>OX457140.1:14901129-15501129 GCA_949752895.1 Dendrolimus pini | reverse complement strand
GTCGCAGACGGCGAACAGGGGTTCAGCGGCGCTTTGCTCATCTGCTCCCTATAACATAGTGGGACGGGGGGGTCAGGGGACCCTCCCGACGAGCCACACCCAGTGCCGTGGGGTGTCCAAGTCTCAGGGACACCCCTCCTTGTCGGCTTGCATCGAGGTGTCACGGCAGTCATACCCATGGTTACGGTCCCGTGGCGCCTCATTATGATGCGGAGGGACGCTGGAAGGTTTAGTGGGTAGTCTGGCGGTCGGTGTATGCACCAACAGCCTGGTGTCCCACATACCCCTTGGTGACATCCCCCGGGGCCTGAGTTTTTATATTTTATAACCGTATGCAACAACACTTAACATTTATTAAAACGTTAACAGTACTGTTTCTTGTACTGGTGCTAGTAAGTCGACTTAAGATGACAAACCTTTTTATACCGCGACTGTACTTAGGCTGTAACCGGTTCGACTTTTTTAGTGCTGTCCAAGCCTTGCTTGTAATTTTATAGATAATATTTAAATAAATACTATTTGATTTGAAGGTTTATAAATAAAAAGTGATTCGCAGTAAATTTTCTTTAATCTAGAAAATAAAAAATACAGTATAAACGGATTTTCAATGACAAGAATAATTAATTACATATTCACAAATAACTTCCGTGATCTGTAGTCCACGTAATCTCGCATTAAAACTGACACAGTAAAAATATTTGTTGCAACGTGAGCATAACTTGTAAAGCAACATTTAACTTACATTATAATACATAAATAATACATCTCGCAAATAAAAATTACATAAATTCAAGTTAGCTAATAATTATTAAATATTTAAGTTGTGTATTTTTTTCTCTACATTTTGTATGACATTCCTTCCTTAGACATAATCGATATCTTCAATAGGTCATGTTTAATTTTAAACGTTTACCTATTTTATATGCATATCTTTTCATTTACTTGACTTAGCGAATTACATTGAAATTTCTATATAAACCCAACGACTCGCATGAATCGTTTCGATAGCCTAACTCTCAGTCCATGACTCGGATATACTCCACCACAATCCCGTTCAAACACTGCAATTCAAACATCTTACACTAACTTCTTCAAACGGCAGGTTCCTATATCTTACCATCCTTTAATTTGCCTTACTACTTAAACCAGATACACGGATTTTTCAATTTCTAGAAAAAAACTTAGTCATTGCAATATTTTTCATAGCTTATTTAAGCAATCAATAAAGTTAATATTGTAAAAAAAGTTCCCATTATTTTCCAGTTTTATCAAATTTGACAGACAGAAATTACCTTTCTAATTTGAGGTTTACAAATTAAAATTTGATGCAAGCTTAAATCAAGAATTCTAACAACGATAAAATAAAAGACTGTATAATAATTTAACAAGATATAGAAACGCCACTGAAGTAATTTTGCACTAGCTGATACGGCAGCGTCGCCTGCCGATTATAATAAGATTGAATTCATTATCAGCTATTACTACTTACATTCAAACTCCAATGGTAATAGTTCATTCATTACTTGCACAGATAATGGATAGCTAAATGATATCAGATTTAACTTCTGTAATAACAATTATAAACTCCGTTAATTTTTATTAGAAAATAACTCCATTCCCTTATTTTTACTATTTAATTATTATGTACTATCGGCTAATAAAGTGGTCTACCATTTTATAATTTTCTTTTATAGTAAAAACATACAATTATTAATACAATAGGAAACTGGAGTAATCATTTCTATTGTTTTAATTAAGGATTAAATTCGAATTCCAACTACAATATACATTATATAGACAATAGAAACGTGCATTTGGATATTTTTTCTGTAATATCTAAACGAATTCAAAGTACCTAGTAAAGTAGATCACACTTGCCGATAGTTTCTGTGCTGTATTGTAATTCTTGAAAATCGTGCTCATTTTGAGCAATTACATGTCCCAAAATATAAAAGCGTCAAATGAGAAATGCATTCAATAAATAGGCAAAACTCATAACAAAATGCTATTAAAATTTATTAAAAATTAAAAAACAATTTCCACTAAATTTAATTAATAGCTTTATATCAGTCTAAAACTAAAATGCATTATGAAATCGGAAAACAAATATTGATTAATAGAATTGCACATAAACGTTAGAGATACGTATTGTGTAGCACTTTCCTAAACTAGCGATTCTATGCACGGAACGGGCGGAGGCCCACGCCACGACTTTAAAGCATGCCAGCTAGAGCAATGCTACGCGACTTGAACTTATTATAAATTGTACTATTTATACAGAAATAAATTTTTAGTCCAATCAAATATATTTTAATCGTAATATTGTTAACAAGTTTAATTTTTCTAAACATTATTCCATCTTCAAAATAACCGGTCGCGTCGGTAAAACGGAACTGGATTTCGTCGGTAAAACAGATTTGTCGATATCGGTCAATACACGTGATCATTTTTCAAGCGTACATTCGCATCTAACGAATGTAAGTATGTGTCCACGATATTATTCATTGTAAGTTCTAGACGTGTTTCACAGCTCTAGCTGTCAATGTTACACTATGCCTTCGTGAATAGCCGACCTCCCTAGGAAATAAGGCCATTGTAATATATTCATCAAGTTCCCCATATCTATGTAAGAATCTATCTGGAGCACATTATACATTTTCACTTACACGTTATAATTGAATAAGACCTACCTAATAGTGTTAAGATTTTAAAACTTATTGTTCATAAATATTGCATATTCATATCAGCGTCTGTTCAAATCATATTAATAAAAAATCAAACGATTATTAAGCAGAAAACATTACACGATAGTCGATGGGAATTATTACGCCGATATAAGCGATAAAATCGTTTGTGTTTTAATTAAATATAATATTAAACTCCACAGTTCCGAGGGCTTCTAAAAGTGACAACTAATTTTAAAGTGAGTATCGAAATAATTCGCTAATTTATATAATTTATACTTACATTCGATCATTGGAAGAATTCATTCGACATCAAATAACAGAATATTTCATCAAGATAACACTATAGAATACTTTTGTTAGAAATGTGACTTATGCAAATACTTCGTAATTAGATTCAACTGATAAAAACCCTCGGAAATCACCACACAATGAACAGACCCTAAGCTTTCTGAACAGGGATTATAAAATAATAAATAGATAAAAAGTGGTTAATATTTTGTGCATTATACCTGTCTCGACATATCAGAGATATACATTTTTACATATTTCCTTTAAAACAAAACATAAGAGTAGAGTCTAAAGTTTATAATACATTATCCTACACGGGGAATGATAGCTTACAACAAAATTACGTAAGCTATAGGGACACGATCAAGTTTTTCGAAACGGAAAATTCTGGGGTTTTATTATAAAACAACGAAATAACTTTTTATTAAACTTAACAAAATATACTACGTAATGACATGGCCATAATTATGCATTGCGAAAATCCAAACACTGTTTCTTTGTTATACATACAAATAAAGATACTGGATGATTAATATTAATTTTAAAATAATGTATATTTCAAAATTTTATACGCCCAATAAACACCACGTATGGACGTATATTAGCACATTTAATAATTTGTATGTATTAGATGGATCAGAAAGTAGTGTCGTTTTGAGTATATTAGTTAGAAAAGTTTTCAGCTCATTGGTATTTAAAAATGAGTCAATAATATTCTAAGGCTAGTGACTTATTCACTCATAAATAATAATTAAATCCTATTTTATTTTTTTAAAATACCAGAAAAGGTGCTATAGGATTTTTATGTTTTTTGAAATCTCAGCCAGGTAGCAATCCAATAGTTTTTAGTCTCAGTATTCTATAAGCTAAAAATGTCAAACGAATATCCACATGCGCAAAAACCACATTACTTTTAACTCCCTAATAATTACAAATAAATTATCACGTCAGGAATCCTGTATTACTATTTATTAACCACGCCAAGAAAGCAGTGCTAGGGAAATACTTGACTTATACTGTGATCAAGAACGAATCACATGATACACAGATTTTTGGATATTACTGCCCGAATATCCCGTCGTTAAACTCGATCGTGTCGTATTTTACAAGGGAATCAGCTCGATGAAGACCACAGCTACAGGTGCCTGTGTGACGCCGCTTACGCGATAGGAACACGATTTGAACGCTGCAGTGCCACCAAGGCTGAGCTTTCAGGCCGATCGATCATGGCAGACGTAAAATCATATTTGAATGCAATCTAGCGAGAATTTGTAATCTATTATATTATACAATTTTGAAAGTGTTCGTTGTTTTTAGATTTTTGTGTTTGTTTGTTGAGGATTCACGTAAAAACTACTAGGCCGGTTTCGATTCGGTTTTCGCTTATCAATAGCAAATCTCTGGACTCACAATTTGGGGTACTTTGTATCCCGGGAATTTTCTTGGGAGTGGTTTAAAGTGGTCCGGATGAGAAATAAAAACCGCATTCCGATGTAATATTTTCACAGATCAATGACAAATTCTCTGACATACAATCTGTGATACTTTATATCCCGGAAATCCCGCGGATTTTTTCCCGGGAGTGATTTCAAGTTGTTAGGACACGTATAATTAGTTTATTCCATCCGTGAAAGTCGCGAGCGAATCCTAATTTCATATATAAAACAGAGTCGATACTCTTAAAACTAACTACATCAATAAGCGTCTACGGACGTTAATTGTAAACGTACGACGAATCGATACTACTGACATCTAGCGAACATAGAGGAACAAGCCAAAAAGTACTGGAAATTCATTTATTGTATTCCTTTTGTATAGCTTTAGCTAGGAACTGATTTTTGTAGAACAATTAATTGTATACAAAAAAACTGCAACAATTTTAGTAAATGTATTATGTGAAGTTTTGGATTTTTTATTTAATTATAATATTATAAACAGTTCTTAATAAATACCAAGTGCTATTGATGAAACAGTGTAATATTGTTGTTACACAAAAAATAATATTATCTGAAATCCATCAACCGCAATATACGCAACAGTGTTGATACTACGAATATTATCATTTGAGAATCCCAAACAATTACTTGATATATTTCTTTACATTTGAAATGTAATATGTATGACTTTTTTATAACTCAAGATCGACCGAGCAATATTAAAATAGTTTTTCTGTTCTTTACTTTTAATAGTCAAATCCACTAACTATTCAATATTATAGTAAGAACGACGAACGAGAACACGAAGCCAAACTACTTTAACGTCACTGTCAACAAAACATTTTACGTCTGCGTCGATCAGACCAACCGAAGCTCGAATATAACTCTCACAATAATAATAATAAAGCATAATTTTGTTTTTAACAAGTACTACGGCAACTTTACTTTAATTTTACGCTACGCATCAAGAGTTGACAATAAATATATTTATATAAATACACAATGTGCACATTTCCATACATTTTTGTTACGCTTCCCTCGTTTATATGTTGATAATACGTTGAGCATAAATGTGTAATCTTTTGGCAATCATTATTCGTTCGTTAAAATGTATTATATATATTAGATGTATATAATAAGTACTTTGTGACGTAAAAATGTTGAAATAAAACTTCATTCAGATATACAAGTCGTATATGAAATAATAAATTCAACATAATTATTATAAAGATATTTACATAATAAATTAGTATATATTGTGCAAAATGGACATAACATAAATTTCGAGAACATTCTGAGGTAAGTAAGCATTAATAGGATGATAAAAAAATTTCAAAATTAGTTCAAACTTAAACGCAATATACGCCGTTCAATTCAGTTGAAAAAAACAGCACTCATTGTGAATGTAGTCTCATCGCCTTGTGCAAAAAAACACCATATTACTTTAATTAATCTACTGCAAGGTGAACGGGTGTAAACCACATTTCAATAGTATCTCATTCGCTTAATATATAGGCCGCCTAAGAAAGCTTAATTAAGATAAGCATTCCTAATTTGCAAAACTGTTGAGTCCTTATTCATTATTTCACGGTAACTCGACACGCAGGGTTACCAACAATCAAAAATATTAACATCTAAAGCTAGAGTCAAAAACACGAAGATCGTGATAATTACTAGAAATCCAACAAAAATTAAGAATATTTTACTGGAATAATCTCTATTTAAACCTATTTTATAACATGATATTGTGATGTAATTTTTTCGAATTTGGTAACCCTGCACATAGACTTATAGTGAACGGGGAATGCCATCGTTTGGCAGAATAACGTTAGTTAAATAATAACTTGTCGATTAAGTAGATGACTGTCCAAGTGATAATAAGGATTTACTCCAAGTTATAAGCACTTAACTAATGCAAATGTACATCTGGCTTATGGCTCGTTCCTACATCTACCTTCTATTCATCTAAGCTCCATATAAATAATGTCAAAATTTAACTGATGGTAAGACAGGGCAGATCAATTAAAAATTGGGCTGCTTTTGCATTGAAAAGACAGACGATTGGGAATTCATAAAATTCACTTGGACTGATGTGAATTAGAAATGAATATCTGAATGAGGCTTGCTACATGGTGAAAATAAATAACGAATAATCATAATTATATATAATTTAACTAAAAAATGAGTAATGAAATACGCACATTGTCGCTGTACAACGCGCCCGCTTAGGTAAGTTCGCAAACGCACTTGGGCTGCCGTATCGGATGGATTTTATCTCTTTCTTCCGTATGCGTGAAAGAAAGAGATAAAACAATAGAATAGATATTTAGTATGAGACTGTTGAGAATATTTATATACATTTAAAATGCTATTTCATGTTAGCTGACAGTTATATCATGTCAAATTGACACTTTCATTCTATTTTTTTTTTAATTTCTAACTTCCTCCTGAATTTTTTTTATATTGCCTGGTTGGTATAATAGTTCGATTAGTGTTAAACTTACTAAAGTTGGCGAGTCATTTGAGTATCAGAATCAGCATAAAGCAATGCAACGATGTAAAAATGCGAACATGTAAAATAATTTATTTCAAAAGTATTATGAGTATCAATCACAATACACATTTGACTCAGAAGATGTATAAGGTTGGCAGTTTGGCAGCCCTGTGCGGAGTTAAAAATTTCGCTTAAAGTTATATTATTCAATAATAGGTGGCATGAATGACATGCAGCCGGTTCTTATACTTTACTATTCATTCTCTTACATTACTCGTTCAAGAGCTACCTTAAAAGCGTTCACTATATCTCTCGCACATTACCACGTTTACGAAGATCAAATTGACTGAATTTATTTACGAGAAATTTCTATGAATCTCAATAACACTACAAATGATTCGCAAAACAGAAGTCATTTTGATTCAAAAAAGTTTTTCCTATTGTATGTATGACACATACAATAGGAAAAACTTTTTTGGAACAAAGTTCTTTTTCACGGCTTACAGTAGAGTAAACTGACCGAAATTGTCACGTAAGGAAAAACCGTTATGCCCTCTTCAGGCAACCCTTAACCGGGGGTACCCTGGCCGCACTATTTTAGTTTTTTTTACACAATTATTTAAGGAAATGTATCAAAATCAAATTTTTGTGAAACATACTGTGTGTAGAATACGGATTTAAGCATAAATTAAGTCAATTTATATCTTTAATATAATTATCACATTTATCTAAGATAATCATTTATTTATTATCCATGAAGGACCAGTGAAAGAATACAATTTCACAAAAAAAAAACCCACAGCCAGGTGGTAGATAGAGTACTTGCCCGTCTGAATGGCTACCACCCCTTATCTAGAGAGTATGCCGCCATAACAACCGTGAGTTGTGTTCCAACGTTAGTGACCAGGTTCCTGTCTCTCTAAAAGAGAGCGGCAGCACATTGGTAGCGCTTTTGGTGTTAATGTTTATAGGCGACGGCAACCGCTTTCCATCAGGACCCACCTGATGAAAAGCGGTTACCGTCTGCCTGTCTGCTGAACTCATGCAATAAAAAATAACAGTTTAAATACGTGGCAATGCCGGCAAATTAGGTTGTCAAGTTTGACATAGATTTCATATCGTCTCTTTTCTTAGAGCAGTAAGGAAAAAGAGTGATTAGTAGTATATAAAGACCTGGCTTGAATGGTGGCCGCGTGCGCGTGCGCAGCTCACTCCACCGTTTTCGCTGTAACCGGCGCCTATGTCCCGCCGCCGCGCAACACTCAATCTCGCCTTATAAACGTTCTGCCTCTGGAAATTTCACATCACAGGTTAGTCTTACGAATCAATAAAAAACCGCTTGTTGACGCCTACAAAACTTATAACTGAAAATTTCATTAAAACAACATTTATTGCTCCACACGTTGTGTGAAAATATATTTCATTGTACGTCCATTCTCTCTTCGCTGTCCGCCAATACACGAGTCAAAAGCAACTCAAGCATTTTTATTTAATTAATATCCTTATGTTATCCGCTAGCTGAGGCGGGAATACCGTTTAATCTAAAATATACTTAATGCCATTGATAAATCAAATTTTCATTGAAAGCATTTTTTAAACTTTTCTACCTTAAGTTGGTTCAGATATTACGTATGATTTGTACTATCAAATGCTAGTGAAACTTTGTTCGCGTTATTATAACGACGACGTATTTAGTGATTTGTAATCGCAAAAAAGGGACCTCAAAACCACGTTTTTTATTATATTCGTCTATTCCATGGAAATAACGTAATTTATTAAGATGAAAGCTATCCTAAATGTTGACTAAGGATAGGGTATAAGCTACCTCTGTATCGAGTTCATTGAACTGCGTTCCGTAGTTTTCACATGATGCTCCAACAGACAGAAAAACAATCTAAGTTGCATTTTGGGATCTCTTGTTCCGCATTAGACGCACTGATGTTTTTTTTTCTTTTTTAAATTTATTGTCCAAATTCGAACTCTCTACAGACTTATTATATTGTGGATAATTTAGGGGGACGGGGGTGATTTACAAGCCTTTAGGACCCAATATCTTGCCACCTATTAATGTCATTTAAAATAAGTAAGGAACATAGTAATGTTATTTTAAATCTAAAGATGAATAGAACAGTTGTAACCAAGTGTGTATTGGGAGAAGGTGAAGGGAAAGAGGGTAGTCGCACTAACGTGATGGTCTTCCGCTCGGCGGGCCTGGCGCCGCTCTGGGGCCGGGCGCGGTTGAGCACCTTGAGCAGGTCGCCGGCCTTGGCGCGCATGCGCGAGTGCACGTACACCTTCGAGCACTTGATGTGGTAGTGCAGGTAGTCGCGGAACATGTGCAGCAGGTCGATCGTGTTCTCGCGCGCCGACGCGCACGTGTGCCGGGGGAACAACACTGCAAACAGTGCAATAAATAGAACGAAAGAAAGAAAAACTTTATTTGCAGAACTCTATTTTTAACAAGCATTTATAAATCAATATTCGAAACGCACGTTATGTTACCCCAATAAATCAAACCAGTCTATGGGTAAACATTAATTGCGTTCAAATGAGGTGCGGTCAAATTACCAGCGCAATTTGATCTTTAATTAATGTATGGAAAATAGAACATTCTGCTCAAAAACAACCCTTTCCTTTGGTTTTCCGTTTACCATTCCTTGACAGAAATTGATCCTTACAAACTACTATGATTTGGTATAATACAGTTGGGTTTATTTTTCCCAAATAAGCCGATTCGTTATTAGTAACCTAACAAGGGTAATTGATTTTTCAATAATCTAATGATACCGGTAATTGATTTTTCAATAATCTAATGATACCACTTTTATTTGGGCCTCGAAACTCTTTTGCGTGTTTTTAACTATATAGCATAGTTTAGAACTTCGCCCTGGGAAAATTTACCTGTATACATTTATTTTAATCTCACTACTTCAAAATGCTGGTCTTTCGTTATGAAAGGTTATAATTGACGGCCTCTGTGCTTGAGCGGGCTAAGCCTTTGCCAGCCTACCTCACTGCAACGCAAAGGCACCGGGTTCGATTCCTGGTATAGTAAATTTCGGAAATGTATTTTCTCCGTTATTTACTATGGTCTGTTTAATATTCTGAAATTAACTCGACTTGGATTTGCACATGTTATTGATCGAATTATATGACAAGACATTACAAAAGAACTAGTTATAAATATACAATAAACCTTCATGATACAAACATTAAAGTCTGGGTGTCTGGGATCAGTTCCAGAGTAGTCCGTTTATATTAGGGTCAGATCACGTCAAGTGGACCCCCCTTTTACCACTTGATGATAGAAAACTGATTAAAATATATTTATCGAAAGTAGTCATACCTAAAAATCAACCCTCAAAACAGTTTTTAAAAATTTTGAATTTAACAACTATTTTTTTTACAATAAACATTTTCGGTACTTTAAATTAAAAAATTAATTATAAAAAAGTTATTGAAGATAACTTAACGAAATTTTCAGAGATTATAGTAAAATATCTATAATTTCACATGAAATTATTTTGCAAATTTCATTTGTTTATTATCATATTTTTTAGTAACTTTTAAATAAACAAATTTAAATTTTAATGACTTCTCAGTACGATAATTGAATTATTATTTTTTAGTAATACGCGTTATACATTCAAGTTTTGTATTTTAAAAGAAAATTTCACTGCTCGGCATTAGTTTAAATAATATGATTTTTTAAATGATGCAGCGGCGAGCGGTACAAGTGATGCGCGCTACTGAGCTAAGCTGTTAAGGCTATAGATCGCTACAGATTACACAATTATTTAATAAATAAGCGTTATAGTTCAATTTTTTTTATATTCACATTTTATATAACGCGTATTACTAAAAAATAATTATTCAATTATCGTACTGAGAAGTCATTAAAATTAAAATTTGTTTATTTAAAAGTTAATAAAAAATATGATAAAAAACAAATGAAATTTGCAAAATAATTTTATGTGAAATTATAGATATTGTACTATAATCGCTGAAAATTTCGTTAAGTTATCTTCAATAACATTTTTATAATTAATTTTTTAATTTAAAGTACAGAAAATGTTTATTGTAAAAAAAATAGTTGTTAAATTCAAAATTTCCAAAAACTGTTTTGAGGGATGATTTTTAGGTATGACTACTTTCAATAAATATATTTTAATCAGTTTTCTATCATCAAGTGGTAACAGGGGGGTCCACTTGACGTGATCTGACCCATTACCCATAACACAAGCGTAACTTGCTTAATTTGGGAATATACAATATGTGTGTTTGTTTGCCGATTATTATATTATTATTATTAATTTTATTGTTGTTACTGAACAAATTGTGAGTCATTCCCCATAGATGCATACAAATATGTTATGCATAATCACGGAATCAGCTAATCAATAACCATAATTATTTTCACACTTAAAACAAAGAAGGTAGCAAGAAAAGTATTTGAATATGCAATATGAACACAATTCGTCCAGTTGCTATTGAATAATTTACTCATTAAAGTTATACTAAGCAATAGTGCAGTAAACAAACCTGTGACTTACCAAAAGTGACATAGCTAATGTTGTCGCCAACCCTTGCATCTGTATCCATTAATTCTAGCGGTGGTTCCTTATGTGAGAACAACACCTGAAAAAAGAAAATCCTAAATTATCAAATTGCCATGCGGGAGTCTGGATCTTATAAAATATATATATCCCGAAACTGTAAGATCAATATTTATAAAATTTTCCCAGAGGGATGAAAATACGGCCGAAAACGGTACTCTGGCTTACGCAAGCCACACCCACATCGACCCTTTAATGAATAAATATTATTTAAACATACTAAATATGAAAAAAAAAATTGAAAAAATTCAGGCACTAACTGAATAGATGAATGAACAATAATCTGCTTGAAAAATTTTTTATAACAATTTTTCATTTAGTTATTCAATAGTTAATTAATAATTTATTTTTTGCTTGAACATGAACAGTGCAAGTGTGATAATTGTTAAACTATAAATTTAAGATTTTTTTCCTTTCTTGGCAATTCTTGAAAGGCTTTAGAATAGCACCCCGTTGGAAAAATTAGAAAATGTTTTACGTTTTCGGCCGTATTTTCATCCCCCTGGGAAAATTTTATAAATATTGATCTTACAGTTTCGGGAGTCGAGACTTTTTTAGGAAATTTCGTCCTCTTTTCGAAACTTCAAATTTGAAAAATCTTTATTACTTTTTGAGATATTTGCAAAAATCTAAACCCCCTTTTTTTAGTTAATTGTTAATAAGTTTTACAATATTTGCAAGTGGAACTTCATTTTTTTCAAAAATCATCTAGATGCCATTCCGAATCGAATGACACCTCATTTATAATTTTCGGAGACTGCTGAAAAAAGTTGGTCCAAAAGGTACTTTTTGATAGTCTATAAGGCCTAATCCTAAACTATATAAAATAGTGAAATTAATGTATGGAAAGTAGAAGATTTTGTTCAAAAACTACCTATTCCCTTGGTTTGCCGTTTGACATTCCTTCATAGAGATTCATACTGACAAGCTTCACTATAATTTGGTTTCATAATACAGAGTGTTTATTTTTCCAAAATCATCCAATTTGATTCCTGTAATTGATTTTTTTTAAATCTAATGACGCCACGTTTGTTTTCATCAAAATCGGCTTCGAGAGACCTTTGAGTGTTTTTCGCTATTTTCGTATAGTTTAAGTTTTAGCCCTGAAGGCCCTGAAAAATTCCGCCTGTATAACAACCTTAAAAAAAACACCTTACTGATAGTGAAAACTGCTTAAAAATCCGATACATGCTTTAGGAGTTAGCGGATATACAGACAGACACACACGGGAAGCGATTTTGTTTTATACTATATAGAGAAGTGTAGACTGTAGAGCTTGCTTAGGAACTGAAGAGCTTTGGGCCTTTTTATTTTTAAAGGAACTGAACTCTTGTTGATTGGCAAATTTCACAAACCGCTTAGATATCTCGATATACACGTTTTATCACGAAGCGAAAATCCGTTTGCGTTTAGGTTCTTTTGAAAATAATATACAATTTGGTTTGAGTTGTTGTTTTAAGAGTAGTTTGATAATGTATATCCAAACTTAAATTATTCAAACAGGTTAATTGAATGAGCGCTATTTGGTCCTTAAATGTACAGATAGTTCGGTGTATAATCTAATAACAAAGACAAATACTGAAAAATTTTGTCAGCAGAAAAGGAGATAGTTTTGGTTATACATAGATCGACATTACGTGAATGACGCAGCATAGAAACTCTTATCATACAATATTATAGTTGTTTGTACTGCATATATTACCTGGGGTGCTGTGTGGGACGCGCGCCTGCCCTCTTTGAGCTCCTGCATGAACACCTTCCCGATGACCACGTCGTCCTCGTGGCGGAAAACCGTCGAGAACACCACAGTCACACGATCCGCCTGCGCCTCCACGTATCTTAAAAGACACAGATACCATATGTCAAGAATCGAAGATTTGTCTGAGGAATTATTTCATCTGGTCCTAACACCTTACTTTCATAACTACCCTCATAGTTCAATTTCATCTGTTTGAGCTACTACTAGATAACACGTTCCCAAGATCCCGGCCATTTTCTGGTCTTGAAAATCCAGAGACTCTTCTCGCCTTAGCCCGGAATGTTAGCGATTGCCACAAACAGGTCTAGTTTACACCTTGAAAATGACCTTGCCTAGATTATATTCATAGCATTTATTACATAACGACTAAATAACAACACTTGGATACGCCGTAAGATACGTACTACAACAGGTACAGCCCTAATAATATGTTTGTCTATTCCTCCAACCAGTGTAGAATCTGAGCGAGAGTTTTCAGCTGCTGCTATGTGGGCAATAAATGAAGCAGGCTCGGAAGTCAAACACTGGATGCTTTGATATTTCTGTGATTGTATTTGTGAAATTCTAAATACAGTTTTGGTTTTATCATTTTTATTCAATTTTTTTTGTATATTGTGGTTTGTGCTATCCGTGCAATAATATTTAAAAAAATTAAGAAAACACTTGTTTTTTTTTTATTAGAGCCCAATTAGAAATCATGATACCACCCCAGAATACCACTACAAAAACCCTTGTCAATCATTAGTTACACATCCAGCGTCCAGTAGTTTTTAAGAAAAATTAATGAATCATACAAAGACAGACATACAGACATGAGGGTTTTACAGCATTTTACACATCAATTACCATTCCTAGAATTTTTCTTTAATGTTATGGGATAGTTGATTGTATGACAAAAGTGTATGATACCTACTGTAACATAGACCAGATATCTTTGAATTAAATAAAACTTACAATGTCTCATCTTGCCTATAGTTGATGACTGCCCTCTTGTGACTGACATCGCCGTCTTCCTGCAGCCGAAAGTATCTCTCGAACACCGACGCAAAGCAGTTCCTTTTGAGGAGACCCACTTTCTTGACTATGTCCTCCCAGTCATCTGGGATGTTTTCCATATCCAGCAACACGGAGACATTGTAGCCTGACAAAGTATATACATAAAATCATTTCGAAGCACAGTTTAAGTCAATTCTGACCAGAGATCAGTTATTATTGCTCTAATTATACTTCTTTGAATAATATGAAGCTAGCACTATACAAGTGAATTTTTCAATTCACCCTTTATGGCAAAATCCTAACCTATGTGATATAGTGAAAAAAGCTCAATGGAGATCTCAACGGCAATTTTGATGAAATTAATGTGAGTTTTTGAAAAATCAATTAACCTGGTCAGGGATCCAATCGCTTGATTTTTAAGAAAAAACACTGTATTATTATAACAAATCATAGTGTTACTTGTCAGCCTCAATTTCTGAGGAGGAATGTCATACAGTAAAGTAAGGGAAAGGATTGATTTAATAAATAAGTTTAAACTATCAAATATATTATAGCGACTTAATAGCTGATGCAACCAGTTTCTAATAAGGTACATTCCAATCCAGAAGTATGCACCGCTTAGGAAGTTTTATGACCCCACATACATATTGCTCAAATTATTAATTTTAATAAGAAAGACCTATACATCGAGATAACTGGTATATATATGAAAACCGCACCATTCTGCCTTAGACAAGTATGGTCAATAAAAGATTATTCACCTAAAAAAAGTAGGAAAACTGGAGCCTAACAATGGGACATATATAAGCTAACATTTTACTATTTAAACATAAGAAAACTTATTAATATAAATATACTGAACTTAAAAATGGGGGACTGATTTAAAATTTTACTCTGTTAGCCAATGTCTCTATTTAGTAATAAATAACAAAGTACAATAAAAAGCAAACATTATAAATGAAAATAACTAGAAAAGTAATTTTAATTCCATAACTCGAATTGTGGCTTGACAAATCTTATCATCTTCATATTTTTAGGAGTCGTCAACATTTAATCTTATCAGTGGGGCAAGTATTGGTAATTTGTTATTCTTTTATTATCCATTTACCTTTGCTATTAATTTTAAATGGCAATAAATAACTCTATACACCGCCATCTTATTATACACATAAATATAATTTAAGTGTCTGTTTGTAATATGAAAATAATAGCTTTTTACTAAATGTATATTATGTAAGTATATAAGGGTACTTATTTAAAAAAAAATGTCGTCTGTCTGGATGTTCAGTCTAATCTCTCAAACGGCTGCACGGATTTTGACGAGACTTTCACTGATAGATGGCTGATGTTATAATGAGTAGCATTTTGTTCTTTAAGGTTCTGCAAAAAAAAACTCCACACGGTCGAAGTCGCGTCGCGGGCACAGTATGATCATAAGTTAAGTGTACCAAACTATATATTATAATGTAATATGTATTATACTTAATCTTAAAACATAATGATCTAAAATAAAACTAAATTACAAATTAAACTAAATAATTAAATCGATAGTAGATTATTTAGCAGGTCGCTGCCAGTGGGGAGTGTCTCCAGAAGGCTGGGCATGCTAATAAAATTACATATTTAAGCATTTAAACAGGAAAACTATGACACTAAAACAAGAACATTTACAGGAAAACAAACTAAGTATTGATAAATGTTATTATTGGAAAATTCGTAACACATACAATACTAACTTTACATTGTAATGCAATGAGAATAAAATGTTTCTATTTATTATTTTATTTTTAAATATATTGTAACTCTCAAATTTTGCTAGATAAGGATAAATTTATCTCTACTATCAATGAGATAGTTTCTGTTGTTGAGTGATCTAATTCTTTGCTCTCTAGCCCACTAAAATCCAGATATCGGGTTTGATTCCTGGTGTGGTAAATTTTGTAACATGTAATAAACAATTTTCATTATTTGTTATTGTCTGAATATTGGGGCTCTGGAGTTGGGCATGGAGATTAATTAGCTCAACTTGGTAATATGCAATGTTTTATTCTGTTGTTTATAAAAAAAATACATGTATATATATATATATATATATATATATATATATATATGTCGAGGGCTTCATATCAAATGATATGGTGTATATTCTGTATATGCAACAATGCCTTTTTTTGTTGTTTACTAAAATCTATGCATGTTACAATTTAGAAAGTCTTACCAGTATCCAAGTGTACCTAAATAGAAGCATACTCCAAATTTCAGCCTTATACAATGAACTAGTTTTGTTATATTCACAATTTTGTCCCTTGTGTAAAACTGCACTTTAGTCTGTACGCCCATTTGTTATGAAGCCCTCAATATATATATGTATGCTGTATAAACACTTTGAACAACAGTTTGCCGGTCCTTTTATATACCCAACAAATAGCATTTGAGTTCACCCTCAATCTGGTGTATTGTTTTGAGTACAGTTAAAAGCTAAAATTCACATCCTATTGTTTTGGGTTACAACTAAATGATTTTATTAACTCACCTGATTCAGCTTCAGTAAGCAGTGGTCCATAGACTCTAATGAGGAGTTCATCTGCACCATGTTCTTCTAATTGCTTATAGAACTTCAGTGATATACTAACCTAGAATATTTTAAGATAGAAAATAATAATTGGTTTCATAAAACTCTATAAAAAACCCACATTTTACTATAACCTATTGTCTAAAACTATTGTCTATGTTTAGGGAAGTTACCAAGGAAAAAACAAGATTGCATACATAATGAAGTAACCCATGATAATTATCTTTCTTACAATAGGAAGTTATTTATAGGTTTAACTTAGTAATTAACTTAAATTTAACACTTAGCTACAAATACCTATATTTAAAACCATTAGTAGCATATGAGACTAGCTACATTTTAGCATATTGTAATTCTTTTTATTAGAGCCTGTATATGTTACACAAATAGTTGTATTTAAATTCTTTTATTTATGATAATTCCCTATCATGTTATTTACGAATTAGTTCTCTTACTGAATATAAAAACTGGAAACCTTTTCAACTTTCTATCTGCAAAATGAAGGACTATATAGTCTGTGAACACTTATTTATAAATGATTGCAATGTTATGTAAAAAGGTCAGATAAAAAGCACTTCAAATAAATAAAATATAAAGAGATTAATGAAAGTAGATGAAGCAAAAGTTTCCATTGTGTCTGCCTACTCGCTTGGCACATGGAAATAGGCATGACAATATGTATACCTTGTTTTTTCTTACAAAATATATTTAAGGATAAAATTTTAGTTAAAATTGTGTCTTTATCTCTATTTGTGCCTGATTCGATTTCTTTAATTTAGGTTGCCTGGAAGAGATTACTTTGAGCGATAAAGCCGCCTATTGTATTGCCTAGAAAATATTGTAAATATGTTCTGTTTTTGTAATTGTATATTTTGGTGTGCAATAAAGTGTTATCTCTCTCTGTTTCTTTAGATGATTAATATAAAACGTTTTTTACTGTAATATCTAACTTCAGCTGTAGCTTAAGTTATCTAAAATATTTAAATATAATTATATACGAAAATGATATTCTAAGGAAAAACAATGTATAGATGTATGATTGCAATGGTGCAGAAACATAATGCATAAACACCTTGTTTCCACTTGATATGGAATTAAAGTAAATGTTTTATATAGGTATTTAAATTTTAGAATTTAGTTATGGGTTTTACCATAAATATTAATTCATAGTTTAGGTATATTTGTCTAAATTAAAATGAACTAAAACCTAAAATAAATTTTTATTTACTGGAGTTAGGCTAGTTTTGTTTATAGTAATATAAACTGTATAGTATAATACCCTAGTAGGTTAGATGTTATGTATAGGTAGCTAATGCAACTAGCAGTAAATAGAGGTCAGTAGCATTTGCAATCTATAAATGGTGTTAGATTTCAACACTGATATTCTATCATGCATGTTAGAGTTATTAGAACATTACAAAACACACATACATGGAATAATATTGTTTGCAAAAACATATATGGATGTAGTTACACAAAAAGGATCCAACCCACAAATGTTACTTTTGAATGGGGATTGTTCACAAAAAATTACCCTCTGATTTTATATTTTTATTACGTAAAATAGGGTATTTTAAGATACTAATTTGAATATTTTTGTATTTTAAGCGTTAGTTTTTTTATAATTCGATTTTAAAGTTATTTCTCCGATGACGTCATAAGGCACAAGTTTACATTGATTTCTTTGCCTAGAAAACAAAAATAAGTTTTATCTATATCTAATCATAGTAATCTGTGCTACTTATTTAACTATCACTGTCATTACTCATTACATATTGTGATCATTTTAGTGTATTTTGTCGCTAGGCTTATAATTTTTCGTGTTCAACCATTATTATTTTCTATAGTTATCGTTAAATTTTTTAAAGTGGTCTTTAGGGAAAATCCATGTTACATAACTTAAATCAAATAATGTACAGCTAGATTTTTTTTTACACCGGAAGCAGGCAAACAGGCAGGCGGCCCACCTGATTGGATTTAGTAAGGTCAAATAAAGGTCAAACGCATTTCTTACAAAATACAAGAAGATCATACGTTTTTTGGAATTTTAACTAGACAGAAATGATTAGGGACACTATTCCTCGAAATGGTTTTTCAAATAGCCAGATTGAAAAAAAGTGAACAATCCCCATTATTAAAGATTAAAGTTTTAGCTGTATTTCCACATTGATGCACTTGTTTGTGTCTATGGGTTCTTAGGAAAATATAGGTGTAAATGTATCATTTTTTATACAAATAAATTTAACTCCATCAATGCAGAAATACAGCTAAAACTTTAATCTTTAATAATTCAAAAGTAACATTTGTGGGTTGGATCTTTTTGCATAACTATGTCCATATGAAGCAATTAATTGTTTATAAGATAACACAGGTTTTTAATGTCCAAATTAATTTAAACAGTATTATCATGGAAAAGTGTTCTTCTTCCATGCTATTATGGTAAATTTAGGTATTTATAAAATTGATATTTATAAAATATTAGAAATAATTACTTTTCCCTGATATGGTTTAGTATTTTAATAGTTAATCATGACAATGAGTAAGTGTAAAGTGGTATTTTACTCGAAGATAAAGGATAAACCTCAAAAGTCAACTTGCACATCCAAGTTTATTTCCATTAGATGGCTTGTGCTAGATGTTTGTAACATTTTTTGACAGAGTCTGATTTTTGATAAGAGATCTACTAAAATGTTGGTTTTATAAACAAAATACATATAGTGCATTTTGTATGTAGCAACTAATACGGTGATCTGGGCTCAGTATTCTACTTATTGTCTTGAGGGACTATGGGTAGAATACAATACAAATAAGTTAAGTATTCTTGCATTGTATCCGATGATATGTAATTTTATAATTGTTCTGTGAATACAACTTAGTTCATAAAATAAATGTTTCTATACAAGTTTACGGCTATTTTTAAAGTGGTTAATATAGTTCTATATAGTATAGGGTATATATTTATTATTTGAGGTGTAGTGAATTTTGGGTGGTTATAAAAAATAACCATGAATGCTAAGGGAAGGGCAGGAACTCTGCCTTGTTTTACTCCAGCCTTAGCTTTGTAACCCATATTTTAAAAAAAATCTATTTTTTCACCATTTAAATCAAATAAACAACATAAACATTTCATGAACAAAGTAGTAATTGTTACTTACCCTAACTTTGGTTTTCTCTCCATTGACATTGGATATATGAAAGAGTACTCCATCAAAATCTGCTACTGTCACATCTATTGACTCAGGCTTTAAGCTGAAAGTATATTAAATATTAATGTAATATTCACTTCACCTTCCTGTGCCACTTGGTATGGCATCATTATCAATGTCTGATATCAAATTCATAGCATTGTTTACCACCAATGGAATCCAAAAACACTTTATGGGACATATCCGCACGCACACAAGTAGATGCCAATAAACAAACGGTATGACTCACCAATGCTGAGATAGGCACTATCACGTCATGGTATAGGCGTCACGTAATCACAATTAATTCCTGATATACTTGATTTCACATAACTTGCACCGGTATCCGAACTGCGACAGCCAACGTGGGCCCACCCTTAACAATTTGACACTTGTCAATAACCCTCAAGAGAAAGGGTTAGGACAACTGGAACTCCACTAGTCACTCCCGCAAAGAACCATACGTTTTCGAAATCGCTTTATCTTCACCAACTGAGTTAAACAGATCGTAACAAAATAAGAAAAAAGTAAACTTTCTCATCGTAACGTACTCACCGTGCCAATGCATTTTTGTATTTAACTGTTAGTGTTTCTTCTATAATTCTATTATTGATCTCGAGTAAGATCATTATTTAATAATTTATAACCTACAGTTTTTTCATAAAATCAACGCCTATAGCACCTTCATTTAATAATTTATACGGAAATCTTCAACGATGACCGCCCGTGTTAAAACCATAAACGACAGAAAGTCAAAAAGAAAATGAAGCTTCAAAATGAATTTATGGAATAGATCGGCGAGAACGGCCATAGTTTTAAGAAGCCAAAGACAAATATAATGAACTATTTTCTCAAAGTTTGTTATTATTTATCACCAAACTTGGGATTCATATTATACTGAAATGGTTTCCTACTGAAAGTCCAAACGTCAAGAAAATTCGAATTTAACAAATTTGCCTTCCAATAAATAATAATGATTCGACTAACAAGTGAATTATTAATCTGATAACAAAACCAAACTTAAGGTGTGTACACATTATAAATCGAGACTGATGATGCGGCTGAGGGGCATGGCTTATAATATATGTGGATAAGGAAAATCCATTGGAGTGTGCATATTATAAGTCACAAGTTGTGGACGTGAGCTTGAGCATTCGGACATCCTAAAGCAATCTTCAGAATGTGTTACACTGTTCTGGTGCACAAGTTCTTCGGACGCATCCATCAGCCACGGCTGACAGACGTCTCCCGTGATGTGTGTAACCTTTATTCAGACAAAAGTCTATAATAAAAGTAATTGTCTATGATGAGAATTGGACATTGTAATGTGAAGGTTATTTTGTTTATATTTTGAATAATAATATCTTGTGATATTAGTGAATACACTCAAATAAATTCAGTTTAACATAATGGGAAAATGAATCTATAATGTTGAATCAAGTAGCTTCATTTGTTGCGGGGCTTAAGTCTCGTAGCCCCGATGTTCAGATAAAAACTGCGCGTGAACTTTATCTTTTTGCGAAAACAGAATTACGCGAAGTTCCTCAAGAAGAACTCACGCAATTCCTCGATGAATTCAATCATCAAATATATGAAATGGTGTCTAGTAACGACGTCCATGAGAAAAAGGGCGGGGTGCTAGCCATTGGTAAGAAAATTTGTATAGACAATCTACAAATGATTTTTTGGTTCCATTCTTTTATTAATTTTTCAATTTCAGTATGCTTAATTGGTGGTGATTGCGATACTACGAAGACTCGAATCACTAGATTCGCCAATTATCTCCGTAATTTATTCCCATCTTCTGATGTTGGAGTAATGGAACTTGCTGCAAAAACTGTCGGCCGCTTGGCCACGGTTTCAGGCGTCAAACGTGCCGAATATGTTGAATTTGAAGTGAAACGAGCTTTTGAATGGCTATCTGAAGAGAGGAATGAGGGTAGACGTCATTCGGCAGTGCTGTTACTCAAGGAGCTGGCTATCGCTATGCCTACATATTTCTATCAGCAAGTGTCAGGTTTCTTTGATCATATTTTAGTAGCATTGAAAGATCCCAAACCACAGATAAGAGAGGCAGCAGCTAAAGCTTTAAGAGCTGGATTAGTGGTAACTGG
Source organism: Dendrolimus pini (assembly GCA_949752895.1). Taxonomy (NCBI): domain Eukaryota; kingdom Metazoa; phylum Arthropoda; class Insecta; order Lepidoptera; family Lasiocampidae; genus Dendrolimus; species Dendrolimus pini. The sequence continues at coordinate 15,478,982 of OX457140.1, read as the reverse complement.
TCAAAGAGAAAGTGCTAAACAGTCTACAGCAAAACCTCAATGGTACATGCAATGTTATGAAGAAGCAATGCTATCATTTGAAGACATTTCTCTTAAAGAAAAAGGTATCACTAAAGAGGACAGAGTTCATGGAGGTCTTTTAATATTAAATGAACTGTTAAGATGTTCTAATGCAGTTTGGGAACAGAAATACACTCAATTGATGTTAAGTTTAGATTCACAGAGGGATATGACTGTGTCTGATGAAATTATTTTCATAAGCACTAAACTACACAGTCCATCTGTAAAGAGAGGATTCTTGTGTGAAGGATTTAAAACTGAAAATGTCCAATACCCAGTTCCTATTTATGAATCTGAAGTATGTAAAAGGCTACTTTGTGAACACTATGAGAGAATTTGTCAAGGTTTGTTGTAATGTTATATTCAGTTATTTTTATTGCTTAGCCCCCCCAGGGGGTGCCGCCCTGGACTCGTCTCCGTCCAAGAAGCGGTACAAGGGGATGCGTCCCCGGGGCCCCGAGCGGCCACTGTCACATTGCCCCCTTTACCCCGTGACAGTGGTGTCCCACCTTCTCATGCTAGTATCCTTCATCTTTACTCCTTCCCACATACCACTTCCTATTCCCGGTTTCCCTATAATGGTAGTGTAGGTCGGGCGGCAGCCGCTACACCTAAAATCATAATTCGCCGTATCACTTATGGATAGATTTATAAGAAAGCTGGGTATGGCTAGGGCGTCGCCGCAAAACGACGCGCAGGCACATCGCCCTACACCTGCGATAAGTGGGCAAGGGCTACCGTGTCAAGGGCGGGCACGGCTAACGATGCGCAGACCAGGAAACTTCGCTTCGCGACGTGGAATATTGGTACACTAACCGGACGTGCAAGGGAGTTGGCCGAAGTACTCTCCAGGCAGAGGGTGGCCGTGACGTTCCTGCAGGAGACTCGGTGGAAAGGCTGTAGATCCCGGTTCATTGGGAATGGCTACAAGCTGATCTATACCGGTGCTCCTGGTGGGGAAAACGGGGTTGCTGTAGTACTCTCCGAGGAGTTCCAGAACAACATTCTAGAGGTGAAACGCTTCAGCGACCGGCTTATGGTCGTGTCGGTTCTTATCGAAGGAGTTGTGACCCATTTGATAAGTTCCTACGCACCACAGGCTCGTTGTAGCGACACTGATAGAATGAGGTTCTGGGATCAGATTGGTGATGTACTATGTGGCATCCCGTTATCACAGAGGGTCGTTTTGGGTGGTGATCTGAACGGTCATGTGGGTGAAAAGTGGGAGGAAATTGAGAGTGTTCACGGTGGCTTTGGATACGGAAGCCGCAACGCTGAAGGGGAGGATATCCTCCGAATGTGTGCGGCTGCCGATCTTGCCATCGCGAACACGTATTTCAAAAAGAAATCCGAACACTTAATCACCTACATGAGCGGGAGTCATGCTACCCAGATCAACTACCTACTCACCAGGAGACACCACATCGGCAAAGTAGCCAACTGCAAGGTCATACCCGGAGAGAGTCTCACTGCACAACACCGTCTCCTTGTCATGGACCTCTGCGTGAAACCCAAAGACAAACCCGTTGAGCATTGTCGACGCCAAATTAGATGGTGGCTGCTTGATGAAGGCAAATCCCAGGAGTTCGCTTCAGCATCCGTCGAGATGTGCGTCGGAGCTGACAGCGAATTAGTCCAGAGCCACTGGGACAAGATCCAAGCAGCCATTACTAAAGCGGCAAATGCAGAGCTGGGTGTGTCGAAGGGTGGTCGCAAGTGTGACAAGGAGACTTGGTGGAACGACATAGTCCAGAGGGAGGTTAGAGTGAAGAAAGCCCTCTTTAAAAAGTGGCAAGCGTCCAGATCTCCTGAAGATCGCGACGCATACAGGGCCGCTAAACGTGCCACTAAAAGAGCTGTAGCCAAAGCCAGACGAGACCACTTTCGATCGTTGTACAATAAGTTGGAATCGTCTGAGGGGCAGAAGCTCATTTATAAGTTGGCACATTCCAGGATCAAAGCGGCACAAGACATTTCCAAGTGCCGCTGTGTTAAAGATCCTGGCGGCAACCTGTTATGCGAGGACCTCGCGGTGAAGGAGAGATGGCTCTCGTACTTCCACGAGCTGCTGAATAAGCAACACAAAGAGGTACAGCCACCGAACCTCCCTCCGAATCAAGGACTAGTGCCACCGATAACGCCTGAAGACGTCCATAGGGCTCTTCGCCGCATGAGGAATCGGAAAGCTGTCGGAGCCGATGGAGTCCCCATCGAAGCCTGGAAGGCGATGGGTCCTCGTGGTGTGGGCATTTAGCAAACCTTTTTAACCGCATACTCCACACCGGAAACATCCCGAGCCAATGGAGACTGAGTGTTATCACCCCAGTCTTCAATGGTAAGGGATCGGTGCAAGAGTGCGAAAACTACCGCGGAATAAAGGTAATGTCCCACACCATGAAGCTCTTTGAGCGCATAATCGACTCTCGGATCCGGCAGGAGTGCACTATCTCGGGATGTCAATATGGGTTTCGTCCTGGGCATGGAACCATGGACCCTGTTTGTGCCCTAAGGATCATCATGGAGAAATACAGGACGAAGAATACGCCTCTGCATTTCCTGTTTTTGGATCTGCAGAAGACCTTCGACTGTGTTCCTCGAGTGATGATCTGGTGGGCACTGAGGTCCAAAGGGGTGCCAGAAACCTATATTGACATTGTCCGAGATGTAGTGATTTTAAACTTTATTGTCAAACAGTTGGACTAAGACTTAGTTTGAAAAAGTAATAAGACCTTGTGGAATGTTAAGTGAATCAATTTGAAATCTGGCAAACATTTTCATTCCACTACTGTACTTATATGTAGTGTTATGAAAATTTCTGCACTAAAAGTTCCTGAATTAAAAGAACGGCTATTATAGATATGTATATTGTATTCTTAATTTCAGATGTGATGGCTCAACGTCTACTCAAAACCCAAGGTGTTCCACAGATACTATTTATAATGATACCAAGACTGGCTGCATTTAATAAAGATTTCTTTTTGAAGAAATATCTTAGTTCTACAATGCATTATCTCATATCTTCTCTCAGAAGTAGAGAAAAAGATAGAAATATGGCATTCACAACCATTGGTCTCATGGCCGCTGCCATTGAGAGTGATATCAAAAATTATATCCCAAGAATAATGGATGTCATTAGGCAAGCACTGCCACTGCGAGACACACAAACTAAGAAAAAAGTCTGGATTGATGCTTCAGTGTTTGCTTGTATAACTTTACTAGCAAGTTCTGTTAAAGACCTTGTTGTGAATGATACAAGAGAACTCTTAGACGCTATGTTCGCCACTGGCCTAAGTCCAGCACTCACTATTTGCTTAAGAGAATTAAGCTACAATCTACCATCTCTTAAAGATGAAATATCTGAAGGTTTACTGAACATGCTGTCACAAGTATTGAGAAATAAACCATTTCTTCACCCAGGGGTGCCAAGAGGCTTGGAGCAACAAATAAGCAATATGAGCCTTGTGATTGAAATGCAAGATACTGCAAGTATTGTGCTAGCTTTAAGAACTCTAGGAACATTCCCGTTTGAAGGCCACTACAGTTTGCTAGCTTTTGTGAAAAGATGTGCAGATCATTTTTTGCAAAGTGACCAGCAAGAAGTTAGATTAGAAGCTGTAAAAACGGCAGCAAAGTTACTGGCTGATTCTACTGTTAGAACTGAAAAAAATCCTTCCAAAACACTAACCCTTTTAACAGCAGAGGTAATAGGGAAATTATTAGTAGTTTCAGTAACTGATCCAAACTATGAAGTTAGGTTTTGGGTGCTTGAATCTCTATATGACATTTTTGATACTCACTTGGCACAAATTGAGAATTTAAGTTTCCTTTTCATGGCGATGAATGATGAGCATTTAGATATTCGAGAGTTAGCCATCTGTACTGTGGGCCGACTAAGTACAGTAAACCCTGCATATATAATGCCAGGACTAAGGAAAACATTAATTCAATTTCTTACAGAATTGGAACATTCTGGAATGAGTAGGAATAAAGAGCAAGCAGCTAGAATGCTAGATAATCTAATTTTGCATGCACCTAAACTTGTTAAACCATACATGGAAACAATCCTTAATGTACTGTTACCTAAATTAAAAGAGTCTGATTCAAATCCTGGTGTTGTTATAAGTGTTCTGAAGGCTGTCGGTCATTTAGCTGATGTACATGGAGATAATAGTGGCCTGAAGAAATGTTTACCGGAACTTTTAACCATTCTTTTAGAGCTACTGTCTGACGCCAGTGCCACTGAAAAGCGAAGCATAGGTTTATGGGCATTTGGACAGTTGATCAGTGCTACAGGATATGTGGTCACCCCATACACAGAATACCCCAGCCTTATGGATGTTTTACTTAATTTCTTAAAAACAGAGCAACAACCTAAAGATAGAAGGGAAACAATAAGAGTCCTAGGGTTACTAGGAGCTTTAGATCCTTATAAACATAAAATGACAAGGGGACTTAAACCTGATTCTAGCTTAGTGCCAGTGACGGACAGTAAAGCTGAAGAGAACAACTTTGACATGACAACCAGTGAAATGTTAGTCAACATGTCTTCGCCTGTTCTAGATGAATACTATCCAGCTATTGTAATCTCCACTTTAATGCGTATTCTGCGTGATCCTACTCTGCAACAACACCATACTAGTGTGGTACAAGCTGTTACTTTTATTTTCCAATCCTTAGGAATCAAATGTGTGCCATATATCTCTCGAGTTACTCCAAGTCTTCTGTATGTAGCGAGGGCAACAGACAACAATAATTTTCGTGAATTTCTGTTCACCCAATTGGCGAGATTGATTGCTATTGTAAAGCAACATATCCGCAACTATTTGGATAAAATTTTCGATTTGATTAAAGAATTTTGGACCCCAAACAGCCCCTTGCAGCAGACCATAATTCTGCTAGTCGAATATATAGCCGTAGCTCTTGGATCAGAATTTAAAGTATATTTACCACAGTTAATGCCCCAAATACAACGTGTTCTGGCCCATGACACTAGTAAAGATAGAATAGTCACTGAAAAATTACTTTGTGCATTACAAAAATTTGAAGACAATCTTGATGATTATATGCATTTGGTCATACCATCGATTGTGAAACTATTTGATGCATCAGATTGCCCTATCAATGTTGCAAAAGTTGCAATGGAAACGGTTGACTATCTATCTGATTCTTTGAATTACAGTGAACTAGTTTCTAGAATCATTCATCCTTTAGTAAGAAGCTTAGACACTTGTGCACCGTTACGGAAGACTGCAATGGACACACTTTGTGCTCTTATCGTCCAACTTGGTCGGAAATTTACAGACTTCATACCTTTAGTGCAAAAGATTTATGTTAAGCATAGGATCCAGCATCAGAATTATGAACTTTTATTGTCAAGATTGCAGTCTACTCAAACTCTACCAATGGATGAGTTTTTACAAAGCACTAGAAAGAGACCAAAAAATAATAATCAAGAGGTAAGACTTTTCTGTCACACTATTACATGTTAGTGGTGAAGATATCATACAACTTATTTCTGTGTATCTCTCTGTTATGTCTATATGTATATATATTAAGAAATGACAAATACTGTATGAAGTTTTAATACTTGAGTTGTTATGGCATCCACATCTCTGTCCAATAATATAGATAGAGTATCATTCTAGTCAGAGACTATGCAAAGCTTATAAAATGTTTTTAAACTTTTATTGATATTAATAAATTAACTTTCTTATTATTGATTTGACTGAGTTTTTGGTGTCATGCCAAGTATACCATTTTTTAACTAATAAATAAGTTAATTTATTTAATATATAACACCCAGGCTCGCATCATCGGCTGTGACAATTCGCAATCGATCCGCAAGCTGTGCGTGAACGCTCATAACTTGAAGTTGGCATGGACGGTGAGCAGCCGAGTTTCAAAGGATGACTGGCTGGAATGGCTTAGACGTTTCAGCATTGGTCTACTTACAGAGTCTCATAGTCCTGCCTTAAGGTATTAATAAGTAAATGATAACACTTTATTGCTCAATACAATTTTTTGGGCTGTGCCCATTACATTTGAGCAGAATCTGAAATTTGTATACATTCATAAAAAAATACACGAAAATAGTTAAAATTCCTGTTTCATTGCTAAATTCTGTTTTTATTCAACAGAGCGTGCTTGGCTCTCGCCCACAACTACTCTCAACTTCTCCGAGACTTATTCAATGCTGCTTTCGTATCATGTTGGACTGAACTGGACGACACATCTCGTAGTGATCTATCAAATGCTTTAGAACAAGCGTTAACAGCGCCCGATGCACCTGAATTGGCTCATACTGTCCTCAACTTAGCCGAGTTCATGGAACATTGTGAAGGGGGTACATTTCCAATTTCAACACATTTATTAGGAGAAAGAGCTATGCATTGCAGGGCGTATGCTAAGGCGTTGCATTACAAGGTATATTTTATTAGATACAATTATATATATTTTTTAAGATTTTCATAATAAAAGATAAATCATCCTAAAGTAGTACCTGTAACAGATACATTCTTGTATTTTGTAACAGGTAAGTATTGTTTCTGAGATAAAAGCAATAAATAATAATAAAAGCTCAGTACAATAATATAAAATAAAAAATTTACAAATCCTATGTCACCTGAGATCATTTAATTTTAAGGACCCTACTGGTACTGCTTGCATCTCTATTGGTTTAGGACCGCATCAATCCCAAAACTCATTCCTTTGGTTAGGGAGTCTTGTAAATATTTAATGATCATTAAATATAATACAAAAAGTGTCAGGTATAAACACCTCATTAAAGGCGCGTTTTACCTGCCCTTACGACGTGATCATATGTGAAGAGAATAATGAAAGTAGATGAAGCGAAAGTGTTTGTCAGGATCGTCACAAGTGGCGATCCATAGTCTCTGCATACGTACCCCATGGAAAACAGGCATGATAGTATGTATGTATATTACAAAAGGTTATCCCAATTGAAACATTTTCTTCTAAAAGTAGTATAAACGTCACAATCGGTTTTTTAGGAGGAAGAATTCCGAAGCGGAGCCACTTCACAAGTCGTTGAAGCTCTAATACATATAAATAATAAACTGCAACAAAAAGAAGCAGCGGAAGGTTTGCTTGAACGTGTTATGGCCCAACGAGAGGCTGGAGACGCACATTTAAAGGTTCAAATACGGTGGTATGAGAAATTACATAACTGGGAGAAAGCATTAAATCTTTACAGTGAAAAATTGTCTATGGATCCAGGAGATATGGACGCCTATCTTGGAGAATTGAGATGTTATGAAGCATTGGGAGAGTGGGTCAAGTTGTATAATAATATATCTAAAAGTTGGACATCTATGCCCAATGAAGAAAAGTTTAAAGCTGCCAGACTTGCCGCAGCAGCTGCATGGGGTCTACATGAGTGGGAATCTATGGCTAAGTATGTTAGTTTCTTACCAGAAAATACTCAGGATGGTGCATTTTATAGAGCTGTCCTTCGTATCCATAGCAAACAGTTTGAGTTGTCCAAACAGTTCATAGATCAAGCAAGGACTTTACTAGATTCTGAGTTGACTGCAGTCGCGGGAGAAAGTTACCAAAGAGCTTATGGTGCGTTAGTCAACGCTCAATTACTTGCAGAGCTTGAAGAAGTTATAACATACAAATTAATTAGTGAGAGACGCGAATCAATTCGCCAGGCTTGGTGGACAAGGTTGCAAGGTGGCCAGCGATTAGTAGAAGACTGGAGGCGAATTCTCCAAGTTCGCAGTTTGGTACTGACACCAGAAGAAGACATGGCTACTTGGCTTAAATTTGCCTCCTTATGCAGAAAGAGTGGAGCTCCAAGGCAGGCTCATAAAACTTTAGTTATGTTGTTAGGGATAGATCCAAGTATAAATAAAGATATGCCATTACCAACACACGAGCCAAGACTTACACTTGCCTATGCAAAGCATCTTTGGGTCGCAGGTGACCGGCAATTGGCGTACGACCGACTGCAGGATTATGTAAAAACTGCACGAACAGGTGTTCCAGAACACAGCAGACTTTTAGCACGTTGTCACTTAAAACTAGGCTCGTGGTGTGAATCTCTACGTGGCATCAAAGAACGATCTATCCCAGAGATATTAAGAAATTACGCTGCCGCCACTGAGTTAGCTCCGGACTGGTACAAAGCATGGCATGCTTGGGCGTATATGAACTTCGAAACAGTCCTCTTTTATAAGCACCAAGACACAATTGGTAATGGACAGTCGACTGAAAATGATTCTGAATATATTCACTTCCACACGGTGCCTGCTGTTGAAGGTTTCTTCAAATCCATAAACTTGTCACATGGTAGTTCACTTCAGGATACTTTGCGTTTGCTCACACTATGGTTCGATTACGGTCACTACCCTGCCGTGCACGAAGCTTTAGTTGAGGGTATTAGAACTATAGAAATTAATGTTTGGTTGCAAGTTATCCCACAGTTGATAGCAAGAATCGACACCCCGCGAGTTTTAGTAGGCAAGTTAATACATTCTCTGCTTATAGACATTGGAAAGTCTCACCCACAAGCTTTGGTCTATCCTTTGACCGTCGCTTCTAAATCTTCATTTGTAGCGCGTAAGAATGCCGCTAATCAGATTTTAAAATCTATGTGTACACATTCAAGTAACTTGGTCAATCAAGCTGCAATGATCTCTGAGGAGCTAATCAGAGTGGCAATTTTATGGCATGAACAATGGCACGAAGCTTTGGAAGAAGCTTCAAGGTTGTATTTCAGTGAGAACGACGTAAATGCAATGTTTAAGACATTGGAACCACTTCACGCGATGTTAGAGAGAGGTCCACAGACGAAGAAAGAGGTTTCCTTCAACCAAACTTATGGTAGAGATTTAAATGAGGCTCAGGAATGGTGCAATAGATACAAGGTAAGAAACTTTAAAATATCTAGTATTTGATTATTTAATTAAGATTATTATTATATATTCCAGTAACAATACTAAGATTCATTAAATGATTCAGGACCACTTACCTTATTCTTTCATGAGTGATGAGTAGATTTTATTTACTAAGTATAATATGTGGTATAGTTATTTCTGCATCTACATTTAACTTATACTGTGTTGCTATCTGTAAGTATAACCATAGAATAAATATTTTTTTCTCTTGATCATTACGAATTTTCTTTAAAGTTAATTTTCAGTGTAGTAATTAAAATGTTTGCCCTTATTTTAGGAATCTAGTCAAGTTAGAGATTTGAATCAAGCGTGGGATCTCTATTATCATGTCTTCCGTCGTATAAGTCGCCAGCTGCCTCAATTGACTTCGCTCGAACTACAATATGTGTCGCCTCGGCTTTTGAATTGTCGGGATCTGCAACTAGCCGTCCCTGGATCGTATGTCCCGGATCAAGATCTAATTCGAATTGCTCATATACAGAGCAGTCTTTCGGTGAGTTTTAGAATAGATTTCCGTAGTGTAGACTAAAAAAATATCGGTTGAAAGTTGTAGTGTTATTTTTCTGTATCAAAAATTGAAAGAAGAATGAGTTGCGACAACTCCTGGGAACAAACTAAACAATTGTTAAGAGTATTTTCAGTTTTTTTTCAGACTGTCATTCGTAGTGTTTTTAACTGACTTGAAAAAGGAGGAGGCTCTCAATTCGTTTATGTTTTAATTCTTTTGTATGTTCGTTACTCGATTTCTCCGTCAATTGTGAACCCATTTTCAATTATTTTTTTCTTTATTCGAAAGGTCTAGTCGTATTGTCACCATGTCAGGATCTAAGGAATAAATATGTAACCGACTTCTGTCTACAACATCTTGAAGTCGGTATCAAGTAAAACAAAAAATTACTATATTTTACGCATTTGTTGTTGTTTTTTTTTATATTTTATTTGACACCGACTTCAAGATGTTGTATCAAGAAGGCGGTTGAATATTTATTTTTTGGTGTGAAGTCGGTTATTTTTTTTTGTTAAAAAAATTTCTTCTACGATATTTATGACGGAATTTAATGTTGTAATGTTTATATATCATACTTTTTATTTATTGCACGAGTTCAGCAGACAGGCAGACGGCTCGTCTGATGGGAAGCGGTTACCATCGCCTATAACACCATAGGTGCTGCCGCTCTCTAAAATGGAGACTGGAGACTGCCCACTAATTCCGAAACACAACTCTAGATTGTGGCGGTATACTCTAGACCAGGAGTGGTAGCCGTCCAGACGGGCAAATACCTTACGTATATTATTAAGATCTGTTAAGCTAGTTCACATAAGTTTTTGCTTCATTAACATGCGAAATAAATTAAAATGAACAAGTTACTACTGAAAAGTGGCTGAAACGTCGGAATAATAAAAATCAAATAAATTACCGCACTTAAAACCATTAAAACGTAGATTTATTATCTGTTAAGCTTCTTAGTCGTGAAATGGTAGGAAACAGGATTACTTTCGCTTCACAATTTAACATCATTCTGATTTTAATTGACACCTTTGATTACGAATAACAAAATTATAGGCGAAGGTCTGTTATATTTTAAATTCAAATCTAATGTGGCCGATTCACTGTATTTTACTTTGGTGATACATTATTCTAGGTAATAACTTCGAAGCAGCGTCCAAGACGCCTTTGCATTCGAGGATCAAATGGCAAGGACTACATGTTCCTACTGAAGGGGCACGAGGATTTACGTCAGGACGAAAGAGTTATGCAACTGTTCGGCCTTGTCAACACCCTATTGCAAGCCGACCCTGATACATTCCGTAGAGACCTGGCCATACAAAGATACGCCGTGATACCACTTTCCACCAATTCAGGGTTAATTGGATGGGTGCCGCATTGTGACACCCTGCATTCTTTGATCAGAGACTATAGGGAGAAGAGGAAAATTTTGTTGAATATCGAGCACAGAATTATGCAAAGGATGGCTTCAGATTTGGATAAATTGATGCTCATGCAGAAGGTAAAATTGATTTTTACTAATTTTAATGTTTTATATATTTTAATGTAATCATAACACATATATAAATTGAAACTCTTGAAGCTACACATATTATAAAGATGTCAGTTGAGAATAATATATTCTAATTTAGATTTATCTGCTACAAAGTAATTTTACTAATACAGTAGAACCTGGATTTTTGGTTTTATTCAAATTTATTTATTTGTTTTACGTATTAAATTACAGTTTTAATAATTATTATTTTATTAACAAAATTGGGTCGTTTTGGTCTTAGCCAAAAAGAAGGTTTGCACTGTAAATCACATAAATACTAATACCTCAGCATATTGTTGTGTCGGATATAATTCCGGCACAACAATATGCTGAGTGTAACCTTGTTTGCTGAAAATGCGGCGTACAAATTCTCAAAATATGCTCTGTGTATAAAAAACCTCCCAAACTCGAAAAAAAATCGTGTTCCCTTCCCTTCAACTCTAAAACCTCCGTTACTCGAAATCTGAACCCTCTATAAGTCGAAGTAATTAATTGTACCTCTGTATCTCGAACATAGCAATAATTGACTTTACAACCTTTACAAGTCGATTATTTGAACAAATCTTAACTACAAGTCGAATGTTTCCTTACAAAATTCGTGGAAAACTCTATAACTCGAATTTTTTGGCGTCTCCCTTGAGTTCGACTTAGAGGTTCTACTGTAGTTTAAATGTATACAACATTCCTACCAGGTGGAAGTGTTTGAACACGCGTTAGAACACACAGCAGGCGACGATCTCGCCAAACTCCTTTGGTTGAAGAGCCCGTCTTCGGAGGTTTGGTTCGAACGTCGCACGAATTACACCAGATCCTTGGCCGTCATGAGCATGGTGGGGTATATCTTGGGTCTCGGAGACAGGCACCCCTCGAACATCATGCTCGATAGAGTGACAGGGAAATTCTTGCACATTGATTTTGGGGACTGCTTCGAAGTCGCCGTCACGAGGGACAAATTTCCAGAGAAAATACCTTTTAGGTTGACCCGAATGCTCATCAATGCTATGGAGGTAAGTTCTATTTCTTTAAAAGTTTGGTATATTACTATTTCCTTAAGCAGAAATGATATGGTGCAGATTTTACAAAATACATGACTTTACAACTGTGTTTTTATGTTTGAAAAATAATAATTATTAGTGTAATTTATACAAGATTTTGACATAATGTGTATATTGTTATGTTTAACGAGTGCTGATGGTAATGGAACAAAATACCAGAAAATCAGTTAGTTCATCTTTATTACTGCTATTTGTTGCTCGAACCCACTAGTTAACTTTTTTAGCTGGTATTATTGTAATATTTTTAAAGTACAATTATTTTTTATCAGGGAAAGCCTAAACTCATGCAATTGGTTAAATTATTTTTTGAAGTGAAACTTCTATATAGACGCGGTATTAGGATTTTTCCGTGACGAAAAAGCGTTAGGCTGCGTGGAGGGGCGGCATATTTTTACGAGTACACGTAGTGAGGGGCGGCATATTTTTACGAGTACACGTGGTGAGGGGCGGCATATTTTTACGAGTACACGTGGTGAGGGGCGGCATATTTTTACGAGTACACGTGGTGAGGGGCGGCATATTTTTACGAGTACACGTGGTGAGGGGCGGCATATTTTTACGAGTACACGTGGTGAGGGGCGGCATATTTTTACGAGTACGCGTGGTCAGGGGGCGGCATAATTTAAGAGTAGAACCTATGTTTTTTTGGTTCCGGATCAAATGCAGTTTTATTTGTTTGATAAAATAAAATATTTTTAAATAATAAATGCATTAATTAAAATGTATCCTAACCTAACCAAATCATGATTTGCAATAAACCTGCAAAAAATCGAAATGTGTGCTGGGACGTAGTAGAAGTGAAGCTTCAACGGACAAGTGGAAAAACGAATCACAACAAATTTTTAGATTAAGTTTTACGGGCAGATTGTTAATGTACTTCTCCAATTTGAAAACCTGGCCGTAAAACTTCAAGTTAAAATTTTGTTGCGATTCGTTTAGCAACTTGTCCGTTGCCATTCGTTTTTCCAGTTGTCCGTTGCGATTCCTTTTTCCTCTTCTCCGTTAAAGTTTCACTTCTACTATGTGTCCCAGCACACATTTCGATTTTTATACTAGACTTTATGATCAATCAAACAGTATTTAATGAGACCGTTTTTTTGCTTTAACAGGTCACAGGCATTGAAGGCACATATCGGTGCACGTGCGAGTCCGTCATGGAAGTATTACATCGCCACAAGGATAGCGTGATGGCCGTCCTTGAAGCTTTTGTCTATGATCCTCTACTAAATTGGAGGTTGATCGACGCCGGTAGACGTTCCAGAGCCGATGCAGATATTTGTTCCACCTCGAACACTGTCTCATCACCACAACCAAGCAAACCTCGAACCCATATCCCTTTGAATGACGCACTCGATCAAAACGTTGAAATGAACCTGAATAAGCGTGCCCTTGCTATAGTGAATAGGGTCAGGGATAAACTGACAGGGCGTGACTTCCCTCATATAGGTGAAAAAGTATCAGTGCAGAATCAGGTAGATCTGCTTATACAGCAGGCTACCAGTAATGAGAACTTGTGCCAGTGCTATGTTGGGTGGTGTCCGTTTTGGTAAAGGATCATTTTAGTAGCAAATCTATCTGGCTTCACATCTTAATCAGCTTTTAGAACTAAGAGTATCAAATTTAGATACATGACATCCTGTAATTTTTTTTGGGTGGGTTTTTTAGTTTTCCATGTTGGGGAAACAAATTGGGGAGTAAAATGGGAACATCGTAGACATCTCGCCCAAGGTGTCGGTAATACTAAAACTGGCACTGATGTCGTGTCATAAATAGTTTCAAATAGTGAGCTAGTTATATTATGTGCGAAGGGTTATTAAACACCATTGTACCATTTTATTATTTTTCAGAGGAAATCAAAGATATGTCCTCAATAGAGATGCTATTGTTTAAGGGCCTGCTTAAATGTAGTTCGCTATCCGTATTACCCGAAGATATAAATTCACAAAAAATATCAAATAAATATCTAATGTTTTGCGAAAAATCGTTATGATTTGTATACATTTCTATACTTAAAAATAATTCTTTGAAAAAAATTTTTTTTATGTATTATTACACGCCGACAAAGTACACCTACTTTCCCCCCCGCATTTGGACTTCTTTTGTTTACTTTGTATTTAAAATTTGTAATTATGAAAAACATTATATTGTTATTATACTTGTTTATGGCCGCAGCTGTGCAGATAGTAGATAGATAGCAGATACATTCGATAAGCTATAATTATAGTTACGGACTTTGTGCACTTTAATTCGAGTCCTGTAGCTCGTAAGAGTATGATATCTTCTATGAATTAAAACGATTTTATGGTGAAACATTCGTAATTTTCTAAATTAAGTTTTGTGTGATACACATTTGTTGTATGTAAATTCTATGAATACATAACATATATTTATACCTTTACAAATGTGATACTGCGTAAGCGAGATGACCTCCATTTAGATATATCCTGATGTTGTTTTTGAAGGGAATTAAAAAGGTGATGTTATACTGTGCAGCTTGGTTACCAGACCATTTCATTTTATTTAAATTCATTTCTTCCAAAAGGATGTCAGACCATCATCATCTTAGATTACATTTATTGATAAATATTTATAATCGGGTAAACTGTCGACACATTTCTGACTATCTATTCAGATTGGCTCTGTATTTGCCTCTCATAGATAAGCGATAGAAAGAGACAGATAAATGTCTGATTAGTTGATAATGTATGTTTTGGAATGGTCACCACATTTTTATAGTAGGGTGGCATTCCATAATTAATAATAAACAGATTGCTTTGTTTTATGTATGCTTAAAACTTTTAGTGAAACATATATTTAATGCATTTCTCTTATAATGGTAACACCTATGAATAATATGATTATACTTATACGTATCTTATGCGATCTATAAAAATGAAAGTATGGAACTAATTGAAACATATATTTGTAATTTTAATTTGTTTGTTGATTTGTAAATAAGCCTAAAACATTGTTTGAAGCATTTATATACTTGAGTTATGTACATTTAATTTACTTTGGTAAATAAATTGATTATTATAACAATGTTTATTTTCATCTTGCCCGTCTAATTACACGTTACGCAAGAACATATTAATTTATTTTGTAATAGTGAATATAATATTTAGTTATTTCGACTTCTGACGATTTATATGAAAATATTTGAAATATTCCCCAGTGTATGTCACTCCACGCTCCGCTATTTTATTTAGCAAGGAAAGCTTTAAAAATGATTTGAAAATATACCACTATCTCAATATTCCGAAAATTTTCGTTGAATTATTGAATCTTTGTTAGTTTATTTTATCTCACTTAGAGGGCGCAAGATCTTACAGCCATGTCGGCGTGTATATCATGTTCAACAATCAGAACTGCAAGCAGGTAGTCTATCTAATACCACTATACACAGCTTCAACTTCTGAGTTTTTTACAATGTAGTTTTTTGTCACATTTGATTCCCATTGTACGAAAGTACATTCGTGCTCAAAATGCGTAACCGTGCTATTATGTACACAAAGCGCAATCGAGTTCAGTACTTGTATTTGCAAAAGGAAAGAGGTTGGCATTGTTATTGGCCTTGCATTCTATCACATTTGCAGGAGCCATTATCCGACAGTACTGCGAAATGAGCCTGCATTAAAAATCGTACGGATCGGTACTTTTGCATTTACATTTAAACATAAAGATCAATTATTTGATAATATTAGGGTGGAAAGAAGTCCATTTTGCAACAGGAATGCGGAAACGTGTTCAACATACTGTAATATTGTTTACATATAAAAAAACATGCGTTAAAATACCATCTTATCATATAACTTTTAAACAAGATAGAATTACATTTTAATTACTTTTTAAATAATAATTAAGGAGCTATTTGAGTCTTTTTTCTTGTACCTATGACGTCATAAGATGCTCGTAAAAAAATCTATAAAGCTGCGATGTTGTGTCATTTTAATAGAAATAAGTATCTCGGTTTATCTGATGTCGCTCCCCTAATGTCAATAACAATTTAAAGAAATTTACACAGCATACTGTTGATCTTATTCAGATTTGGATAATGGTCACCTATTATTAAAATACGATTATTGAATTTCCTGTTTTATTCGTTTTTAGGTCTCGTAGGCATCTTGGCAAAAACAGAAAAGTTTGCTAATCAAATCACCATGTCCAACCTCCGCGGGTCTTAGAAATTACTGCATTCACACCACACAAATCATTGAAGGTTGTAGTGTATGCATATATATATATATATGGACTAGACTAGATAGTAAGTTCCCGGACTTAGAATCTGCGGTGCTTTATATCCCGAGAATCCTAGGGGATTTTCTTAGGAGAGGTTTAAAGTCCCTGGTAGAAAAAACATAGATGCCGATACGAAATTTTCACTATATTTTTATATTTTATATTCAGTAAAATAACTATAATCTTTGTTACCTGTACAACGTGAACAAAATCGCGGGCAAATGCACTAGCATTACTTCCATAAAACCCTTTGCGTGCGATGTAGACACATGGCAGACGCATGTAGTTCACGTTAGTACATTTGTAAATACTATAATCTGTAAGAATTATATAAATACAAGAGTTTTAGTAGCAAATATTTTGATTTACGTGCTAGTTATTTGGGCTTTGAGCACTCTGGGTTGGACATTTAATCTTTACTTTCCCAGTGACTGATATGAAATACAGATTCAGATATGTAGTAAAATATTATCCGTAAGTAAAATATAAATCAATATCCGTGCAGGAATGGAGAAATAATACAATTTCTTGCGGCCGGGCGGCCTGTCGTAAGAGGCGACAAAACAACCCACAGCCAGGTGGTAGGGCATTGGCCCGACTGGATGGCTTACCACCCCTGATCAAGAGTATGCCGTCATAGCAACCTTGAGTTGTGTTCTGGCATTAGTGACCAGGTTCCAGTCTCCCTTAAGAGAGCATCAGCGCATCTGTAGCACCGTAGTATTGCGATGAGACGATGATTAGACGATGGTAAGCACTTTTCATCAAGTGGGCCGTCTGCCTGTTTGGTAAATTCATACAATTAAAAAAAATTGTGGCTTGTGGGCTCATGTAGCGAACGAGGGCTCAAGTAGGAGATTCAACACTCTCACTTTTATCAAAACAATTTTGTCTGTTTGACGATCAATTTTGCTAGACATTTGAATGTCCTACAGCGGTCTGACTTTAATAAAGTCGATTATCCGTGTCTGTATTTTCGACAACAAACCATCAACACTCCACAAAAGACGTTCAATCATAAACTGCACTATCTAATCTAGAATCGTTTGCCTCAATTCTCTGTCAATCAGTTGGCCGGTGACCGCCGAAGTCAAAGCACGCATTTACAACGCAATAAACCACAATACACGTGATAAACTACGCTCATGGATAACTTTGAAATTGTTGACTTCACTTCTTTGAGTAAGTATTACGAACATTTCTTAAAAAATAATAACAGTCTAACTATATCATTCAAAATTTTCAAGAGCATCATCATTATTATAATGGAGAATTTATTTTTACACGACTTTGCGAATAACGTAGCAATGGCCTACATTCTAAAAATATACTGTCACTAAATTTTCTACAAATATTTTTCCATGATTGATGCAAGTCGCAACATTTATATAATTACAGTGCTTAAGTAAACATTTATGTTAGCAATTACAGCAACCTAAGGCGTTCCGAAATGGACACGCATCACTGAAATTTAATTATTTGTGTTTGCGAGTATTAAAATATATATTTAATGTAATTGAAGAAACGTTGATTAGGGATAAATGCAAAATATTGCACACTTAGTTGCCGACTATGTGTATATAGTAGACTATAAATATACTATGTATGTATTGTTTTGTTAATAAATGTAACGATATCAGATATGATTTAGATACATTACGTTACGCTTGTTCACAAATTCCAATGTAATGGGGATTTCAATACTTCAAATCAACTACAACGTGAATTTAATTTAACTGGGGTAACTACTTATCGTAATATATAAGGCCGTCTATTAATGAAGTTAAAATGAAGGGAGAAGGGTCTGACGTTTGGTGAAATTTCTAAATGTCCTTTTCATTTTAATGAAAAAAAAACCCATCAACTTTTTATTTTATAAAGTGTTCAATATTGTAATTTACTGATATAAATTAGGCTAAACCGGTAGATGGTATTACCACAAAGAGATTCCAAATAAAAAAATATGTCTGTGTGCAGTTCACACGCAGTAGAAGTAAAACAAAGTGTGACAAGGGGTGGGATTCTGAAATTCGTGACGTCACATTTCATATATTATATCGTTAAAAGGCCATTAATTAATTAGGTACGTAAGGATGATTTTGTCAATTTTTGACAATGTTTGGCAATTATTATTAAAAGTACTTAAAATATGCAATTTCATATATTTGTTTCTAAAGAGTCTTCCTTATCTCGGGAATTATATTGTAAAACCAGATAAATCTTTCAGACTCAATTCATCATTATCATTAATACTGTGTTATTACTTGATAACTGATAACTTTAATAATTCTTATAAATTGTTTACATATGATTATTTTAGAACTCTCTTGATACGTACTCTGTTTAATTTGTAAAAAGTATGTAAAAAGTGTTTTCACTATTATAAAAATAAAAAAAAATAAAAAAATCGAGGTAGGTACAATAGATATTGTTTGGCCGGTAATCTTGTATAACATGTATATTGTTCCACCACGTGCAGATGGTGGAGGAAATGAACGAATGTGTGAAATCTGCCAATCCACCTTGTAAAAGCATGAGGCGGATATACGGTTTCCCTAAAAAAGAAAACGCTCAACAGTGGACCGTTGGAGAATATATTGTTATATGCCGACAAAGGTAAACGCACAGCTGCCTGTCGTAAAGCGCAGTTTATTACCTTCTCGGATTTAGGAATTCTTTTGTTTACTTTGTGTATGGAATTTGTAATTAAGATAACCATTCTATGGATATTGTACTAGTTTTATGGCCGTCATTAGTGTCGACCTAATCCTTGTTTTTATTGTATTGTGTCGAAGCTTGCCAAGTATGGCATCGGGCATTATAAAGCAATGGCCCAATGCGGAGGGGCAGTCAAGCGAAGATTACGATACGAGTAAGACGTAAATTCGATGAGCGATAAAGTGACGGACTTTGCGCATGTTATTGAATCGTACAGTGTGTACTGGTTGTATCCAGTTATATTTGTACCTGTTTTATACGTGTTTGTACAGTTCTAATAAACTATAGTAATTCCAACGGCATTTTAATTCGAGTCCTGTGTAGCTCGTAACAATATATAATATATTAATTTTGCCACAGTAAGGAATTTCAAAGACCTTGTGTAGTGAAAAGTAGGACAACAAAGACCGGGCTCCGAACGAAATCGGTATTCACGCTAGGATAACAATGATCTATTCCAAAGAAGTATAATGTATTTTTTATTCACAGACGAAAACATTCAGAGTCTACTGAAAAAGGCGACAGAAATAAGGAAACGAGCGTATTGTCCGTATTCAAACTTCGCCGTCGGAGTAACAATACTAACAGAGGAAGATGCTAAAGAATATACGGGATTTAACATAGAGAACGCCGCCTTATCACCTTCGATATGTGCAGAACGAAGTGCGATATCCAGAGCGGTATGCGACGGATATTTGAAGTTCAAAGCAGTCGCCGTAGTTGCACATCAAAAGGAGTTTACTGCACCTTGCGGGGTATGCAGGCAAACTCTGAACGAGTTCGTCGGTTCAGATGGAGACATGGAAGTATATTTAAGCAGACCCACTTTAGACAACGTTTTATGTACAAAACTGTCACATCTACTGCCACTTTCGTTTGTGAGCTACAAAAAAGACAGTATCACGAATGCCCTCTAAAGCAGTGCACAACGGCCGTAATTAAGAAATTACTGAATAATTGATCATATAATTCAATCGTACTATTTTGGATATGGAGATGATTTATTAATATTTTTCTTTGTAAAGAAACACTTTGTGTTCTTTGTTCTCTTTAAGTTGATCGTCCTTCAAATTCTTTGAGAGAGAGAATTAACACAGATATTATGTCGAAGTGCTTTAATAAATTCGTGACGCGCTAAGAATCGTAAAAACAAAATATATATTTTATGTTATAACAATTTTATTGCGTATATTTATATGTACATATATATTTTACAAATTTTAACATCGTTTTTAATTTATGCAGCTTGTCCGTGTGTTGAATTGAGCGCATCGTCCTAAGTCCCATACCGTTATGGTGATTCTTTCAAAATGTGTTATACAAGTATTAACTTGGAATGTTAATACTGATAAATATCTTTAAAAAATATAGCGGTAGTAGGATTCATTATATCTCAGTTCTGCCACGAAATGCATTTTTTTTCTGCGCTTTCAAGTTTTCGCTAGGATATGTACAAGCACTTTCACACACAACTTTCACTCAGGGATGCAGATATGCACTGGCACCCGAACGCAGGGACCTAAATGTAACTGGCTCTGACTTGACTAATTTTTCAAGATCTCACTACTACTACTTAATAATAATAATAATAGGCAGACAAACACACACATTGTATATCCCGAAATGAAACAAGTTACGCTTGTGTCATAAGTAATATACAACGGACCACTCTGGGGACGATCCCAGACACCCAGAACATGGTAAATAACGGAGAAAATACGTTTCCGAAATTTACTATACCAGGAATCTAACCCGGAGTCTTTGCGTTGCAGTGAGGTAGGCCGGCAAAGGCTCAGCCGCTCAATCACGGAGGCCGTCCAACTTAAACCACCAATGTGTAGGGCATATGGACTACATCTATATATCGATACAAAGACAGAGGAACGAACATGACGAATACATAACGTTTTTCTGTTATGCAAAATAGCTAGGGTTCTTTAAAAATGAAAGATAAAAATTAAATGCTATTTTTATTGCTTTGGCAAGTTCATTTTCACACCCTGGCTCCCAGTGCAACTAAGATTGCCCTGAGTACAAAAGTCCGAGTAAACCCATGCGACCAAACCAGCGGTTGGAGATCGATATAAACGAAGTAATACAATGCTTAATCAATTAACAATCAACATTTAATAGTAGACGTTAAATGTGTAAACATGGCGTGGTTCAAATTTCATCTAGGGAATTCCCCTAATATAAGGTTATTTAACCACCAAAACAATGCGAGAGCGACACGATGCGAACAAAATTTTTTTTATCTGGAAATCAGTAAAACAAATACATCGATTCCTAACCTCCATGTTATCGTAAGCGACATGTGGACCTAATATATTTTTTGTTGCGAAAGGTATTTTAAACTATTATATTGTTTTAAGATTTTCAGTTTTAATTAGATTAGACCTTACTGAATCAAAAATTGTCAAAAGTCTTAAAACCAAATTATATATTTTTAAATAAATTTGTATATTATTATTTTTACACGCTTTATATTAGCTTCACTTGTATGTCAGTATGTCAGTATGTAACTTGAGCTCGATTTTGTCCTACTTTGAACGATCAGATTTAATTCATACTTTGCACACCTGTCAAAGGTCGATGACAATGCAATAATATGGTACCATGGAGCTGATCTGATGATGGAGACGGAAGGTGGCCATAGGAACTCCTGTACTAAACAAGATAGACCCTTCGTGTTTGGGCCCGTATGTTTATATCGCGTGACAGTGCAATAATATGGTACCATGGAGCTGATCTGATGATGGAGTCGGAAGGTGGCCATAGGAACTCCTGTACTAAACAAGATAGACCCTTCGTGTTTGGGCCCGTATGTTTATATCGCGTGACAATGCAATAATATGGTACCATGGAGCTGATCTGATGATGGAGTCGGAAGGTGGCCATAGGAACTCCTGTACTAAACAAGATAGACCCGTCGTGTTTGGGCTCGTTTTACTTGTCTTGGCTAGCACTCTGCTGCTACATGATATGCAGGATCTCAAAAGCTTGTATTTAAAAACATTTAAACAAAAATCAACTAAAAAATGAAAAATAAATAATAGTTTAAAAAAACTAAAAAAAACACGCTTTTATAAAAAATCCAACTAAAAAAACAAAAAATAAAATTTAATATAATATAAAAAAGCGTGGGGTGTATTCAAAGCGCTTTTTAAGATATTATATTATTAATTGAATACACCCCACGCTTTTTTATATTATATTAAATTTTATTTTTTGTTTTTTTAGTTGGATTTTTTATAAAAGCGTGTTTTTTTTAGTTTTTTTAAACTATTATTTATTTTTTAAACTATTGTTTAAAATAACATTTGCAACAAAAAACATACTTAGGTCCAAATGTCGCTCAGGATAAAATGACAGCAAAAGTTTGACATTTATTGCTGAGGCAGTGACAAGTAAAAAGAAGGTGTAATTACGTATACAACCGAATACAAAGTCTGATCTAATATTTCCATCCGAACCAGAAAGTTCCCTAAATTATTACTATTTGTTTTAACGCTCGTAAAAATACTGCGCTAATTTAATATTCGTATGAACATTAATAAATAAAAATGTTTGTCGTGTTATAGAAAATAAATGCAGAAACTAAACCTATCAAGAGGTAGCTGGTGTGGTTATAACATAGATATTAAAAGGGTAGTAGAATTAATGACAGTTTCTAATTATTAAACTTATTAAGTAAATCGCTATTAAAATGCAAGTCCTCACTAATATTTTATAAAATTTACTTCGGGTATAAATGAAACGACATTACAATACTTACAATCTACCGAACTTATCTGTGAACTGAAAAAATATAATTATGCCCAACATTATAAAATTAAATTCAAATAAGTTCTGACAGCTCCAGAAAATTTGTTCATTAAACTACTTTTCTAGAGCTGCAAGTAAAATTTCATAAGCTCCAGCAATTAATATATCACAATACTTATATTTATTAACCGACTTCGAAAAAAGGAGGAGGTTCTCAATTCGTCGGGATCTTTTTTTTTGTTGCTTTTTTTTATGTATGTTCGCCGATTACTCCGTGATTTATGATCCGATTTACGTGATTCTTTTTTTGTTCGACGCGTAATAGCTTCCAATTGGTCCCCTAAAAATTTTACATACTTTGGTCCAGTAATTTTCATTTTATGAACATTTTTCATGGAAATAATTTTCACTTCGTTCCATATGTACACCGATTACTCCGTGATTTATGATCCGATTTACGTGATTCTTTTTTTGTTCGACGCGGAATAGCTTCTAATTGGTTTCCTAAAAAATTTACATAGTTTGGCCCAGTAGTTTTCATTTTACGTACATTTTTTTGTTCCCAGTTCTTGGAACCTATATTTTTTAAGAAGCGCGGCACCATTCGTATGTCCTCCCATACATAGCTAGACACTAAAAAGTAACAAATAAAACTTTGTTTAAAAAAACCGAATTCAAAAACTAAAAAACTAAAATGTATAAAATAACTTATTTCTAAAGCTATTATTATTAATATATATTATCTAAAACATCTTGAAGTCGGTGCAAAGTAAAACATAAAAATTACTATATTTAGAAAATTACTAAGCACCGACTTTAAGATGTCTTAGATAATATATATTAATAATAATAGCTTTAGAAATAAGTTATTTTATACATTTTAGTTTTTTAGTTTTTGAAGTCGGTTTTTTTAAACGAAGTTTTATTTTTTATTTACGAAAGTGTGTTTGTTTTGTCGTTCTTTGACTTTTCCAATAAGTTGTTGTCGCCTTAAGAAAAAGTGGCCTAAAGAATTATAATTTATTTTATTCTTTTCTTATAATGCGTTATTTACAGGGTGGCAGGCAACACTCTGTTGCTCCCACTGCCACTATTCAGTTCACAGTAAAATTGGTGTAGCGTTTTATATCTATAGTTGTAGAAAATATTCCAATATTTATTACCTATGACATTATAAAATTCTAACCGTATGTGAATTTCAAATAAAGCATGGCCGTAATCAGGTGCATATCCTAGTACTGAAATAATTTTACTAAAGAGGCTAACACATAGCTTTATTAAATAAATTATCGTTTTGACAGAATAACCAGTTCATATTAGAGGCACTTTGTTGAGTTCAATAATAATGACCGTTATGGTCACTGGTTACTCGTTTTATTTAAAAATCAGCTTGCTTCTGAATTTGTTACTGTTTTACATATAATATGAATAATTAAACTTATTAGAAAAGAAACTTGTAATTTTATGCTTACATAGATGGCGCTCTATTGAGCTGGTCGCTGGCCACAATGACACCATCAGCTAACCTACTATAACAAATTGAAACCGGAAAGTTATTTCACACATTTAGGTTTGAGGTACATAACTATAAATGTTTGATATTCAAAGATAAGTCATGACGCAAAATACTTAGTAATAAAAAGGAGTATGTGTTATATACAATGCAAACAAATAAAAACCTAAATGCGTCTCGAAAGAAGTTAGCTTCGAGTGTTTGCGCAAGTCCATTCCGTATTAAGTGCGAAAGAAATGCCATGCAAGTCCAGATAGTGGCCGAGCGAGACCGCAACATTTGCGTCCCTCAGCTTTATATGTACCCACCATTATGATTCTGTTCTGCGCAGTTATATGTTACAAACTTCACAGATGAAATTTTGTTTTGCCCGTACAAGTTATAATACACATAAGCTTGGGGGACGTTTTTGTGTTTGTAATAGTGTATTGGTGTACACACAGTGACTAAAGCCGAAATAAACCAGATTGCAATCTCGTGTCAGTCGCTTATACTACTACATACCCAAAAAAAACATCACCATATAATTGTATTTTACTCAATCTGAATACTATGTAGCATTTTGTAAAAAAAAACTGATATTTCGCAGTTCCATTTCGAAGTATTCTAGCATCTCAAGACTCATATATCTTTGATTAACAAACATGATTTTTTATAGTTTTAGGTGTCAATTAAAATACTAATTTGTATAAAATATAAATTGGTGTCAAAGACCACACAGTCACGTTTTTTAGATGCAATTATACCGATTACATGTTGTCAGTCTTTATTTAGACATGATACTGTTAGTATATTCTACACTTTATTATTAAGGAGACAATTCACGGATATATTTATGATAAATAAATAAACAGTAAGCTTACTCTTACTATATAATTCAAAACCTGAGAAAGATGTACGACTGATAACTTAATTTTACCTTACGGTTGCTCTTATTTAAGGATTACTGTGGAAGTTCCCAGTTTTTAGCTATACTACTTTAAAACAACAGGAAAGACAACATTTAATAATAAATCAATCGTACATCTATAACTATTTACATGTAAAACTTATCACAAAGTAAACCAAACGGTTTAGGAACCTGTGTCATCGTTAATTTCTAAGAAATCCAGCTAAAGATTACACGCAATGATTAAACTTGCCCTTAAGGTTAAACGTCAATGTCGGTTCTTAAAAAATCGCGCCGCCTTATCTAGCATATACCATAATAGTTTGTAAAAAAAGGTTTGTTGAAAAACGGTCTCTTTTGGGGGAAAGAACAGCAGAACACACGCCACATTTGTCCAAGCTGGACTGATGGGATCCATATGTGAGTTTTTTGAATGTGCAGAATTCATTATGACTTTTGTTTTACCACAAGCTATTTAAACTGAATTTGTTACTTAAGTCAAGCTTAAATTCAATTTTGGTTGGGTTATTATTTAACGCCCAGCTATGACAATAGTGAGGGGAACTATTGTCATAGCTTCAGAGTTTTGAATGACGAAGTATTGAATGTCCTTAGAAACTTTTTTGTCACTTCTTTTTTGGGGGCACGCTAATTTTCGAAAATTGTAAGTCTAACTTTTTGTTTGTAGCTACACTCCAAAAAACCTATTAAAAATCGTCTTTTTTGTAACGGTAACTAAAATTGTCTTTTATTTCAATTTTTAAATTTTTATGGCAATTTTTCGATATTTTCGAAAAAAAAATTAAGGGCACTGCGTGCCCCTACAAAAAAGCCCTGGCTTGAACAATATCTGTGTTAAGTAGTTTTTAAGCCATATCTCAAAAATTACTTAACAATGATATTGTCCAAACTAATTTTCAGGTATTTTCGATCAATACCAAATGAAGAAAATAGCGATTGTACGCCACTTCTGTGAAATAATTCGTGTATTACAACACAGATTTATTATCTGCGCTATTAAGTCGACGCGATTTAATACCAAATTCTGCATTTACACTCTACCATAATAAATAATCAAATAAAAAAACACTATACAGACAGTATTTAAACACTGAAAAACTCACCAAAAAGGACACCATCCTATATAACATTGACACAAATTTTCGTTATTCGTCGCTTGCTTGATGAGCAAGTCCACTTGTTTGGGCACACTTACAACCGATTCCACATTCGGAAAGTCCCTACCGGTCAACTTATCACGTATCCTATTCAATATTGCAAGTGCCCGTTTGTTCAAATTCGCTTCGGCCGGTATCTCCAGAGATTCGTAATGTAGGTGATTCCGACTTCTGCTCGGAGGGCTGTATGAAGAGTCGATATCGGACGAGAACGAAGATTCTGTTATTGAATGATGCTCGTTGTCCACCAGTCTCCAGTTGAGGAGGGGGTCGTACACAAAAGCTTCTAAAACTGCCATAACACTGTCCCTGTGTTTGTGTAGAACGTGCATAACGGACTCGCATGTGAATCGGTATGTACCCTCGATACCGGTTACCTATAATATATTTTCAGGTTATAAACCAAAAAATATAAAATCACCTATTCGAAAAATTGATGTGATATTTTATATCTCTTGCGAGAGCTGGAACATGCCACCATAACAACCTTGAGTTGTGTTCTGGCATCAGTGGCCAGGCTCCAGTCTCCTCTTCGAGGACGGCAGTACGATCAGTTTTGATGTTATAAATGTCCATAGGCTACGGTAGCTACTTTCCATCAAATGGGTCGTCAGTCTGTCTGCTGTTCTCCAGCAACAAAAAAAGAACATATAGTATAAACGTATACGAAGGTTCATTTATTTATACAGAATATTCGTCATATGGACACAACGTCGTCCGTATTCGAGCCACCTATCCGGCGATAGCAAGTATGTTATTCCCTTACGGAGGTCCATCCTCATCAAGTTTAAGGGCAAAAACTCAATACAAATACTAATTAGGTTAAAGCGCCTATCGCTAGTTTACTAGTTAGACAATCGACTTCGACAAGCCAGTGCAAGTTAAGTACTACTACACTACATCTTGTGGTATGAATAATTTGGGACACTAAGCAGGATCGTAACTCTCCACTTAAACTCAAAAATTTTCTATCATATATTATGGTTTATAATATTAATAGGATAATGGATTTCAACATTAACGACACCACAACATTATTTGTTTTATAATTGCAAGTATGACCAAAAGTTGCCCACTCATATTGGTTAAGATTAACAACTCTAACAACTGATGAACAGTTGTTAGAGTTGTTAATCTTTGATACGCAATATAGTGTCACGACTCGAAAGATTATATTGTTTAACTCAAGGTCATTTTAATAAAACTTAGTTAAAACCAATTCCAATATGAACTATAATTGTACAAAGTTCAATTTTTTATTTCTATAAACAAATCTGAGTGACTATTATTCTGATTTTTTTCTGAAGCAAGCAGACGACTAGATGGAAATTGAGTAGGCTATACCCGTTTGCAAACACCACGGGTGGTTCCAGCGCAATTTAATTTATTCGTTTTTCAGAAACATGGGTGGACAGGTAAAATGTGGGAGGCTTTTATAAACGGCAAAAAATATTTTTTTTAAGTCATGGTAGCATAATGCTTAATAATATTATTTGAATAAAACCCGAGTGGGGTCTTATTCAAATAATATTCGAATGCTGGCCACCCGAAAGGCGTGCACTTTGACAGTTTTCCATATTGATTCCATCACCACATATTGACGGTGAAGGGAAACATCGCGATGAAACCTGCACATGATAACCGATATATGAAAAACACCAATTCCCCATAGAAAAACTTGCGGGTATACCGCCTATTCCCCTAAAAAATAATGGAGGCTGGAGCCCAGCAAGTAGACGTTTATGGACTGATATCTATGTACATTTTTTTAACTATAACGTACCTCCATAGCATTTATGAGCATCCTGGTCAATCTGAAGGGTATCTTTTCAGGAAACTTGTCCCTAGTTTGAGTTACTTCGAAGCAATCACCAAAATCAATGTGTAGTACTTTGCCCGTCACTCTATGGAGCATGATATTCGAGGGATGCCTGTCTCCGAGACCCAGGATATACCCCACCATGCTCATGACGGACAAAGATCGGGTGTAGTTGGTACGACGCTCGAACCATGCCTCGGCTGTTGGACTTTTCAGCCAAAGTAGCCGAGCTAAGTCATTACCAGGGGTTTGCGATAGGGCATGCTCGAAGACTTCCACCTGTCAGTAGTATCAAATAAATTTAATTAGCTTAGGTGTCACTAGACGTTGAGAATGATACTTTGATTTTTAATTACCTGGACTAAAATGACAGATGCGAATGTTGCAAGCTTTGAGTAACTAACCAGTTATGAGCTATTGATTCAACTCGCATAACTCTCTTATGAATAAAAAAAAGGTCGACCGTAGATGTCATTTTAGTCACGGTAATTGAAAACCAGAGTATAAGTAAATACTGAGACCTGTCAGTTTATAGCCCAACACTTATAAATGAATTTTCTTACGTTTTCGTGACTAGCTAACAATATGTTACAAATCGGTGGTAAATTAGATTAGGCTCCCATAGAGTAAATAGCAACCATAAAAAAATTAGCCGAACAAGGGGTAGCCTACATAATAACTTTAATATTACTCATCGACACTTGTCATCTTTGTCTTCCGTGATCACGGCTACTTAAAATTGGCCGAAAAGACGATATTAGAATCAAATCAAATACCGCGTTGAAAACCATTAAAATGGTGGCCATTATGGTAACAAAGAAAAAAATATTGAGGACTAGATACTAATAAAAAATATTCGTAAATCTTATAATAAAATCTTCATATCCATTCGTCTATCAGTCTATGTATTTCATACTCACTAGCAGTTCATAAGAAAACGTTCGCGTTGCTATGATTACGTATTTGGTAGCGGTTTGCAACAGCGGCACAAAACAAAAATGCGACCGCAGTACTATTTGACTCATGACTCAGACGCAGACTCTTTGGCTATATTCGTATATCCCATGGAAACATTATTTATTGGGATAAGATTATCCGAAGTGTTGACCCAACCGAGTATAAACTTTCATTTGAATAAATCCATTAAGTAGTTTTCACGTGATGCTCAACCAGACAAATAAAAATTCTCAAACTTGTTTATTTTCCTTATCTATTGATCCCAACAAGCTGCCTCGCCCCCCTGACCTTTTCTCTCTCTTAAATTCATCGCACAAACTCAACCCCACTATAGTATATGGTACAGCCAACTTTTACGGAGACCGGCTAATTATGTGGGGAACAAATGTCTAGCCATGCCACCTCCGCCAGATCCCGGTCGAATGGGAAGGCCCAAGAAATGGCTTGACGTTGTGAAGGATGACATGCGTACTAATGGTCTCAAAACGGGGGATGCTGAAGATCGCGCCGAAGTGGATTAGAAAAAGTAGGAAAGCGGACTCTGGGCGTCGGAGTGTTCTTTAGCTATATAGATTTTTTCACTGTCCATGGGCTGGAATGCATTTGGCAAAATATTTAATTTTTTACTCAGTAACCACATGTTACTGATATATACACATATTAGTTTAATAATATACATATTAGTTTAGCTTCTTATGGGCGTATCTTGGTTTCTTTCTGAGATGGTGGATGGTGTTTTGTAGGTCATTGTTACACATGCTATTTTTATATACAATATAAATTAATAATAGTTTTACTGCAATTCTCATTAAAGTCATTAGATTTCTAAATAAAAGTAATTACTAACATAAACAAAAACTTAAGGACAATATTCACACGCTATATTAATATTCTACACTTACTATTGACTTTTTTTTGTTTTAATAAATAACAATAACTTGCCTTATGCTTCAGCATTAATTTCTGATAATCAGACGTCATTCTCAGCATGATCTGCTGCTCTGTATTTAATGCCATTTTATTCGACTTCTTGTCCCTATAATCACTGATCAAATTATACAAAGTGTCACATTGGGGAACCCATCCGATCAGCCCGGAATTTTGTGAGAGCGGTATCACCGCATATCTTTGTATTGCCAAGTCATGCCTGTATGTGTTGTTGTCAGCTTGGAGTAATGTGTTGACTAAACCAAATAATTGCATGACACGTTCATCTTGGCGCAAGTCTTCGTGGCCTTTGAGGAGGAACATGTATTGCTTGCCATCAGAACCTTGGATCGTTAGAATTCTTGGCCGCTGTTTGGATTTTATTACCTGCGGTCAACACAACATATCAAATTTAAATCCATTCATTTATTTGAAAACATGGTACGTACCTATATTTCTAAATATTTTTATTTAAGCTATTTGGGCTAAGTGGCTTTTTTATATCAATACTGTTACGTGCTACAGGGCTCGAATTAAAATTATTGCCGTTGGAATTACTATAGAGTTTATTAGAACTGTACAAACACGTATAAAACAAATACAAATAAAACTGGATGCAACCAGTTCACACTGCACGATTCAATGCAATTCAACACGCGCTAAGTCCGTCACTATATCGCTAATCGAGAGTACTACAAACGTCTTACTCGTATTGTAGTGGTCGCGTGACTGACCCACCCCTCCATTCGGGCATTGTTTTATACTAATTTATAATAAACTGTATAATACCGACAAAGAGGCCCCGTTCACGCACATCTCGCAAGCTTCCGACGCAATGCAATAAAAACAATGATTAAGTCGTTCGACGCTAATTACAGCCATAAAATAAGTACGATAACAATAGATGTTTTTAAAGTTTAAACACGAAGTAAATAAAATAATTCGTTTTTACAACATGCAGGTGTGCGGTCTTTGTCGGTAACATTATGTATCTGTATTCCTATTGATATCTATCTACATTCTTCATGTTTAAATATGGAAAATAGTTTATTAATTAGATATTTTTTAAAGTAACTTGAAACTTCAAATTTTCAAAAAGCAAATAGCCATTCAACTTCTGGATATGTATACACATGAAAAGTCAGTTGCATATTTATGTATTCGTTTGAACGATGAGGACATTTTACCCTCTAGCAGTATAGACATACCTGCAAACTACTGTGTATGTGAGATATCCTAATAATTTTTTTGTTAGGCACATAGGACCCTGGTACTGCCAACTCAAAGTCTCTGCATGTATGTAGTCGTTTGCTCACATATTGGAGTTCCAAAGACGTAAGGGAACGGCACTGCATTTGGATGCGTCGTATCACGTGATAATATAAGTCCCACGCTTCATTCAAACATCTGTCTTCGCCAGTTTCCTAAAATAATATAAAATATTTGGGGAGTGCGATCTCACTTCTCAACAAGCGCTCTCGAAGAGTGCACGGAAGTCGGTTCATTACTTTGCGAATATGAGATTAGAATGACTAGATTTCGAGCATCAGCTTCAGTCATAAAATTTTATATCAACCAGCATAAATCATATTTCAGTGAAGACCAAAAATGTTCTAAAAAGATATGTTGTTTTTTATTGATCATATAACCTACCCTAAAAGATCCAGACTATGTTAGGATTAAGAAGCAGAGGCTTACTAGGCCGTCATTTAAATTTTTTTTTTTTTTGTAATATCTTGCTTTGACACAACACTTTCACTGGGTACCTATATGTATGTAGACACTAATTCAATAAGCTTTATATATACCTTATACTGTTCACACCAGCGCTTTGCTTCTTGTAAATCACGTCCATACATTTGTAAGAATGAAACTTCTTTCAAAGTTTCTGGTGGAGTTTCCAGCATTGCATACATTTTGTCTAAAGTTTTAAACATTCCACGGTAATCTTTTTCACTCAAACAAAACCTAAAAGTCCAAATATACATGAGTATAAAAACTGTATATCCATATGCCTTTGTTTAAAAAAAAGTTGACATAAATTACCTTGAGGCCTCATCCAATGCTATGCTAACTTGTTCATGCCACAAAATAGCAACCTTGATCAGTTCTTCAGAAATGATGGCTGCTTCGTTCACTAAGTTTTGTGAATGCGTACACATTGTCTTTAAAATATAATGGGCAGCA
Source organism: Dendrolimus pini (assembly GCA_949752895.1). Classification (NCBI taxonomy): domain Eukaryota; kingdom Metazoa; phylum Arthropoda; class Insecta; order Lepidoptera; family Lasiocampidae; genus Dendrolimus; species Dendrolimus pini. Next base: position 15,446,712 of record OX457140.1, on the reverse strand, counting down.
TTCTTTCTGGTCACGTAAGAGGATTTAGTTGCTACAGTAAGTGGATAAACCAAGGCTTGTGGATGTGATTTTCCTATGTCGGTCAGAAGAATGTGAACTAACTTCGCGACTAAACTCCTCGGAGAATCTATTCTTGCTATCAATTGCGGTATAACTTGCAACCATATCTTTATGTCAATTTGCCGTATCCCTTCAAATAGGGCATCATAAATTGCTGTGTGATGCCCATGATCAAACCATAAAGTCAATAACCTCAATGTGTCTTGAATAGCACTGCCGTTTGACAAACTTATTGATTTGAAAAACCCTTCTATAGCTGGTATTGTATGATTGTTTATAAAATCAGTTCTGGAAACTTTCTTTTCACCAGAACCCGCCGCAATACTACTCTCAGATAAGTTGTCCTGTTGCTTATAAAAGAGAACAGTTTCGAAATTCATACAAGCCCAAGTGTGACAAGCTTTGTACCATTCTGGAGCGCGAATGGTCGCCGCTGCATAATTCCGCAATATTTCTGGAATGGATAACTCATTGACTTCTTGCAAAGCTTCACACCAAGAGCCAAGCTTCAAATGACAACGAGCTAGCAGCCTGTATTGCTCTTCATTGACTGGTTCTGAGTTATCAACGAATCTCTGTAGAACGTCGTAGGCATAGCGTTTGTTACCAGCATCCCATAGGTTTTTACTATAAGCCAGTACTATTCTCGGATCTTGGGCGCGTAGTAAGATATCCGGATTCGTAATCGGATCGCATCCCAATATGGATAAAACTATTTTGTGCGCCTGGTTTATTGCGCCGGACTTTCTGCATAATGATGCAAATTTCAACCATGTCTGGAAATCTTCCCGAGGAGACAGTACTAAGCTGCGTACTTGAAGCATCTTTCGCCAGTCTTCAACCACCCGTTGTCCACCTTGCAACCTCGTCCACCAAGTTTTCCTTATCGTACTTCTTCGCTCCTCGACTAGTTTGTATGTGATAATCTCTTCTAATTCGGTCAAAAGTTGAGCGTTCACCAAGGAAGCATACGCTCTTTGATAACTCTTTCCAACCACTCCACTTAGTTCATAATCAAGCATGTTACGCGCTGAATCTATGTAGTGTCGCGACTCCGGCCAATGTCCTTCGTGAAGAGCCACAATTGCTCTATAAAAGGCGCCATCTTGGGTATTTTCAGGAATTACTTCGATGTACTTTCGCATCGAATCCCAGTCCTGTAAGCCCCAGCAGGCAGCTGCAGCCAATTTTGCTGACTTTTTCCTTGTTTTTTCGTTCATATTGTCCCATTGATCAGTGGCTACATTGAAAAGTTTGCGCCACTCGCCCATGGCCTCTAAGCACCTCATCATGCCTAGTTTCGATTCATCATCTTGAGGCTCGAGTTCAAGCTTTTTATTATAAAGTTCTAAAGCATGTTCCCAGTTGTTCAGTTTTTCATACCATTGAATATGAACACTCAAGGAACTATCTCCATTTTTCTTTTGCATTAATACTTTCTCTATCAATCCATTGGTGGCTTCTTTACGTTGAAGTTTGTTGTTAATATTGACCAAAGATTCTATTACTTTCATGGATGGATTGTTGCGGTATTCTTCCTCCTTAAATGAAGTAAAGGTTGGTACAGATAAATTAGCTTCAAGAAATATTTTGCGTTTGTTGTAGTGTATGGTCAGCACATTATTAAATAAAGGAATACTTTTTATATATTTTTATTATTTTTATAGGCAGGTACTTAATATTACACGATATTAAAATAATAAATATTAATATTAAATATAACATTTAAAACTAAATTTTTTCAACTCCAGCCATTTGTACTCATCCTCATCCTCACTTCCATTCGATGAATTATTTGTGTTTATTCTAAGACGTTCTGATATTATATATAAATCAACAAAACAAATTTTAGTAAATTTGTAGAAGCTAAACAACATATCGCCACATTTCCTTATAAGTTGATAATTTAACATATTAAAAAGTATATTTTACCTTATAGTACAAAGCTTTTGCATATGCTTTGCAATTAATAGCTGTATCCCCCAGCAATTTTATTGATATAGGCAGGGAACCTTTTTCACAATGCTCCATAAACTCTGCAAGATTTAAAACCGCGAGAGCCAATTCGGGAGCGTCGGGTATTGTTAACGCTCTTTCTAGAGCCGAGACTAACTGTTTTCTCGATGTTTCGTCGAGTTCCGTCCAACACGACATGAATGCAGCGTTAAATAAATCACTGGCTAATTGTGGATAATTTTGGGCTAATGTAGAGCAAGCTCTGAAAAGATGAACACGTTAGTCAAAATACAAAAAAAGAACTTGAAAATGTTTTACTTCTAATTCCACATTCACTTTTACAAAATTTGCAGAATGCGTGAAATACTATGTAATTATATAAGAATGTGAACGTGTTTGTTTCTTTATCGCGATTTTGGGAATGGACAGATTATATTTTCTTAAGTTTTCGCGACTTGTACACATAATAAAACTACGTTTTAACGGTTTTAAGCGCGGTAATTTATTTGATTTAGGTTTATCCGACGTTTCGGCCGCTTTTCAGTGGCCGTGGTCACGGAAGACAAAGATGACATTTGTCAAACGTGTATTGTCAAAGTTTTTATTCAGCCTACCGCCAACTTGTTCATTTTAATTATTTACTTTTAAATTTTGTTTATGGATATTATTTACTCTATGGGAGCCTAATCTAATTTACCACCGCTTCACAACATGTTGTGGCTTGAAGAGAAGAAGCGGCGCAAGAAACTCTTCAGCAAACATGCCTAGTTCTAATTTTTTTTTATATAATATTAAAATGAGTGGAAGGAAAAAATAAAAGAAATTATCAGTCAAGTTGGTTTGTTTCGTTGCACGCAGAAAGAGCTCACAGTGTCTTGAGGTCTGGCAGTTGGTTTTTGCTGGGTTTGGGTCTTAATAGTTTTGATGATTGGATCCCAAACAGGTGGTACCTGCCAACCATCTTCTCTATTGAAATTTGGGTGTTTTTTGATTTCAATAGCCTCACGCATCATTCTTGGTATGAAACGATTCTCTTTCGCGAGGATTTGTGGGTTATCGAATCTGATGTAATGGTTGGGTTTATCCAGCGTGTGTTCACTGATCGCAGAACACACGTACCACCTGTTTGGGATCCAATCATCAAAACTATTAAGACCCAAACCCAGCAAAAACCAACTGCCAGACCTCAAGACACTGTGAGCTCTTTCTGCGTGCAACGAAACAAACAACTTGACTGATAATTTCTTTTATTTTTTCCTTCCACTCATTTTAATATTATATTAAAAAAAAATTGAACTAGGCATGTTTGCTGAAGAGTTTCTTGCGTCGCTTCTTCTCTTCAAGCCACAACATGTTGTGAAGCGGTGGTAAATTAGATTAGGCTCCCATAGAGTAAATAATATCCATAAACAAAATTTAAAACTAAATAATTAAAATGAACAAGTTGGCGGTAGGCTGAATAAAAACTTTAACAATACACGTTTGACAAATGTCATCTTTGTCTTCCGTGACCACGGCCACTGAAAAGCGGCCGAAACGTCGGATAAACCTAAATCAAATAAATTACCGCGCTTAAAACCGTTAAAACGTAGTTTTATTAAATGAACAGATTATTATTTTAAAGCAAAACAAAAAACCTCAGAAGCAACATTGCTTGGATAAATTTTGGATTGTTTTCGTTGCGATTGCACTACACAATTGTCAAGCGGCATATATACCTATATAATATAATGCGCACTCTTACATAACCATTACAACATTAGACATTAGGGTGTCCATTATATGGGTGAAAATTTTTTTTTTTCAGATATCGAAATGCATACCCCTTAATTCTTTGTAAACTGCCTAGACTTACTCAAATACAAAATTTTGTCTTCCTATGTATAGATTAACCCGTGCCGACAGAGCCGTGAAGATTTTGAAAATCGCTGTCTTTAACGCTTATCGTTGTGTAGCTAAATGAAATGTTATTTCATCATTTTATAAACAATTAACAAGAAAGTTAGAAAATAGGTATTTATTACTTAAAAGAACATCACAAATCAGCAAGGATATTTGCTTTTTAGGGTCTACTTTTTATAGTCGGGATACAGATTTCTATGCTCTTGTACACAGCGCAGCAAACATTATTTTGGTTCTTCCTTTGCAGTGACTAAACCATGAAAATCTTGCATAAGTTTTACAGCTATTTCAGCTGTATCATTCACAGCCCTTAAAGGAAGAACCCTTTGTTTGCCTGCAAATAGGCAACATCTTCTTCCCATGTAGAAACGAGTTTCTTCAAGAAGTTTTTATCAATGTTTAAACGAGAAAATAAATTTGTGCTCTTGACGGATACAAAATCATTTAATGATTTTCCTGCAACAATAGACAAGATAATACATATATACATACATAACTTCACGCCAGATCCCCTGCGAGGTAGGCACGAACAAGAGAGCGCCATTCAGGCTTATTCTTACACACCTCTCTTGCTTCTTTGACATTCATAGCTCTTGTCATGCACGCTCGTCTGTTCTTAAGGCTCCTGACATCACCTTCTAGTACACGTTCAATTTGATCATAGAAGGTGTGTCATTGCCTTCCGTGACAAGACAATATTATTATTAATTTATTCAGAAGGGTGTCAGACATTAAACTATGTATTTCCACTTACCATACAAATAATCAGACATCTTCATTCGATGGAATATATCTCTTCACAGAATCATACAAACTCTCTCTTTGTAAGTTCGCTACAAAATTTGCCTCGGTTTGTTCATCTACTTCATCATCAAAGAGTGATAAAACATTAATTTCTTCTGACAAGTACGAAAGATGTTGACTAAACTTGCTCAGGGCTGCTTTGGAGATCTCTTCGTTAACAGTTTCATATTCCTCAAGCCTCTTTAAAAAGCGCAAATCTTGATTTGGTGTCTTGACCGCCAGACTATATACAAGCCATGGTTTTACACATTTGCTCATGTCTTTTTCTCTTCTTTTAATTTTCTGTCTTGTTCTTTCTTGGTTAAATTTTTATCTACACCCGCTAAACATCTTGGACACCGTGGTTCTCTTTATTCATGTAAAAAGATTTTATCTTCTTCTATTTTCATCCATTCCAAAGCATTTGCGTGTGCTATATCGAATTAATTATCTAAAAGATTTTGAAAGTTCTCCTAACGGCGTTTGTATTTTTTTTTGTAACTCTCTCTAAGTACGGTGAAGATCCACAATGTTTTTTACACAGCTAGGCACAGCTCTGGTAGGGATTCTAGCTTTTCCCCAGAATATAATACACTCTCGAACGACAAGATTTGTGCTTTTATGAACAGTCAATTTAACTTCGCGAATATTACAAAGAGGACTGCAACTTGACAATTTAGACGGTAACTTTGCTTCATGTATTTAATGGTTCACGTCACCAACTAAGAAAACACTTTTTTTTATTGCTTCTTAATCCCACTGTCATTTTTTAACTATAAAACAATATGTTAATCACGAGACTTCCTGAGAACAAATGACAAACACGGCGAGTACGCGCCGGTAGTTACGCGTAACTTGTATGGACATCTTTCGATGCAAGTCGGCACGGTTTATCGTTCTCCAAATGAGGTAAAAATTTATTTCCGAGTGTTTTAGGAACAAATGAACAAAACTAAGACGTATGCGTTAAAAAATAAAAACTGAAAAATAAGGGACATCCTATTAGACATCCAGAAATTGAGTTAAATTCCTTACCTAAAAGCTGGACTATTAGACTCGGAAAGCAACCCGACACTTAGTTGACGCAACCATTCATTCCAATCGTCTTTGGAGACGATATTATCATATGACCAACATTTTCGAAGATTGAAAATATTCACCGATAACTTTTTTATTGATGAAATATCACCTGGGTTTGTTACAACCTGAAAAAAATATAATTCGCTAAGTTTCTAAATCCTTTTACATGATTAATTAAAAAAACTAGACAATTTTATAAAAACTTTTACAATTATAAATCTATAAAATTGCCTTTTGAAGATACCATAGCCATTTTAGCTCTCATGTTTATAATTATAACAAACTTTAAAAAAAGAAATAAGTACTCAATTACTCATGATTTTTTATGTATGTTCAGTAAAGCATCGCAATAGTCACGTATAAAGGGGTTTGAATATTTTTGTATGGAGGGTAAACGTAAAAACTCAGCCGACATTTTGTTTTTTTTTTAGAACCGCGGTACACAACGACAGTTATATATTTAGATAGAAGTCTGATACGAACAAAAAATGTTATATAACATTATATCCTGAAGCATGCAATGCGTTCGGTAAACGAGAGACAGGCCATCAGCTCGTTAATCAATTTATAAATAAAATATATTTAAAATATAACGCCCCAAACCACTTAGTGAGTTTGTTAATCAAAATAATTTAAATTTCCGTAGAGCTAATTTTCGGGCTATGGACTCCGGAGGAGGAAAACGAACAATTTCCAAATATTACCATATTATGAGTTGTTAGTAAAGGGCGTCACACACGGCGAAGATGCCATAATATTTCATGTTAAAATGCCTGGATATAAAATATTATAGCATCTTAAGGTATCACCTTTGAGTCATTCTATCAAAGGTTTGACTAGGGGTTACACGTATATTTCTCCACTGGATATATTTACAGGATGAATAACAACCTCTTTTATATTTTATATCATTGTTTAGATATCGGTATCTAAACAATGATATAAAATATAAAAGAGGTAGATTGGTATTGCTTGATTCATATCTCCTGATGTTTATAAGAATAAAAATACAGCTAGAAAACTAAACCACTATGGGAAACAGGCGAGACGATATGCATGTTTGTACATAAAAAGGTAAACAAGTCATTATATCAACATAATATTAACAAAAAGTACATCGAATAATAACAAAAACTCGAGAGAAAAGGTAGTTGAATAAATAAAATATATTTCAATCAATTTTGCGTTGCATATTAAGTGCACACGCTCTATAAAGGAGCTTGCTATATAATTAGTATGTTCTATTCTATTCTATAATTTCACGCCAGGTCCCTTGCGGGGTAGGCACGAACAACAGAGCGCCATACAGGCTTATTCTTACACACCTCTCTTGCTTCTTTGACATTCATAGCTCTTATCATGCACGCTCGTCTGTTTTTAAGGCTCCTGACATCACCTTCTGCTAATACATGATCAATTTGATCATGGAAGGTGTGTCGTGGCCTTCCGCGACTTCTGCATCCATCCACTTTTGCATTGTATATCTGTTTAGTCATTCTTTCATCATACATTCTTTCCACATGCCCGAACCACCGGAGCATTCCTTTCCTTACCTTCACCCCGACACTCTCTTTCAGACCAACTCTCTTTCTTACTTCGGTATTACGAACGCGGTCCGCTAGCGTCACTCCGCAGATCTTGCGCAGTGCTCGAATCTCGACCGCGTTTACTCTACTTTCATGCTTTCTGTTCCATACCCAACTCTCGCTTCCATACGTGAGCGTAGGTACCAGCACCGCGTTGTGTATGGCAAGCTGGGCCTTCTGGCTGAGGTTCTTAGCGCCTAGAAGTTTACCTAACGCTCCATTCACACTATTCCCCAAATTTACTCTTCTTTCTATGTCAGCGGTGTACCTTCCATCCCTACTAAAAGCACATCCAAGATATACAAACTCATTCACTTGTTCCAGCATAACATCGTCGACCATTATCCTTGCATTCGTTCTGGTTTCTTCTCTTTCAAACAACATAACCTTTGTTGTAATGTAAATTTGTATGTTAATATACAAAATATATAGCAAGCAAAATATTAAGACATATTTCGCATCTTAAGATGACATCGTTGCATAGCTCGGCCTCTTAAGATACTGTAATATGAAAATATATATCATCTTAACCGTGTGTGATAGTTCATACAAATTGTATAGTGAGCGATATTCTATCTTAAGATGAAATATTATAGCATCTTCGCCGTGTGTGATACCCTTTAATAGCATTGGGACCATGCCAAGTCCCCCAAGCTCGTAGTTACTATGGACATGGAAAACAATACTATTTCTTGACTATGATCCTTGGCTTTTAAGAGCCTCAAGACACCAAAAAAATCGAATTTATTTTGTCTACATCTTGCTCGATAATAATTTGCAAGGCAGGATTAAAATAGTTAGCTATTATTGTAATTGCATTGTAGGGAAACGAACATTTGGATGTTATGCCCGTGTAATGTGTATCATATGGCATGGGCGCGACACCAAGAATCCTATTCAGCCTCCCGCTCCCTTGGATGTTATTATTTATATGGAATATGATTAGTAAAAATCTTATGTTTTATCCACTAGGTGTATTCAATTATTTCATGTTTACCTACAAAAAGGTAATTCAATTGATTTATCTCATATTCTTATGTTCCGATTGCATTAAAACAGATTTTATTGAACAAAATAAATGATTAATATTATAATATTTATTTATATTCTGTCTCACTCAGATTAAATAGTAAATAACTTGATCAACATGAAGTAACTACAAAATAAATAAATAAATTGTTATTTTTATCTTTCAATATCTGAAAACGTGATGCTTTATGACATTGTGTTGTATGACGATTTATGTTTGATAAGTGTCCGCCTATCCAACCAAATATATGACGTTTATAATCATCATAATTTTGAGTAAAATCAAAATGGCGGCTAATGTTAGGGCCAAAACATTCAAAGTCCTTTATTGTTATTGGACTGTGTTCCGAAGGTATAGTAGAAAATTAATTAAAAACTGAAAGAAAATATTATTATGTAGTTGGTCGGTTTTTCAGTATTGTTTCTAAATCGATTTTGATTATTCTTTTTGCGTTTGAGTCAGTACAGCATCAAAATAGTTTCATGTAAATGTCATTGTTATTGGATACAATATACGTAATTTGAAAGTGAAATGGATAAAGAATTTTTATCAAAATTATATTAAAAAAGAGAACAACTTCAAGAGTAACTAATAAGCAAATATAAGTATTTTCTATAACATCTTGAAGTAGGCGCCAAGTAAATCCTAAAAAAACAACAACATATTTGCAAAATATATACTTAGGTGAGTAGTATGTTTTATATTTTTTTTTGCATTGACTAAGGTATTGTAGAAAATATTTATTATTTGCTTTTTAGCTTCTCTTCAAGTCGGTTCCTTTTTTGCCAGAATATTTTTATCTTAGTGTGCATCTGTCCGTTACCACTGCTCAAACAAAATATATGTTTTTTCAGAGTGGGCAGTATATAGAATAGAACATAATAATTTTCAATCGATATCACGTGATAAAATACATTGATTGACATTGCAGAATTAACAATAAACATGCGAGAATTATTTTAAAAGTAATTAGTATGAAAAAATTACTCACATTATTCTTTTGATGTCGCAACCTTAATCGAGTTTCGTCCATGTAATCATCATCAGACGCCAATGTCGATATCACTTGCAATCTTGTAACCAGTACGATATAATAGGGACACTGAATTTTGTTCTTCAATAATATCCTTTCTACCGACGGAATGTAGTCTATGTACTCTCGACCAAGCTGTACAATCAAAGCGCAAAGCGTATTCATAGCGGTTTGCCTCAAAAATGGGTTGTTCTCCAAAACTTTGGCAAGTGCTTGTATTATTACCGCCGAATATGGTCTAAAATATAAATACATTGATAGATGTTCTATCGTTTCCATTGCCAATTTCGAAATGGCGATCGGAACATTCCTCCCGTTAAATAAAGCCGTTATAGCTGGCACTACTGACAACATAACATCATCTAAATTATTTTCGAACTTCTGTATTGCTAATAATAATTTCTCAGTCAAATATCTATCTTTGCTCGTGTCATATTTCAGAACGTTTAAAATATTCGGTAAAATCTTTCGTAAATATACTTTAAATTCGGTTCCAATAGCCACAGTGATGTGTTCCACCAACATTATCAACGTAGGTAGTAATGTGCTGTTTGGTGCCCAGTATTCTTTAATCATTTCAAAAATATCCTCAAGAAAATTTCTTATATGTATTTTAACAACAGATATCAATTGTGCTAGTTGAGTTAGAAGGAACTCTCGAAAATTACTATTGTCTGTCGTGCGTATCACATACAAAAGGATTGGAGTGACGCGTGATATGTATGGTACACATTTGGTACCTAATGATTGAAAAATGAATGTAATAGAATGGACAACAGCAGCATGATGTTGCGCCAACATTGGATCCTTTAGCATTCGCATCAAAGACGTTACCACCAGCGCCGGATAATATTCATCAAGTACCAAGGGGGACATATTCACCAACATGTCACTATTACTCACATCAAGATTATCATTCGGAGATGGATTTGATACAGGAATTAAAGTAGACACAGTTTGAAAGTCAATAAGTCCCTGGTTAACTCTATGCTTGTAAGGATCTAAGGCACCTAACAAACCTAAAATCCGTATTGTTTCTCGTCTATCTCTTGTTTGTCGTTCCATTTTCAGGAAGTTTAATAGCATATCCATTAAATTAGGATAATCCATGTATGGTCTTACAACATATCCTGTGGCACTGATTATTTGGGCAAATGACCATAATGCAACACTGCGTTTTTCCTGTTGGTTAGGGTCAGCGAGTATTACTAATAGTATAGACGTAAGTTCTGAAAGCCATTCATTTAAAGCACTTTCACCACCGTTTACTTCTGCCAAATCTCCAATTGCTTTAAGAATAGACACTACCAATGTAGGGTTGTTTTCTTCTTCTGTTAATTTAGGAACAAGGACCTTTAAAATAGTGTCCACAAACTGCCTTGTCATTCTAGGGGCATGTGATATTAAATTATTTACCATTCGTAATGACTGTTCTTTGTTACGTGAAGACTCTGAATGCTGTATCTCTATTAAAACTTGGACAAACAGTTGCCTTAAAGTAGGCGTCGTGTAACTGGGATTAATATTACTCAGTCTACCCACTACACAAAGAGCTAACTCACTGACATCAGCATTTGAATCATTGATTGCTACAAATAGACAATTCAAATGTTCTTCCACAGCTAAATATCTATCAAAGATAGGATTAGTGAATATTTCAAATACTCTATATCTAACTTCGTAATCAAAATCAGAGCGACCTACTGAGAGCAATTTACCAAGTGACTCATCAATCACCAAATTCAAAGTACGTGAATAAGTTTGAGAACATCTTTCTACTGCTTTTATTAACAGCCTAGCCGAAGTTTTTACAGCTTCTATTCTTATATCATGCTGTTCACTTTGCAAATAATAGTCTGTACACCTCCTAATGAAAGATATTAGTGTATTGTTCCACTCAAAATCAAAGGAACCTAATGTTCTAAGTGCTAGAACTAGTTTATTTGCATCATGCGCTTCAATCAGCAGTGCAGTAGAGAATTTATGCACTATCTGATTCTCTCCATTACTAGTTGCATACGGTTTTTTCCTTAATATTAAAGATAACATATTTAATAACCTATCAGTTATATCTTTTCTCAATGAAGGCATATTTTGGCTGAGTTCTTTGAAGCATGTATTGAGTTGGGGGCTTAACCCTGTTGCACACATAGGATCTAATAATTCTCGTACTTCATTAGAAACATCTTCTTTCATTGCAAATGCTAATAAAGTTACACAATTAAATAGAGGAGTATCTAATGCATATCGCTTTTTGGATGTTTCTTTCACAGGCAAAGTTAATTTTATTATTTCTATAATCCTGCCTAAATATTGTTGAACATCAGACTCGACTGCAACACAAATAAGGCCTAATGTGGTGAAAGCCATCACTTTTTCCTTTTCCCTTCCTCGAAGGAATGTTATAAGATGATTTATGGTTGACTTAAGATGTTTTTTTCCAAACACATCTTTATTGAAAGCAGCTAGTCGTGGTATCATCAATAGCAACATTTGGTGAACAATGTGTGACCTTGATATCTGTTGTGTCATAACTTCTGTAAAAAATATATAATAGAAAAATAAAAGTTACAAACACTCTAACGTTATATAAGCTTCACGTCCAATCTCTATCATCTATTATAATGTATTCTAATCTACACATCAATCAATTATAACCCAAACAAGTTAGCTAAAGGTAAAGTTATATTTTTAAATATATAGTAACTGCAATAAAATTTCGCAATATTTCACTGTTACCAATTTAGTTAGAATCTCACGATTATAGATTCAATATAATTAGCAATTAAAATGCTTCCCACTCTCTTACCGCTCTTGTATAGGATTTTGTATGGTAATTTCATACCACTTGTTGACAAGAACTAGCACAGCTAGAGTGAAGAATGAATCTCTAAACTCTTAGAAAATAGAAGTCTTCAAACTGAATGTCACAAAGGTTGAGAGTGTGTAAAAGCCTATACCAAGTGTCCCAAAGTTCCCAAAGTTGTTGATATCAACCTCCTGGTGTCGAAATCGGTGTCCTAGGGGTCGACATAAACGAAAACTGATACTGTCAACGAGGTCTAAAAATCGACCCCTATAATTAACACTCTTATTTGAAACTTTCAAAATACTGTATAATTTGTGTTGTGTGTAAGTACTTGTTATAAGATAGATCAATATTTTCAGTCTAAGTTTACTCACTTAAGCAACCAGTTATGAAATTGGTAAGTATTTTCTATCAATACGAAAAAAACTAGAGTTAAGATTTTTTTAAATAATTTGGGTAGGGGGATCTGAGATATCAGTTCATTTTGGAAAAAGTGGTCTCTTGCCCAAAATAGTTTGGGAATCCCCCTAGGAAGTCTACACTATGATGCAATAGAAATAGGTTCCTTCAAATATAGGTTGTACTGTATGTATCTGTATATATCCATAATGAAATACAAGGTAGAATATAAGGTGCTGCTTAGGCCAAGGAACAAGAGGTCAGTAATCCAGTATGATCACAATAAACCAACTATGTTCAATGAACATGTATAGTATAAAAACATTATCTGTCTATTCCTTAACAACAAGTGCGGCCTCACCTTAACCAGGTACACTTAGGAGCTCCACTATAATACTAAAGACATCAGAGATACAAAAAATATAAAGAGCACTGCAGTTTTAATCATTTAGTGTCTTTAAAATTTACTATCTAGTGACATGTTAACAAGCAAATTCAGCAATGCTGTACTACTCACCAGCAGAAATTTTGTCATATTTTTCAGTGACCAGCCTTTTACAAGTTACAGACTCATAAATGATGGGCTGTTGATTTTTATCATCAACAAATTGTTGTGTCGACCAGAAGTTCTGCTTTGGGTTTAATGGAGACATCTCATCTGTATTATCTTGCTCAGAATCTAGTTTTTGCATTAAAGTTGTATATTTTCTCTCCCAGGCTGCATTGGAACATCTTAAAAGTTCATTGAGTATTAATAAAGCACCATGAACATGGTCATCTCTGTTTAAGCCTCTTTCTCTAGCAGTTTGATCACTGAAAGATGTCATAGCTTCTTCATAGCACTGAGAGTACCAGATGCATTTGTTACTTTGATCAGGTATTTCTCTTTGTGCAGTTACAACAAATGCTGCTCTTAGTGCTTTAGCTGCTGCTTCACGTATCTGTTCTTTTGGATCTCGTAAAGCTTTTAAAATATGATTAAAAAATTCAGAAATTAGCTGATAGAAATATGAGGGCATAGCAATTGCCAGTTCCCTTAATATTAATACTGCTGAGAGCCTCTTTCCTTCATTTCTCTCTTCAGCCAACCATTCAAAGGCTTTCTTTATTTCAGATTCCACATATTCACCTCTTTTTATACCCAATGCTGATGCCAAGCGGCCCATTGTTTTTGCAGCCAGTTCCAAGATAGTTATATCAGTTGATGGAAAGACATTTCTCAAATAATTTGCATAGCGAAGTGTCCTTGTTTTAGTGGTTTCCATTTCTCCTCCAATGAGACAAACTGAAAAATAAGTTGTTTTAACATTCACAGAATTAGAATTAAACATACATTTTTCTATGCATATTTTTCTTTAAAAAAAACTGTGTTAAGAAATTGAACATTGCAGTATTTGGTAACCCAGGTTACCAAACACTTGCGATTTTGAGTACAAACACATAAATCAACTTAAAAGCAGTTGTAGCAGCAAGAGGTAGAGGTTAAATAATATTTCAGATGGCAGAGAGTAGGTATCATTATTGAGTGCTAAAGTAAACTGAAGTGAACAAATTTATTTTGGAAACGGTAACCTTAATATACAGATATTAACAAGTTGTACAACTGGTACAATAATATTGTATTGTCAAAATATATACCACGGTGTGTGAGCGAGACAAAGGTCGTGACAAGTGGCAAAGAGGTTTTCATTGGTAACCATTTAAACAATAGTTGTTTTGCCTTTGATCTGAAGCTATCCCAACCTAGCCCACTCTCGTTATCACTTCACAATCTTTTATCACCCCTCATATCCATACTTTGTTTTGCTAACATTGGTATGTGCATATTGTCAGTAATTATATAAACAAACTACAAAAATATAATAGTTATTTTGTTCACAATAATGTGAAAAATCTAAAATTCCATATTTTCATATCAATAATATTGATATTCATGCTGTATGGTTTAGTTTCTTTGCCTGACATTTAGCAAAGTGAATTAAAAACTGTCTCTTAGACCACATTCCTTTAGTATCTCACAATGTCCAAAATATTCTGTCTGCTGTTCCACATGGTGACCATGGTCATTATGGAAATATCACTAAGGTCATCATTATTTTCAATCACAATGACACATGTCAAGAGTTGAATGGAAATGGGTGTTGACTACAGAGCATAATTTCTCTGTATCGATTGACATTGAAAGAAGTGTGATTTTCAAATCAATCAACAACATTTGTGTATTTCATCATTAAAGACATCAACACTCCATTATTTGCTCCACTAGAGTTTATTGTAACCAAGCAAGTGGAACGGAAACACTTCCATTAGTGAACATGTTCGTTGTCTTTTGTGGTACATAGCCTTATTATTATCATCATTAATCTGAGGTTTACTTACAAATTCAGAAATGTTGTGTTGATTTTATGCAATAGTGTAATAGTTGATATTATAATTATTAGCTATTTTTGACATGTCATATATGTCACATTTGCAGATTAATCCCGAAATTAAATAAGTAATTGTGTTTTTATAATAATTAGGACATGATACTAAAATTGAAAATTATTTATATTGATATGACACACATATTTAACATATTAATTGTACAGTTTAATAATTTTTGGCCTAAATCATTAGCAAGCCATCAGCTTGCTAATGATTTTCATATTGTTATACCATAGCAAATCATATTAAGACTTTGAATATAAAAAATGTGTAATTTTCTTGTTCCATATTTATGCATATTTACCCAAAGCTTTTTTGTTTCTGAAGTTATTTTTCTACAGCATCTTGAAATCAGTGCCAACTAAAAATTGTTAAAGAAATTTCAGTATAATATATTATTTGTAATGTTTTACTTTGTACCATCTTCAAGATGTTGTAGAATATACTTATTTTTTGCTTTTTAGTTACTTCTGAAGTTGGTTTCTTTTTTATTGCTAAGATTTTTAATTACAATCCACATACCTATCGTAAGTATTCCAGCTTTCTTTTCATTGTTGTCGTAACTGGTGGTAAGGGCGTGTATCTGCTGATTAAAATCGTCGAGAACTTGCGCGTGGGCCTCTTGGGACATCTCCCGAAGTTCAACCTTTGCAAAGTGCAAGAGTTCCCTAATAGCCTTGTGCCTCGTTTCTGCATGGCGAGATTTTAAACCGGATACGAAGTCAACCACTTGCGAACTGGTCATTTTATCTAATATGAAAATAACCAAAATATTTCAAAAATAACATTTGGACAGCACTGTATACATTATGCAAAAATATAATTTACTTTAGAACTAACATCGCAAAACTTACTTTAGAACCAGCATGTAATTTTATTTATATTAAGGATATTTTTACATTATAATCAAAACTGTTTTTTAAATTATAACATTTAATTTGATTGATCAATCTCAAAGATCACATTTATAAATCCTCTAATCCTCTAAATAATATGATCCTAATGTAAACAAAGTGACATTTCTCCTAGACTCCTAGCATGCGGTATAAACTTAGAACAAATGAATGTGAAAAAAAATTTAAAAAAATCGCTATTAACTTATAGATTTATGAATGTTTTCAATTTGCTGTTAGTGCTTAGATCTTTCGGTCCTTTTAATTTAGTCAGGTTATTCGTAGAATGATTAAAACATTACATGACAGATAGCACTGCTAGCAGCCTTAAGTTTTTGCTTCACATATATTTGTTTTCTAAGTTATTTATATATATGTAAATATTTATAAAAACATAAATATTTATAATAAATAAATCTTTTTTAATATACATTTAATATATTTTTGAATACATTTAATTAAGACTCTTTATAACTAACCAAAGTAAATGGAGTCATTGAAAAAATAAGTGCCAAATTATGACAGTGTCAATACTTATTAATGTAGTTAGGGATGGCTTATTATGATCTTATTAAATTGAGTTAATCGATTCCTTCGCGATTAACGTATCGACAAACCCTACGTAAATAAAATTATTAAATGGAGTAAAGCAGTCTTTACAATGATATGTGCGTTAACTTATGTAGTATACACATTGGTTGCGTCTGCATGGGTAACAAATGTTCCCAATATAAACTATTTCAACGTTGTTACATATTTATGTGCTATATTTTACGGATTAAGATGTATTAATAAAATAATCTATTTGTTATATTAAGACATAAATTAGAATTTTTTTTAACAACCACAACAAATCACAATGCACAAATATTCTTACCAATTTTAGTTTTAATTATTACTCAGAAAATCTAAAAACTTAATCAAATATCAAAACATAATTTAAAACAATAAGTTATTGGCAAGTTTACTGTTTGGGTCCAACAAACAGAGGAGATAGTAGTTGAAGGGTCCAAACCAACTCCGACATAGAAAACCTCGTGGCCGAGCCTAGAATAATTGAAGAGAGAAAGGCTCAGTATCTCCGCTGGCTCGGTCACGTAGAACGGATGGAGGAGGATTGGAATGTGAAGAAAGCATACTTGGGGCGACCAGTCAGTATCACTAGAAAGATAAGAGT
Source organism: Dendrolimus pini (assembly GCA_949752895.1). Classification (NCBI taxonomy): domain Eukaryota; kingdom Metazoa; phylum Arthropoda; class Insecta; order Lepidoptera; family Lasiocampidae; genus Dendrolimus; species Dendrolimus pini. The sequence goes on along the minus strand of OX457140.1, from coordinate 15,429,577 downwards.
GGATTACCTAAACGAACTTCACAACTGAGAAGACTAGACTAGACTTAAGCATATATTTGTATATGATGACATTCTTTTTATTGATAAAAAAACGTTAATAAATATTACATCTTTCATTCTTTCAAAATAGATCAAAAATATTATGTTTACGCCAGTGATATTATGATCTAGAATGTTGTCGTAGCTACGTCTCACAACACGACTCGCTTTAGCTCTATAGGCTCTTGATTGGGCTATAGTGAGAGTTGTCGGCTCAATTTCTATTACGTGTCGCTGCTGAGCTAAAGGAGTAGTACAGTTCCTTAGAGCGAATGACTTATATCCCTCTTTACTTTTTAATCAGCCGTTTTGCAGAAATTAGCCGTTTTGTTAGCGGACGTGGGACGTGGGTCCGCTACTTCGGAGACTTCTGCATCTCATCCTTGCGATGGTAAATCTTAATATGGTTTCATATTCCAAAATCGCCTTCCTTTAGATTTTATTATGGGAGATTCCATCTACCTGTTGTTAGTCATAAGACACCTATGCCTAGAATCATCCTTAAAATTTACAAATATCTGACAGGATTAATTATCGATTATTCGATACTGAAATGGGTTCTACATTATGCAGTATTTACATGGTCGATAATAAACTCATTGTACCTGCCATAGACTGCAGCTCGTTGCTTAGCATTATTTTGTTATTAATGACATTATCAAAAAAACTCAAATGAAAACCATTTTTATTTAATCGAATATAATATTATTTAATATTTCTAAATAAACATGCATATTCAAATTAAGTGCCGACTTTCGTCATATTTGCAACTTATTTAACTTCTGGGATAGTTTTCTGTTTGTTTTACTAAGTGAATTATTATTAACGATGTATAATATGTAGTTTTGGACTTTGGCGAATCTATTAAGGAAAACTGCTTTTGGATATCGAAGTTACTGATTTATATTATGTGACCTGTGAATCTGTTTAATTCGACCGACCAAACACACTATTGGATTTTTATATCAACACAAAACTTGATGTGCAGTGATATGTATTAATGAAAATTATATACAATTTATAAATAATATGAAATTTTATTTTAAATACAGTTGGAATTCATGGTGGAAGAAATCTCCATACCTAAGCATACAATATATAGAATATCGGTCTTATTCATAGACAGAGTAAGTTTGAACGCTTCTTTAGGCACCATAAGCGTTCAAACTTACTCTCTCTATGAATAAGATAAAGTGTATACACAAACTCGCTATACGTACACATACACACATATACACATGAACACCCACACACACATGCATATATTAGGTACGTTCATATACGAGTTAGCGCCATTGATACTCGCTAGATGTGCTAGTAGTACGATTCTCCCGACTGAAGTCTCTATCTCCATATATTCAATGTACTCTGTGACTCCTAGTCAGTGTCATAACAGTCAGTACAATTATTTTTTCTTAGAGATTTTTTGCGTTCTATTAGTAGGTACGTATTGCAGTAGATGTCACTGTTCTCAAATTAAACGCCAAATGAAAGAAAATAATATGTTTCGTTATACGCAGTTGTGAACGTATGTACTTTGTTTGTGTTTTGATTATTTTTCGACAACATTGTTTGATTCCTGGACTCCTAAGACTTCGCTTATCACGTTTACTAGTGTTCTGTGATCACGTTGAACTTACGCATGTACCCTGAACACCGATTTTCCTAACGATTTGTTCTCTGGTGACTTGGATTATGGCTTCTTCTGAAAGAGGTTGTTGTGTGCCCATATGCGGTAAAACTTGTAAGTAAATCATCCTAACGGCACCAGATTCGATGTGGATGCAAATGATGTTATGAAAATGTATGACTTTGAATATTTTAATAAAAGGAAACATAATAAATCACGCTACCGCTAAATTGTTGTTTTATTTACTAACAAATAAACATTTTGAAGTAAAACTTCTATATAGAGGGGGTCTTACGAATTTTTGGCTCACGAAAAGATGTCACAGTCACGTGACCACCGTCACTAATTCTTACATTTTGAAACTCGTGATATCTTTCGAATGGAATGTCCGAATTGAATAATTAAAAAAGTTATATAAAGGTATTGAAGCACTCTTGAATATGAAGTAATTTATTTTGATAAGGATTAATACCAAGATACAAATAAAGAGCCTTTTCTAGCGGCGGCATTTTAATTAATTTTTAAAATAAAAGAACACTTATTGTGGCATAACTATAATAGTTAGATATATAGTGTAGCGACACTTTATATAAATAATAATGTGTTCTGAAAAATTGTAGTACATTATTTTATTCTATCATCAATAGTTTTCGCAGCGTACGCGATTTTAGGTATTTTTTTACACCTTGGGTTACATTATTGGAGTTTTAGTAAGGACCTCTAATTTATTTGTAAATGTAATATACTCTAATGCCACCCGGGAATAGTGTAGCTTGCCAACAGTGAAATAATTTTTCAAATCGGTTCAGTAGTTTCGGAGCCTTTTCATCAAAGCATGAGCAAACGAAATTTTATTGAGTTATTTTTTTGGAAATATTTGTCTGTTAACATAATTTGATGTCTGCATGAAGTTGATGACGAAAGATGCGTATTTGTAAAGAGGCTATGTAGACCTAATTCAAATCGGCATTTCATAAAATCAACCCCGCACGTCCGATATTTACTTCGATGGAACAGCGCCAAATAAAACTTCGACCGTGGCGAAATATTGCAATTGTCATACCGATGCGCACCGCGGCCATGCCGACTTGATTCAATTTATTTCATTCTAAGGCCCACGAGAGCGAGACAAACTGTCCTAAAGTGAGATAGACCGTTTGTATGCGTAATTTGTATTGAAATTTTGACATAACTTCCTAAGCGTATTTAGCCCAACGGCTTACCATGCTCAACAGTATCTAGGAGGTACAGGGTTCGAATCCTTATCTCAAGCTGTACTTTTTTTTCCAAGAACTTTTTAGATAGGTAAATTTTATTAAAATTATTTCATTGTATTATGGAACAACAATGAATTCATATTATTCCTTCTCTATTATCCCTATTAATATTATAAATGCGAAAGAAACTGTCTGTCTGTCTGTTTGTTCCGTTTTCACGGAAAAACTACTAAACCGATTTGGCCATTACAGTCATTTCAGACATTTCAGCCCCATGGGCCATTTCAGCCATTTTAGCCGTTTCGGCCATTTGGGCCATTACAGCCATTTCGGCCATTTGGGCCATTTCAGTCATTTCAGCCATTTGGGCCATTTCAGCCATTGCGACCATTTCAGTCATTTCAGTCAATTCAGCCATTTCGGCCCCGTGGGCCATTTCAGCTATTTCGGTCATTTCGGCCATTTGAGCCATATCAGCCATTTCAATCAATTCTGCCATTTCGGCTATTTCAGCCATTTCGGACATTTCGGCTATTTGGGCCATTCAGCCGTTTGATCATTTAGACCCGTTCGGCCAAATATATTTTCATCTCGGAAACTATCTCATTTTTCGGGATGAAAAGTAGTTCTTGGCCACTCTCGGTATTAAAATAAAATATGTACCCAGTTTCAGACAAATCGGTCCAATAGTCTTTCCATAAAAATAAAAACTTTGTTTAAAAAAAACCGACTTCAAAAACTAAAAAACTAAAAATGTATAAAATAACTTATTTCTAAAGCTATTATTCTTAATATATATTATTTAAAACCTCTTAAAGTCGGTGTTTAGTAATTTTCAAAATATAGTAATTTTTATGTTTTACTTTGCACCGACTTCAAGATGTTTTAGATAATATATATTAATAATAATAGCTTTAGAAATAAGTTATTTTTAACCGACTTCGAAAAAAGGAGGAGGTTCTCAATTCGCCGGGATCTTTTTTTTTGCTTTTTTTATGTATGTTCGCTGATTACTCCGTGATTTATGATCCGATTTACGTGATTCTTTTTGTTCGACGCGGAATAGCTTCCAATTGGTCCCCTTAAATTTTTACATAGTTTGGCCCAGTAGTTTTCATTTTATGAACATTTTTCATGGAAATAATTTTCACTCCGCTCCATATGTACACCGATTACTCTGAGATTTATGATTCGATTTACGTGATTCTTTTTGAAGTGAAACTTCTATATAGAGGGGGTCTTACGGATTTCTGGCTCACGAAAAGATGTCACAGTCACGTGGTCACCGTCACTAATTCTTACATTTTTAAACTCGTGATATCTTTCGAATGGAATGTCCGAATTGAATAATTAAAAAAGTTATATAAAGGTATTGAAGCAGTCTTGAATATGAAGTAATTTATTTTGATAAGGATTAATACCAAGATACAAATAAAGAGACTTTTCTAGCGGCGGCATTTTAATTAAAATTTAAAATAAAAGAACACTTATTGTGGCATAACTATAATAGTTAGACATATGCAGTCGCCACACTTTTTGTAGATAATGATGTGTTCTGAAAAGTCGTAGTACATTATTTTATTCTATCATCAATAGTTTTCGCAGTGCTCGCGATTTTAGGTATTTTTTACACCTTGGGTTGTTATTGGAAAAACTCCAAGTAAAGTAAGTAAAGTAAGGATCCCTATTTTTTTTGTAAACATAATATAGCCTATGTCACCCGGGGATTGTGTAGCTTGCCAAGAGTGAAAGAATTTTTCAAATCGGTTAAGCAGTTTTGGAGCCTCTTCAATGCAAACAAAGAATTTAATCTTTTCTCTTTATAATATTTATATAGATATTCATATATATTTATTATAAAATTAATTAGATATTTGCATATTATAAAAAGCGCAAGATTTTGCGCTGGAAGTTGTTTAATAAAATTGGGAGCTGGATTGCCCTAAAAAGCGCTATATCTAGCTCCTAAAGCGCTAAATTGGCAGCTCTGGTGAGTCGAGCGCCGGGGAAGTCTCGTAAACGAGAAAGCTTTCTGCGCATCGGAAAGTGCGATGTTCCGAGCCGCTATTAATGTAGGCAAACTTAAGTTTGCATCGAACTATAAGCTCTGCTCTCCACGTGACAAAGCATAACTGCCTCTATTTGTGGTATGTGTAAAAAAAATATAAATAAATAAATAGAGTTTGTTGAGGAAACAAAAATAACAACAAGAAAACTTTGCCAACTGTTCAGTTTTTCGAAAGTCATAACAAAAGTGAACGACAACGAACGACAAAAGTGTTGACGTAAAATTAGTCGGTGCGTGGGTAGCGTATTACATACACCATTAAAATTTACTTAACCTAACCAAATCATAATTTGCAGTAAACCTGCGAAAAATCGAAATGTGTGCTGGGACACATATTAGAAGTGAAACTTCAACGGACATGTGGAAAAACGAATCGCAACGGACAAGTGGAAAAACGAATAGCAACTGATAAGTGGCAAAACGAATCGCAACGGACAAGTGGAAAAACAAATGGCAACGGATAAGTGGAAGAAACGAATCGCAACGGACAAGTGGAAAAACGAATCGCAACGTACAAGTGGAAAACGAATCGCAACGGACAAGTGGAAAATCTTCAACTGACAAGTGATAAAATTAATCGCAACAAAATTTTAACTTGAAGTTTTACGGGCAGATTGTTAATGTACTTGTCCAATTTGAAAACCTGCCCGTAAAACTTCAAGTCAAAATTTTGTTGCGATTCATTTTATCACTTGTCAGTTGAAGATTTTCCACTTGTCCGTTGCGATTCGTTTTCCACTTATACGTTGCGATTCGTTTTTCCACTTGTCCGTTGCGATTCGTTTTTCCACTTATCCGTTTTTTGAAAAGGCTTTTGGGAATTGCAGGAGTTAAATTATTAACTCCCGAATTTCCAAAAGTTTAATATAAAAATCAAAATAATACTAGACGCCCTGGACGGTTTTTGCCGTTGTATTGTGTCGTATACCGAAAGAGTGCGTTAGTATATATATTATGACTGTTGACTCTATACCCGTATATATAAAGTACTCTGTGGTGACTTAAGTTTAATTTAGAGGTGTGAGTATTGCATTGTTATTCAGAAACATTTGAAATAACCGTTGTTCATAAAACACATGATATTGACTTGCAATAACTTTTCCAGCTGGTTAGAATTTCTCAAATAAAACAGAAAATAGATAAGTTTGTGGCTTAGCTATCCGCCTTCGCCAACAAGGGCTACTCGCTACTCGCTAGTTAACTAATGGTTGGCAAATAAAAGCGACAGTTGACAAGGTTACGGATTAGTCGTCAAACGTCAGCCATTTTTTGGGCATAGGAGTGCACGATATATATCGATATTGAATAAAATATCGATATATGTACACGATATATCGATTCCTGCCGATATTATCGAATAATCTAGTATGTACACTCGATACATTTTATCCGATACATCAAATATCGGTAGAAATTTTACTTTTTTAAACTGATTTATGGTTGGTAACTTGAGTAAAAATAAAACGTAAAACCCTGAATTATTGAATAACTAGCCTTCCCAGTAACGAAAGTTTCGTGGTTAACAAAATAGGTACTCTAAATGACTTCAAATTAAACTCCACTACATACCTAACCTACAATGTATATTCGTCTCAACAGCTAAAGAGCGATTTCTGAGTTTCTCCAATAAACTCTCAGTTTTATTTTTTTGTAGTTTTTCAGCGCTGGTTGATTATAAGATATACTAATGAAATGATTCGATTATAAAATAAGTAAGCTACTAATTTCATAATCGATTTTCAATATTAATATTAGAAAATAATTCGATTATGACATTAGTCATAATCACCCCCCGCTAAACAACATACTACTCCTACTCTTAGTAAGGGCAGCACTAGTATTAAAAATGGTATAATCTTTGTCTGTGGGTACTCGTTTCGGTCTCAGTACAGAATAACTTACAAATAAATGCTATCTGTTTTGATTGTTTTGTTTGATACATTTTACGAAATGTAAATACAGTTATATAAAATCTAACTAATATAAATAAATAGCACAATATATAAAAGCGGCTACAATTCAATTGTATAGAAGAAGCAAGCTGTGGCAATAAATTGATTACCTGTTTTATTACATTTTAATTAAAATTTTGTTTGAGCAAGGTCTCGACAAAAAATATTGGGAATTATAAATAATTAAACTTGATTTGTTTCTTATTCCTAGCTATTTTTACTTATATCAACCTGATCCCTATCAAATACTTAATATTAAAAACTAACTAAATAAGAAAATTACATTTTGTTACGATATATCGAAGATATCGATATATTTCTACGATATATCGCAAAGTATTGATACAACATTACGATGTATTATATCGAAAATAATATCGATATTTTTTTTGTGTGAACATCCCTATTTGGGCATTTATTCGTCCAAATAGCCATTATTGAGTATTTTTCCTGGCTATTGAACCACCACCACTATGCAGATAGATGAAGTTTTTGAAATTTCGGTTGATTAACATCACTTATATTTTCGTTCTTTAGTATTATTGCCAATACAACTAATTAGAAATTAGTGATTGTATATTTCACTGATTACTGGTTATATAACAGTGATATAAAATAATTTCCTTTTCACTCCATTTACAAGAATATGAAACGGCCGTTGAAATTCAAGGGCCGTTATTCCATAGCGTTATTCCACGTGAGACAAAACTTCATAATGCCACATAAACAAAACGATAAATGAGCAAACTTTTCGTAAAATAAAATCTCCTTTAAAAAATAGTAAGGCATTCATTTGCTTGAGCTTTTTATGACGCCGTGAAATAAGTTGAGACTGCAACGTATTATTTCATTTCACAGATCCAATAATAACTATCAGTTTTAGTAATTAACATGCCACGTCCGATACTGTTATTTTACCATCATTTCTAAAATATTGGATTGTGATTTTTCACCAGTGAAATACCAATGACAAAGAATCAATATCACAGCAGTGAACGATATATTAAAGTATAGTAGTGCCAAATCACTATTAGAAATGAGTAAAGCCATTGACTAGAACATGTTCGTTCAGAATTTCTGTTTTCTTTATATTTATTATTTTATGCTAATGTTGTCAATATACTTTTTTTATGCCCATGGTACGTTTCGTACCAGGCTGATACCTTCTCGGCTGTGGGGTGGGACTGGACCGCAACGATGTGGTGGGCGAAGACTAGGCGGAGCCAACTACTCCGCTAAACTTAAGCCTGCGTCTCATACCCGGCACTTGTGTGAAAAAACATCAGATGCGAGCGAAGCTACACCCATTGTTCAACCGCGAAACAAGCTTAGGTCACCCCATATGCAGAGTAACCCACTTCACCGACAGTGGTTGTAGCAGTCGCATCCCCACGATGTGCGTACCCTTGTGTTCGAATTATGAGAGAAGATTTTGCGCATACCTGTGTATTCGGAGGCCAGTCTGACGAGCGCGTGCGCAGGTCTCTCCCTTACTCTCTCAGCGGCTTCCTTGCGGGACATTACTGCCTCTCAAAAGGAAGAAACACCTGACCAGTGATAATCTCTGAGGAGCGTGGTCTCAACCAGTCCCCTCAGAGAATCAATCGGTCCTACGATAGACTTGGCCGCGAACCTCTGAGGTTGCCATGCAGCGCATTCGACCAGCGTATGAAACACAGTGTATAGCGCGCCCTACCCGCAGCACTTAGGTGAAGGCAGACACTCAACAATCTTATGCGGATACTTATCGAAGCACCCTTACCCGGTAAGTATTTGCATCATGCTAAAGGCCAGAGTCCCGCGTTTCCGCGTGACCCATCGCAGTAGGTAGGGGCGTTCCACCTCCACTGTATCAGGCCGGCACGCCTTAGGAGATTCTAAATCTCTCTGCCAAGTTTGGATCATGGTCGCAGTTTCCCGCGTCCTGATCGCCTCAAACTCTGGCTTTGGTATCCTGTCGGAAGCATCGAGCCTTAGTAAGCACATCAGCCTGGAGTTCCCAGGGCGGATCTCCCGTGAACATACCCCCGAATGGATCTCACCGCCGGGGTCCGCTAAGTTCTCCTCAGCCGAGTCCTGTTGTGGCGATGGAGGGCGTGATTCCACATAGTTGCACCGTCGAGTCGCCGTACTGGGTTGTAGAGAAGTCTGGCGAGGGCGCCTGCGGTCTTAACCAAGTTGTGAGCATGCTGCACCCTACATCCTGTTACCCTGCGGGCGGCCATGTGTGACACGAACGATAGCTCTATGATTGATCCACCCCGCGCACGCATGTAGGTCTGGACAGATCCCTGGTTCAAGATTGATAGGCCGATTTGAAGCGCCCAGGTTCACCCACCCGTCCCCTAGCGTCGGTAACTACGTTACCATAGGAATAGTGCTTGGCATTAAAATCACCGAGAACGATAATCGTATTCAGTTACTACTACGATCTTTTTATAGTCAACATACGCAAGAATGTAAGGCACACTTTTCAATACTGTCAAGTGTCAACAGGCTGTGACTGTCAGTTCCGTATTTTCAACTTTGTTCAACTTTGTGATGCTGTTAATATGCAACTATCTCTTTTTTTAAACAACAAATGAATACAACCCGCAAAGGACAGCTGACACTGATATCTCAGAATGAATGGACCAATACCTACTACTTTTTGAGTCTGGCATTTGACAAGAATGACGCGTATATTTTCAATACTTTCTCGTCATTGTACGAGCCACAAACGTCAAACAGCTGAGGGAGGTGACTGACTCGTAGTTGTGTCGCTTGTTGAACAATCTCGTGTACAAATCGGGAATATAGTTAAAGAAATAGTGGATAGATCACGTATTATTAAAAGTGTATAAAAGATACTTTCAATATGAGCGAGCTAAGTCAGGAAGAGGTAAGTGGAAATGTGTTTTGAGTAAGATGTTACGACTGCGTATGGCCAGTCTAATTTCGTAACAAAACAAAGCATCGCGCAGTAGTTCGCTTAGCTGCGTTTATTAGGCCCTTCCACGTGCTGTAGAGCCTCATGTTCGATTATTACAGATTCGGAGGCGTCGTTTGGCACGACTGGCGGCACTTAGCGGTGCTGGCGTGGCTCCATCGCCAGCTAGTCCGCCTGCCACCCCTGGTGCCTCTATGCCCTCCCCTGAGGCGCCCTCACTTCATCTACAGCCCTCTCGCCTCTCTCCTGGACCCGTACCTCGCAGCTCCACCGAGCCTAACACCCCCGACGCGTCCAACATAAACAAAGAACCCAACTACTCAGATGGAGACAGTAAAAATGAAGTGACAGACCAAACAAAAATACCAGCTGATGGTATAATTGTTACTGAAAAAGTAGACAATAATCTTTTGGATGAAATGCCTGATACCAAAATGACAGATTTATCTCAGACCAGGCAGTATAATAGTTTTGATTCCATGGGTGATGACACACTGTTGAGCTGTGGATCAGTGAGGGTTAGCAGCTTACCACAATCCACAGTTGGTGGTTCTGAAGCAACTTCAACAAGAGAAGACAGCACATCTAGGTCTATATCACCAGCACAGTTTGCAGAGCCACCCCCAGTAAGGCCACGGCCTAGTAATGCATCTCCTAGTTGCTCTAGACGCTCTCTATCCATGGAAGTCGATGATGTGTCAGAGAGGAACTCACAATCTGAAACACCGCAAGAAGCCATGGAGGTCTGTGTTATTTTATGTTTATTTAACAATTCCTTTGTTTGTTATGACCTTCTTGATTCAATTTCTTTGTTATATAATTCTATAATGGGCATTTTTTTATTATGCTATTTTGTGTATTTTTTATTGAGTCACAAAATATAGTATTTTTTTATCTTAAAACTAATATTGTATGAATAATATCTTATTGAACTGAAACAATAGGTAGAAGATCATGACATATCAGCTTCTCCTGCCCGCAAGATATATCGGTCACGGACAATCAGCTGCACAGAGTTCAGTGAAGATCAGTTACGGCATATTGTGGCAAAGATTTTACAAGTTTCATGGTCGGAAGATAGTGCTGGTAAATAGAAATATATCACTAAAAATAATAATTATAATTCAAATTTTCAGCAGTAAGTACAGCATATGTTTATTTCAGGTGGAATTTTTGTGCCATCTGTAGCAGCTGCTTTACTTGATAATCCTAAACTAACTTTACAAGAGTTAACATCAGAAGCTTTAATGGATGTTATTACTCAGATAGCTGATGGAGCTGATCCTCTAAATCAAAAACTGATTGCAATATCAGAGACATCAAAGAGGTTAAGTGAAGATAGTAGTGATGACTTGACGAGTGGGCCATTAGGTTCAGAGTCAGATCCAGATAAATCAGACTGCCCTACACCATCACTGCCTATCCCTAAGACTATCCCTACTCAGGGCCTAGCTGTTAGTTATATATTACGATTCTATAACAACATTAATTTGTATGAGAGAGAACACACCAAGAAGAGTTCAGAACCTCCACTCAGTGATCTGCTTCAAAGTTTGCGAACATTGCTTTTGAATCATTTAGTACTGGTGTTGCAAGGAAGGTTTGATCTGGAGAAGTGTCGAAAATCACCATTATTGAGATACATATTAATTGGTAACACACCATCAGGATTAATTCCTGAACTTGTTCTAGCTACGTACATGGATAAGGAGATCTTTGAAGAGGTAAGAAATATTTGTTGCCACAGTTGCCTATGTTGTGTAACATTTTATGCAAATAGCTGAAAATGATACTATTACTTATTAATTATTATGCCTTGGTATTTTATGCACTTGTGTGTGCACTTTTTTTTAATTTAGACTGAAATAAAGTAGTAGAATAGTTCTTTTTTTATTAGGTGCATATTTTCATTATTGAATTTGTATTTTTATAATTAAGGTCAAATGTTGTGATTGATCAAAAATAATACAGGTATAAAAGTGAAACTTAGATTTTTTTTTGATTTGGTAGAGCCATGCTGGAGTCATAATCTTGACTACACCTCATTGGGCCAGCTTGCTATGCGAGTGTGATATCACACTTCGCTCGCACAGTATATCACAGTGACACAGCTAACCTTGAGCTAATTGTGTTTCATGCGATGAATGAGAGACTCAGAGTTCCAATGGCTAAGTTCCCTCTCCCTCTCTCATTTTCCCTATTCCATCCTTTTATTCCAATCCCGTATTGTATCCCCTTTATCCCATTCCTCCTGTCTGATACCTATGTCTAATCAGCTTATCCTATCATAGACGCTGGCAATGTGCAAATGTCTTTAGGTGATGGATACCACCAGCTTGCCAGTTTGCCAGCTTCGCAATAAAAATAATTTTAAAGACTTAAATGATTGTAAGTAGAATGTTATGTGTTTGGTTGGTATGTATAGGTGTTTGGCCCATTATTGATGGGTATCCGTGAAGAGATGCGACGATGCGTGTCTCCGCTCGTGGGTCGCGGGCAAGGTGCTGCTTTGCGCGCTTTGCGAGCTCTGTGCGAAGTGCGCGCGGGGGCAAGACATGCAAGGAGACCAGTATGTGAATTGTTGGCAAGGCTACCCAGCCTTTGCCCTGATCCAGTAACGACGGCGCCTGGCCGTGAAATCGCTCGAGTCAGCTTCCTAGGGCCATTCTTTGCCGTAAGTTTTATTTTATATTTTAAATTTATATAGATGTTTCTTTGTAATAGGTTGTCAGTTTGAACACTAGTTATGCTCACCACTTCGTTTGCGCGGGGTGTGGACTTTTTATTAATATCTTCTAAACCTTGCTAGATATCGAAATAAAACATACACGAACATATTCCTGTTTAAACTACATTGCAATTCTTGGAGTCATTGTGGAGTCATTTTATATTAATTTTCAGACAGTTTGACGGAAAAAAACTAAAATTGTAATTTATGATTACGTATAAGATATTTCACCTTTTTTTTACATTAGTTTTGTTCTAAAACAAGAACATTTATAAACTATGAATTGTATGTTGATTAATTAGCAATTCCGCACTTTATGTCGGCAAAGTGGACTGCAATAGGTTGACGTAGTTATAGTCGACAGTTATTAATTATGTAAAAATAATTTCTGTATAAATAATTATTAATTTGGCTGAAGTAATTTCTAAGGAAAATAAGCATGTAATCATTTGAGCTGCTCACAGTAACACTAAAATGCGTTTTAAAGAGACCTTGTTGTGGGTTGTGGGATTACTTACGTAACAACTTTTATGTAATTCGTTCGACACTATATTTATATAAGTTCGTAACGATATAGGTGGCAGGAATATACTTTGTTATCTATATGTTATGCCGATTGTTTGTCACAACCAATTTTGGTTCATTTTAGTAGTATTAATTGATTTCGGTTATAAGAGCTGAAGGTCTTTTGCTGGGAAAAATTTACAAATTCATTTTAACAATATGTAATATAACATTTTAAACATGTGTCGACTAGAAATATCAAGTTGTTAATTTTTTAATATAAACAAAACATTTATTGAATATCATCTTCATATATAGCGTCTTGATTTAAGATGAATTTATAAAATTACAAAATTCATTTCACATCTTGTTATTAAGAGCAATAACAATAACAAAGGTAGAATAGTAAGAAACGATGCAGCTATTGTTATTCATAATGATTTTGCTATTACCCTCAATTTGATATTTTCTGAACGAAGTAAACATGAGCCTCTAACATCGTAATACGAAGTTTCATATTTTATTACTAACTCGAGGAATTATGGATAGCTGCAAGATTGTCTTATTAGACACTAGCGGCCCCGGCAGACGTTGTCCTGCTCTGAAAAAATAAAAATCTAGGACCCGATCCCAGCGCCACCTACCGGTTCCAATTGTGGATTTAAACCATCCGGGGACCCACACAAACACACAAAAACAAAATCACCAAAATCGCTCCAGGTGATTAAGAGGATTCTAGAACCCGATCTCAGCGCCACATACTTGTCCCAACGAGATAAAAAGTATCCTATGTCCGTCTCCTCACCAATTTTCAGCCAAATCGGTTCAGCCGTTCTTGAGTTATTAATAGTGTAACAAACACGACTTTCTTTTATATATATATAGTAGGGCCAACGAGAAGCGATACCAAATGTAAACAAAACCAATGCAAGGTCATTAGAAAATACAGGGGTGCGTAACTTTTTGAAAGTTGTATTATATATTTGAGTAGACAATTTATTTATTAATATGTTATTCTAAAAATGTAACAATTAATATAAAGAAATTGAGTTGAAATGAGAATAATAATAATGTTTATGGAAATGAGGATAAAAGTGAAACATTTTTTTAAAGAAATCATTGTTTATTCAGTCTGACGCCGATTGTTCTGAGTCTGTAGAATCTGAATCTGTAACATGTATAATAAATTTATCCATCACGTCATCTACAATAAAACTTCTACAAATAACAAGAATCACCACGAGCGCGTTCCGAAACGGAATGAACTAAAAACAGTAACTCTTACTATAAAATGGCGCCCGAATGTTGGCGAACCCGTCTTGATCTTACGACAAAGACAGACAAATTACGACAAATACACGAGATGGAAAGAGATAGATAATAGATTGTCAACTCCACAGTAGTTTTTAGGTGAATGACCTTTTGTATCTGGTCTCTTTGGCCCATGTATAGATAAGATAACTTGCATTTGCATTTTTGCGTATATTAGTATAGTAAATTAATGCATCTAAGAACGTATTAGCAACTCAAATTCCATAAAAAGATGAATAAATATACAAGAACTCTGTTTTTTAACCGACTTTGAAAAAAGGAGGAGGTTCTCAATTCGTCGGGATCTTTTTTTTTTGCTTTTTTATGTATGTTCGCCGATTACTCCGTGATTTAGGATCCGATTTACGTGACTCTTTTTATCCGACGCGGAATAGCTTCCAATTGGTCCCCTAAAAAATTGACATAGTTTGCCCAGTAGTTTTCATTTTACGAACATTTTTTTGTTCCCGATTCTTGGGACCTATATTTTTTAAGAAGCGCGGCAGCATTCGGAGGTCCACCCATACATAGCTAGACACTAAAAAGTAACAAATAATAAATAAAAACTTCGTTATATATTAATAATAATAGCTTTAGAAATAAGTTATTTTATACATTTTAGTTTTTGAAGTCCGTTTTTTTAAACGAAGTTTTTATTTTTTTTAAACAAAATAAAACAAAGAGTCGAGATGAAAATGTTTCAAAATTTTATTGTATTATAAAGAGTAAGTGTTGGCAATTATAAATGAAAAATGATATCGGACAAATATCCAATACGACCACGCTTACAGATATCGATTAAATTAAATTTGTAAATAAATAAAAGTCTGACAGACAGAAAGAGTTACTTTCATATTTATAATATTAATAGGGATGTATCGCCCTAGATATCGCTGTTCGCCGAAGAGAATCCTCGCCTAGCAGAACGTCTGTTTGTATCGGGCTCGAGCGATCGGAGTCTTGCGTTCGCTTTGCAACGCGACGTTGACGCCAGCCGGAACACCCTTCACACGATCTGCCACAACATTCTCCTATGTCCCGAAGCAAGGGAGCCATTCTTAAACTACTTCGCAGCGTTATTGCAACGGAACGAACGTAGAGCCCAGTTGCAGACTGACGAGAGATCGCTGGCCGGTAAGTTTATTGACTTTATAGCTAGGGTTACCATTTTGTGAGTCCAGACAGCCAGACAAAGAAAATGCGATCGATGTGTTACTACCAGACAGGCAAAATGTCTATCTACTAATATGTAGGTATTATACACTGACGGACTCATAAACTGCATCAAAGTAATAGACGACGTTGAAATAAATATTTTAACCAAGTATGCAAACTTTCTATACAGATTTAAATTGAAACCTCCAGATTGGTTCGTGAACTTTAAAACAGCGTAGGGTCATATCCTTAAGTTTAAGTTTGTGTACTGGAAAGGACCTTAAGACTTTTTTGAAGAAAAAACAGAAATTTAAGGAAAATTGGTTTAATTAAAAAATTGGTTTTAACAATAGACACAAACTTTATGCAAGGGTTTATTTATGTTTTAATAAGGTGTATTACCTCCACGTGCCCTTATTACGGATTCAATCGGTTCCGCATAGATTTTATTAGGGTTATTAAAAGATCTTGCGGAATATTGTCCCATTCTTCTGAAATTGCTGTTCTTAGTGCTGCCACTGTCGTGGGCAAAGGGTTTCTCGCATATACAGCTCTTTTTAAATTGTCCCAAACATGCTCAATGGGATTAAGATCCGGGCTGCGTGCTGGCCAATTCATGGTACGTATCCCAACCTCTTCGCAATATTGTCGAACTTGTGCAGCAGCGTGCGGCCGGGCATTATTACCCTGCATTAAAGTAAAATTTTCGCCTATGAATCCCATGTAAGGCACCACGTGATCTTCTAAGATCTCTGTTATGTAACGATGTGCAGTCAAACCCCCTCTATTACCGTTTTGACGGACCATGTCTATGAACACAAGTTCTGTTCGCCCGTTCATCGATATGCCACCCCAGACCATACACGAACCGCCTCCAAAAGGAACACGCTCCTCAATGCAACTTTGAGCATATCGCTCTCCACGTCGACGATAGACTCTTCTGCGACCATCTGCACCATATAAACATGTCCTACACTCGTCCGTGAACAATACGGAGGTCCATTGCTCTTCTGTCCAATTCAGGTGATCACGCGCAAATCTTAAGCGAGCTTGTCTGTGAGCTACAGACAACTTTGGACCATTTGCTGGTCTAAAAGGGGTGATATCCGCTTCCTTTAACCTTCTTCTTATTGTTCGTGCACTCACGTTTACTCCACGCACTTCATTAAGCTCTGTTTTGATGTTAACAGACGTGAGGAAACGATTTCGCAGGGAAGTTGTAACAATAAATCGGTCATCACGACCGGTGGTTGCTCGAGTCCTGCCTGTACCACGTCTCCTTCTGTAAGAACCTGTCTCCACAAACCTTCTGTATATTCTAGAAACCGTAGACTGGTTTAAATTTAAATTTCTACCAATCGTTCGTTGATCCAAGCCCTCCCGCACCAATGCTACAATTTGAGCCGCTTGTTCGGACGAAGTATCCATATTATGGTTCAAAAACTCTCGATGAGTTAAAAAACTAACCCAACAATTCTGCTGGTAACAATAATTCAATTGACAAAAGAATAAAAAATCAATGAGAATCAATTTAAAACTTTGCTATAAATAACACGCGATACTACGAGTAAATTTTCTTTTCCCGGCTATATTCACTTGTTTTACTGTAGTTCTATTTTTAAATTTTCCTTTTTTTTGAGATTAAGAGCGAGTCTCTCCATATTTATATAATTTAATCTAAAAAGTTTGCATACTTATTTAAAAAAATCATTTCAAAGTAATCCTGAACTTTGATGCAGTTTATGAGTCCGTCAGTTTATATACAAATATAACTAGAAATCGTTAATTGTCATTATAGGTATCACTCTTTCTTTCTTTCAATCTAGTTATGCATGAATTTTTCTGGAAGAGATCACTCTTTAGATCTTGCGATAAGACCTCGTTTTGTATACAATTAAACACAGTTAAATGTTTCAATAATTAAATAAGATAGTTTTGTATTGATGTATAATAAAGACTTATCTATGAATTAATAAATATAATGCTCAGAGCATGATTTTTTTGTATAGTGCATATTTATAGTAATTTTATTTAAAACGTGGGTTTTTCCTTTTGTTTTGTGAGTATCCCAAACAAACTCGGTTTCTGAGATAAAAAGTATTTGTTCATTCTCGTTACCGAAATTAAACTTATGCAAAGCTTTATCATAATAGCTTCATGAAAACGAGTCGTGCAAACTTTGAATTCTATTTCCATGAATGGAACACCTGGTAAATGGTGCTGTTTCTCAGTGATGTGCTTACAACAATAACGTGGTTGAATAACTCCGTTACTGAATACATTTATAAATAATTTCGTGTAAATTGACTTATTCTTCTTGCGAAGAAGGAAGAATAAAAAATGTAAACAAAAGTCCGTATCCGAAAGTATTATCCGTGTAGGAACAAGAAAAAATACAATTTCCTGCGGCCGGGCGGCCTGTCGCAAGAGGCGACAAAACAACCCATAGCCAGGTAGGGTATTTGCCCGACTGGATGGCTACCACCCCTGGTCTAGAGTATGCCACCATAACAACCTTGAGTTGTGTTCCGGAATTAGTGACCAGGTTCCAGTCTTCCTTAAGAAAGCAGCAACACATTTGTAGCCTTTAGAGTTGCAAACGTCCATAGGCGATGGTAACCGCTTTCTATCAAGTGGGCCGTCTGCCTGTCTGCTGAACTCATGCAATAAAATAAAAAAAGTCACTCAAATCATCTATTAACTCCTTAGCGTTACATATTACGATAGCTGAATATTACTTCGATTTTTTTCTATTGAAGTAAAAAAAGTTTAATAAAAAATAAAAACTTCGTTTAAAAAAACCGACTTCAAAAACTAAAATGTATAAAATAACTTATTTCTAAAGCTATAATATATATTATCTAAATCATCTTAAAGTCGGTGCTTAGTAATTTTCAAAATATAGTAATTTTTATGTTTTACTTTGCACCGACTTCAAGATGTTTTAGAAATATATATTAATAATAATAGCTTTAGAAATAAGTTATTTTATACATTTTAGTTTTTGAAGTCGGTTTTTTTAAACGAAGTTTTTATTTTTTATTTGTTACTTTTTAGTGTCTAGCTATGTATGGGTGGACCTACGAATGGTGCCGCGCTTGTTAAAAAATATAGGTCCCAAGAACCGGGAACAAAAAAATGATCGTAAAATGAAAACTATTGGGCCAAACTATGTCAAATTTTAGGGGACCACATGGCAACTATTCCGCGTCGAACAAATAAAGAATCACGTAAATCGAATCATAAATCTCAGAGTAATCGGTGTACATATGGAACAGAGTGAAAATTATTTCCATGAAAAATGTTCATAAAATGAAAACTACTGGGCCAAACTATGTCAAATTTTTAGGGGACCAATTGGAAGCTATTCCGCGTCGAACGAAAAGAATCACGTAAATCGGATCATAAATCACGGAGTAATCGGCGAACATACATAAAAAAAGCAACAAAAAAAAAGATGCCGACGAATTGAGAACCTCCTCCTTTTTTCGAAGTCGGTTAAAAAGCGACACGAATTTTTGAAACCGGGGTTACCCTTACTTGTAATCCATACTCAGTGACGTGACGGATTTCATAAGAAAAGAATAAAAATACAAACATTTTGTTTACAAATATTTTTCTTTTCAATGCACGTATCACGTATGCGATACAATGAGCTTGTCTGCAATATCGCGTGTAGTGCTATGACGATCTGAATCGATAATGATCTTGATACGAGTCTCATAGACTCCATCTGGACCGGATCTTTCGAGCATTTTTCAATGAAAAATCACCAGAACGAATTCTGGCAAACTAATTTTGACTGCTTTTCTATCAAGGCTTCATTCCCATATACGGCACACAACTTCTTGTGTGTTTGCTTTTTCGGAAACAATATATTAAATATGTCGGAAGTGCACGTCTTCTTCTTCTTTTTTTAAATTCAAATTCGAAAGTCTTTATTCAAAATAAGTTTGGTAGTTTGAACACATTAAAGAAATAAAAGAAAGTAAAATCCGTCGAAAACCCTGTCAACAAAATCCGCAATCACGTAGTCGCCAATCCAATACTTATTAATTGAGGGGTTCAAAATTATAGGAAAACAATTAATTACATATCTTTTGGACTTTTAATTTACAATGCCTGTTAATTGTTTTTTAATTATTCATGTTATAAGGCGCGCGCAGAAGGTTTGCCGATGACTACTTACTACATTGTATTGTATTACTTACTATTATTGTATTTACTTATGTAAAGTATATACAATAATAATAATAAAAAAACTGAATTCGATCCTGAACCAAAAAAACATGCAGAATAAATGTCTACTCTAAAATTATGCCGCCCCTCGCCGCGGCCGTAACGCTTATATTTGTCACAGAAAAAAATCCTAATACCCCCGTCTATATAGAAGTTTCACTTCAATAAACTTATTGCAACAATTATTTATGTAACCTTTTTTGTCAACCCTTCTGATCATCGACGCGTGACATCATGAGGCTATCGGCAAACCTGCGCACTGGCAGTACCTATTTTATTTTTCTAGAACTGTCCGTTAGTGACAACCAGGCATCCTATAAATTGATCAACTTACAATTTCCATTTAAACCTACTAAGCAAAAATCTTGGCCATGTTCAATTTCATAGAATTAATGTATTCACACAGATCTATAGTTACTTTCTCGTTATTGTTTGCGTCTGTTATGAAACACGACGACGTTTTTATCTGTAAACGATAAGAGTTATATGCAAAATTATCAATACATTAATAGAGTAGCGGGGTTCGGTGAGAATTAATTGGTAGATACGAGTGAAGTACCTTCTGAGAGGATATTTTAAACTAATAATAATCTGTAATTGAATTGTGTTAAACATTTTTTGAGCCACGCTGGTCTCACTATCTTGATTACATCCCTTAGAGTCGGCTTGATTGGTCAGGTACCACGCTCTTACTGAATATCGGCGGGAATAAAGTAGTTTGGAATAAGTTTTCATTTTAAGTCTTCCCATAAAGCTACGATACGAGTGTATTTAAAAAGAACATTGATACCTCTGGTGTTGCAAATGTCCATAGTTTTAGCTTGTGTTAGCAGGAATACAAAAATAAGTCGAATGCATGTACTCTGCCTTATTGGGCGCTCCCTTTCTGGTGGCCGTGAACCCACTTCTAACGCTAACTTCGTATGATTTACCGACACGTCCAGTGACCTACGTCTTGTTACTGACGAAGCGCACCAATTTGAATCAATGAGAACTGCTATATCTAACTATGTACATAGATGTGCATAAACATGTGTAGTTCTTGTCATAGATTTGTTTTCCTTATTATCCACGCTCAGACTCGTCATAAGTCACCATATTCTGCGTAGTAAACAACTATCGTATCTTTCTAGTTCCGAGTAAACCCGTGTTTTCTTAGGGTAATTTATTTACTGCCGGCAGGTTTTTCTACTTATATACAGAAATATACCTGTCACTACAATGATCTCGATTATATTCCTAATCTAAAGAACTGAAACATACATTAATTGAAAATTGTATTTTTTTTAATAATAATATTTTAAAGATTTAAGTAAAACGCATTTTAAATAATCATGCATACGAGTATACGAAGAGATTTAAAAAGTAGACGAAGCGAAAGATCTGTGCCAAATTAACAGTAAATTTATTTTTGGTACCTACTCTTCTTGGTAGTATCGTTTCAATAAATAATCTATAACATTCTATAGGTATTTTGAAATGAATATATTAATTGTCATATAGCAAAAGGATCTCCATCGTCTCTGCTTACCTCTGTAGGAAACATGTGTGATAATGTGTTTATTGTATGTAAGTAAAATCCATCCTAAGTGCGTACATACGACGTAACAAATAACAACAATCTAAAATTGTAAATGTATGTTTTTTTTTCAAATGTCGCTCACCTCACATTCGTCTAATCAACAAATTTGTATTGGCATGTCTCCAAATAATAGACTCTCTACATTGTGATTCAACAGTTAATTCCCATTAAAAATAATGTTAAAGTTTGCCAGCGTGTTTGATAATCATGATGATAAAGCAATATAGGTATTTATTTTTAATTAATTCTTCACAATGAAAACGAATGTTTTAAATTCGTGGTATAAATCGGACGTGGTAGAACAATGCTGGAGTCGTTCTTTTGATTACAACTCGGACGTGGTAAAACTATGCCGGAGTGGTTCTTTTGATTACAACTTGGACGTGGTAAAACCATGCTGGAATCGTTCTTTTGATTACAACTCGGACGTGGTAAAACCATGCCGGAGTGGTTCTTTTGATTACAACTTGGACGTGGTAAAACCATGCTGGAGTCGTTCTTTTGATTACAACTCGGACGTGGTAAAACCATGCCGGAGTGGTTCTTTTGATTACAACTTGGACGTGGTAAAACCATGCTGGAGTCGTTCTTTTGATTACAACTCGGACGTGGTAAAACCATGCCGGAGTGATTTTTTTGATTACAACTCGGACGTGGTAAAACCATGCTGGAGTCGTTCTTTCGATTACAACTCGGACGTGGTAAAACCATGCCGGGGTGGTTCTTTTGATTACAACTTGGACGTGGTAAAACCATGCTGGAGTCGTTCTTTTGATTACAACTCGGACGTGGTAAAACCATGCCGGAGTGGTTCTTTTGATTACAACTTGGACGTGGTAAAACCATGCTGTAGTCGTTCTTTTGATTACAACTCGGACGTGGTAAAACCATGCCGGAGTGGTTCTTTTGATTACAACTTGGACGTGGTAAAACCATGCTGGAGTCGTTCTTTTGATTACAACTCGGACGTGGTAAAACCATGCCGGAGTGGTTCCTTTGATTACAACTCGGACGTGGTAAAACCATGCTGGAGTCGTTCTTTTGATTACAACTCTTAGGGCCGGCTTAATCTGTGTGATACCACTCTCTCACTGGATATCGGCGTCAATTATCATGTTACGTACGATGAGTGAGAGTTCCGGTGGCCTACTTTCCCCTACTATCTGATAACTCCTTTACCGCTCTAAAGGTTGGAAACGCTTCTGCATCGCACCCGGTGTTGCAAACGTCCATGGGCGTCGGTAATCACTTTTTCATCATGGGCCGGTTCCTATATCTTACTACTGTGCCTCAAGTGAGCTGATTGTCTGTTTGTCAGTTTCAGGCAATGAAAAATTAACACTATTCTGACATTGTCACGATTTTGTAACGAATGCCGAGATTCTATATTTTATTTTTTATCCTACCATTGATATTAATTGTATAGTTAGTAGACAAACGAATGTATAGCGTAATGTAAAACCCCAGGGTATGTATATTCACTAACGGATACTTCAGATCAATCGCAAAATCGCAACACGTCCTTAATCCGTTACAAAACTGTTGTCATAAATTGCAACAGACGTGAAATATGAAAGATACTGTATAATTATTAATTATTTAATTTAAATGGTAAATATTCTATTTTCGCTCGAAGAAATATGTTGCTTATAAATAAAACCATTATTAACTCTTCAAATCCTTCACAAGATCATCATTTCGCGGAAAAGAGTTTTCCGTACACAAAGCGCGATGTAAATAAACACTTAAATCAGTGACTACTTTCGTACTGTAATATACGTTTGAACCTTGAAATATTGTAATACTGACCAAATTAATAGAATTATAATTGCTAATTATATTGTCCAAATTGTATTTAGCAGGAAATATGTACCGCTCTAATTAGTAGTTTTGGGTACATCTCATTACATGTTGCGTGAATTGTTAAGTTTGTTATAAAACATATAGACAGATGCTAGACGTGCTCTTAATGTGCTTCAAATGTACCTTAAAGGGCCAATAGCATTCGATACCTACGACAATGCGTGAGTAACTAATGTCCGCATTCTGTATCTTACTATCCGTTTATTTATCCCTTGTCAATGGTAGAAAATTGATATTTGCCTTACCTTTGATAGGAAATTTAAAATAAACTCTATACCAGGGGTCACCGGTTAGTTTCGCTCGGGGTCCGTTTTAAGAAATGAAATGACCATCGCGGTCCGCACATTTTATACAAATGTTTATTTTTATTAAACAAATGTAATAACTGAAATAACGAAGGTATACAATCAAGTATGGTAAGGTATATATCAATGAGAAAAATTACATTTTTTCGCGGTCTGCCCAAACCGCGGTCCGTCATTTGGCAACCCCTTTTCTATACAATGAGTTTATGTGAAATTTCAACCATAGGGCTTAAAGTGATCGACGTTGGACGTAGCTTAGTGAAATTGGGATGTGTCTAGATATAGGCACTGGAAGTTGTAAGACATAGCATAAAGTTCCACCGTATGTTGATACTTGTCATGTTCATCTTATGATTCTGCGAAACTGACCTTTTTAGGCCCTCCATAGTAAAGCTAATGCGGCAATTCTATATTATAATTGCCGCATTTCTGTGCATCATTATCCATTCATTTGCCTTGCGATCAAAAAGTAGTTACTGATTAAAATTTGAGATAAATATAATACAAGTAATGTCAATTTCCTACCAATAAAATAACTTGTCAATTCCCTGCCAATAAAAGTTAGTAGAAGTAGTGAAATCTATTATCATCTATCACTGGGCCTCCTTTATCTATACATGTATACATACATACTTCTTGTTTCTCAAAATCCCACGAAGTAGCCCCTGATGTTGAAGATTTCTAAGGGTAACGAGGAACAAATTTAAATCTCATACATTTTTGTTGACACTCGTTTGTGACACATTTCAATAGGCGGCGGCAGCAAAAATTTGGGTTGAACAGCATTAATATATACAGATAAAATAGCTTGTCTACGGCCATTGAACGAAGAGACAGGCAGATGAACTTTGATTTTAAGGTGCTTTTTTAAAAATTTATTCTCGTTGGAAAATCTAAAATATGTGTGGTCTGTTCGTTCACATTTTGGCCTTAATCCAATTACAGTTTTGCTCCTCATTTAAATCGTTGCATTGTTTTGTATCTTTAGCTTCTGGTTTACGATAGAAAGGCCACGATATCATTATCTATATTTCGCGCCTGTCGTGCAAGAACATCGTAAGCGACACGTAAAATTATACATGAGAATTATTTTAAATATTATTTTTTGTTACATTTCTCATAGACCTTCGATTTGAATGTATACATAAATATGCTATTATCGTAGCTATGCTATTATTATTTTTTTCTGTCACTTAAGGTGGCTTGCCATAAGAGGCTCGATATATAAAAATATCGTGTCGGTCATATTTTTATCAACTCTCTACCACGAACTTTAAAGATATTTAATACATAGTTTATTGAATTTTACATAACAGTAGATGAGAAGATAGTGAATTTCTCTGTTGTTAATAATATAGTTTCTAAATACTTTTTTACGTTTTTTTTTAAATTACAGAAAGTAATAGTCTTGAATTATTTTTCAAGTTATCATTTTTTGAGTATAGGAAAAATTTATAGAACATTTTAATTAATTTTATAACGCCACGCGACAGCTTGGGAGCTGCGTCTAAAAAATATTTCCTTGTCAAATGAAGGAAATGAATGATAAATGTTCCACTCAAAATTTGGCCGAGTTTCTAAAATTGTTATATACACAGGTTCGTAATAATGGAACGAATAAAAATCGAACGCAACAAAATTTCAACGGAACTGCGCATTTGTGTAACAATTTCGTATTCATATAAAACCGCATTTCTATGCGCCAACAGTGACTGATATTTTTGAATTTCTAATATGAACTTGTTTACCACCTATAGTCGAGCGTATCTACCTACAGAAATACCCCAGATCACGTTATTATGCCGATTGTGCGCCTAAAAATAGTCTTATTGATGTTACAAGTGTCAACACAAGAAGGACCGCATATTTTACGTTCCGCAACAAAAAGCTTTGCAAAACAATACGAGATATCATACGTCTGGTTATATAAAAAAAATTATGTAGTTTTAGCGCCATCTTGACATTTTATTCAATTACTGCTATATAAGCAACAACGACCATTAAGTATCATTTAACTCTATCTTTTAAAAAACTGCCTAACAGCAAGACCACGTCTTCTGACTTAGCGACGGGCGACGTGATGAGCGAGGCAAGTTGCCATTCCTCTGAAGTTGTTATCTCTTAATGTGCTTCATATATCTTATATACTTTTGTTTTTGTCGGTACTAGTAAGTTTTGACTTTATCAATATCTACTAAAGTGAGAAAATCATTTCACTGTACCACTTTTCTAGGTGACGGCTTCATGCTGAACGTATGCTCTGTACTACAGCTGTTGTCAGTCCGTATCAAGCTGGAACGTGTGTACCCGTTATATACTTTCCAACCGGACTCATGGGTCAATGTGAGGGATGAAACGAGGCTATATTTTACGGCGCAAGAGGCTCAAGACTGGCTCGACGCACTCAGTGAGTATATACTTTAAACTTGTCCATATGATGACTTCTCAGATATAGAGACGGAAGGGCATATGCTCCGGGGCAAGTTGCCGAAGTGGAGTAAACTAGTGTCAGTAAAATGAGGGAAAGGCGGAGCAAGTCAGGCTTGCAGCAGCACTGGCGTGAGCTGGAGAGGAGGCCGGGTGCATAAAAGTTAACTTATTTCAACAAAGTCTTCATTAAAACGATAATTTACATTCTTTTTTAAATGCTGCGATATTTTATGTCCCGGGAATCCCGTGATAATTTCAAATCAAGCGTGGATGAAGTCGCAGGCTTATCCTAGTTATTATTACATGAAGACTGCCTCTGTTAAGTAAGCAAAGCCTTTGCTAGCTGAGATCACTGGAACCCAGATGCTTCGGCTTCAATTCTTAGCATTGGGTTTCTGGAATCGGCTTAAAGAGTGGTCCGTTTTATATTACCAATAACCAGCGTAACTCCGCTTAGCTTGGATATATAAAATGTGTATTTATATGCCAATTGGACGTAGTTACGCAAAAAGGATCCAACCCACAAAATGTTACTTTTGAATTGTTAAAGATTAAAGTTTTAGCTGTATTTCCGCATTGATGTACTTGTTTGTGTCTATGGGTTCTTAGGAAAATATAAGCGTAAATGTATCATTTTTTATACAAATAAGTTGTAACTGCATCAATGCGGAAATACAACTAAAACTTAAATGTTTAATAATTCTAAAGTAACATTTTGTGGGTTGGATCTTTTTGCGTAAGTACGTCCAATTATTTAGGTGATTATAATAATGTTTAATTTTTTCCACGCGTTTTTTAAATTTATATGTCATCAGAATGTTATAAGATTTTATAAACACTTATCTTGCCAACCTGCAATGCAGTGTGTCGGCAACGTTCTCTTTGGTACACTATTCCTAATAACTACTGTTTTTACAGTTTTATGCACATAATAGGAACTTAAATTATTCACTTATCGCTTTTGAATTATGCTTTACAGTATCTATCGCCAATATATAAGGTACATAGGTATATATCAAAGCATATATATATCAAACCTCAATAATGAAGACAATTCGTTCTAAAGTTTTCGTAATCATATGTTTACTGCAGCAGAAATAACTTGAAAAATACTGTAAATAGAATATGTATGTATATAGGATCCTACTAAACAACTCGAATACATTAAGGGTGATCGTTCATCTGGAGTTGGTTCGAGTAGTTTTTGAGATGTGTATTTTCGATTAAATCCTTTGTGTTTAGTTCCGTATCCCAATTTTGAAAACAGTGGACATCTGTCGTTTCTATAAAACCCTTCATAGGAAGTAGCAAAGTGTGACTAATACGCACTTGCCCAATTTTATAGTTCTTTACGATTGTATATTATTTCAATTTTTCAAAGAATTACTTTGAATCTTTTGTAAGATCTTGTTTAAGTTATGTTGACCTCAGTCTGTCTACTTTGACCATGAATAAGAAATATGTAAGTACATGAATATAGCATTGCAGAGCAGATTGTAATAACAATAGTAAACATAAATTTTGAAATTATCTATGCCCTTCGAATGTGCTATTATACTTATCCATGCAGGAACGGAGAAAGAATATAATTTCCGGCGGCCAGGCGGCCTGTCGTAAGAGGTGATAAAACACTACAGCCAGGTGGTAGGGCGTTTGCCCATCCGGATGGCTACCACCCCTGGTCTAGAGTACGCCGCCATAACAACACTGAACTGTGCCGGCATTAATGCTTAGGTTCCAGTTTCCCTTTAGAGAGCGCAAATACCCTATCTGACTGTGGATTGTTTAATCACCTTATACGACAAGCTGCCCGGCCGCAGGAAATTATATCCTTTCTGCGTTCCTGCACGGACAATTTATAGAGACACTAGCTGTCCCGGCAGACGTCGTCCTGCCCGGAAAAGCTTCAATCGATATGCCGACAGCAGCGCCACCTACCGGGTCCAATTGTGGACCAACTCAGAAACCTTCTCTGGCTCATGCACAATAACTTTGCTAAAGATCATCACATGATCAAATGTATAGTTTACATGCATCTGTTTATATTATTATATTGAGTTATTAGTCTAAGTGCAAACTTAATTATACAAGTGTAAATAATTTACTGTTGATCTGATAGAAATGAATTTGGAATATTTTTCCGAAAATTGTTGATTTTACCCGAAAAAATATCTATATCTTTATTTTTGTTACACTATTATTATACCGCCTCATCAAATGGTTGAACGGTATTTTTATATATAAGAAGAAGACTAGTAATATCATTGAATAGGATGCGTAAACACCAATGTAATCATGGCGCTTTCGACCTTTTGGTCGCTAATCGCTAGTATGAAGTCCACGCCATTAGTGTTTAATGTCAGTATACATACATACATATATAACTTCACGCTAGGTCCCTTGCGGGGTAGGCACGAACAACAGAGAGCCATTCAGGCTTATTCTTACACACCTCACTTGCTTCTTTGACATTCATAGCTCTTGTCATGCACGCTCGTCTGTTCTTAAGGCTCCTGACATCACCTTCTGCTAGTACACGATCAATTTGATCATGGAAGGTGTGTCGTGGTCTTCCGACTTCCTTGGCGACTTCTGCATCCATCCACAATATCAGTATACTAACTAATATATTCAATTTTTATTCGCAGACAAAGATCCGAATCACAAATGGCCCGAGGCAAAATTCCAGACAGTGTGTTGGTTCTTAACACTCCATATGCATCACGTTGCATTAATACCTGCTTTACATACACACCAGCGGCGTATTAGGTAAGCCTTGTAATATCTGATGAGTTATTTATAAAGTTTTATTTTTAGGGCCGATTTTTCGTTCACCGGATAAAAGTTATTAGTGGAAAAAAATTTATTTATGCAACTGTCATTTTTAATTTCTCCATATTGTATTTTATCCTATGAAAAACATTTAGAAGGTGATTGAAAAATCGTCCCTGTAATATAGCACCTTTTTGCGTCAGTAATTATCTTGGAAATTGGAATTTTAGATTTCATTTTTAATTTTAAAAGATACCACGTTTCGTTGGAAATAAAAATTGGAAAAGGATTTTAATTATCAAATAAAAAAATAACATTCGTTGGACTTTAATAACCTTAATGAAGCAAAGAGGCGATATGTACCATACATATTTCTTATAAGTATGGGAAATTATTTGTATATAATACTGTGTTGAAAAAACGATTTTAAATTCCTGTTACTTATGTTAAAAATCAGTAAAAAATATGAGCGATTAATAATAATAATTTTAATAGATCCATTACAAGTCTTTCTACCCTTGAGTTTTGAGAAAAACATCGCTAAGCTTTCAAGCAATATTTTATTATTTAACACTAATTTAGTCTTTTTTCAATTTAATTGAATTCAAATAGGGACTGGTTTATAATGTCCTTTATTGTTGACAAAAAGTTATAAATATATATATATATATATATATATATATATATATATATATATATATATATAAGTAGTGATGATGATACAAAGGCGAGCTTAACCCTGAAAGGGTTTTCTTCCAGCAAACCTATGAGTCTAGCGAGAAGGGGAGAAGCAATTAATTAGTTAATTAGTTAGGTGAAGCTTTTCCATAATAAGTCGTAAAAGGAAAAGGCCTTGAACCACTGTTAGTTGCCTTATTTCTGGGCGATTCAATTTCTGTTCTTCTTCTCCTATGCTATTGTCATGAATATGACATCGTTTCAGGGCATTCCGTGATCTACAAAAAGTGATCGAGGAACTGATGGCCGCCGAGCCGCAATGGAGGAACAGCTTTTCAGCGTTGCGCAATCGCGAATTACTACGACGGTGGCGGCGACAAATAAAACGTCTTCACAGGTAAACTAATTTAGCATTTTTTATATATATTTCGTGGGAAAAGATACATTACATGGCTATTAATATATTAATTACAGTTGCAGTATGAAAATGTTTTTCACCTTAAAGTGGCTTAAAGCATTCATCTCAAATGGCGTTTTGTGCGGTCCGCGAAAAAATTTTCATTTTTCTCGTCGTCGTCGTCAGCCATTCGTAGTCCATTGCTGGACGTAGGGCCTCCCCAAGACGGCGTCGCGGCATTATCATTTTTCTCATTGATATGTAAAAGAATACCTTTGTTTTTCCGTAATTACGTTTGTTTAATAAATATTTTTTTCTATACAATGTCTTTGTGTGGACCGCTATGGTAATTTCATTACTTAAAACGGACCCCGAGCGAAACTAATGGTGACCCCTGCTATACAGCCTCATCACCAGTTTAGATAAAAGTATTGGCGTTTGATTATTTGTTAAAACACTTTTTATTATTTTACTTACCTATTACGTTTATTTTAATATTATACAGCAAGTCGCTCTTAATTATTATTTTAACATGAATCTTAGTATTAGCAATTCTTAATGTGTCTCGGTTTTCGTTCGTAGAAGTGGGCGACGAGGTAGGTGATAAGTCACCTGTCGTTGCTGTCAAACAACATTGACAGTGACGTTTCAAATCAAATCATTTATTTGCTTAAAAATATGGTCAGTAAAAATATTAGATGACAGTATATTATTTTGTTTCACATGTTTTTGCCCTTTCAGGCATGCAAATAGTAATTAAGTTGAAAATCCACTAATTAACAAAAAAAAACTGTAATTCACTCAATCCACAGACTGACCACAGATTTTTTTTCTATAATTATAAAATAATGTGTCAAGTGCAGAGTTATTCCATATAAATGTAATGTCAAAAATGTAAAAAATAAAATATTAGAATAATCAAGTATGCATATAGTCAAATTTAATTTACTTCATTTTAATTTTCATTAAGAGAAAATTAAATGTCGTAATAGCATTTTTCGACTAATATCTTCTGTAGCCGCTTTTTACACAAATCTATGCCATCATCCCTAATAGATCTGGGTACTTTATTAAATATCTCTGGCGCCATGCAGAATACACTTTTCCCCATTAAAGCGGTTCTATGGGCAGGCATACAAAGTTTGTTATTGTGACGTCTATTGCGACTTGCCATGTCGGAAAACTAAACAAATGCGGGTTCGCTTTAACAAACAGTGCTATTTCAAGAATATACAGACAGGGTAAAGTCAGTTTTACTGTACAGATTAAATACTGGTAATACAGAAAACATTTTTACAACCGCACCGCTCGCCAGCGACAGTATGTTCACCCCCATTTCCTTGAGCTCCCACGCTCTCAACTACGCAACGGTTATCTAGAACATTTAATATTCCGCGTACAACAATGCAGCATTTACGTATTTATCTATTGTAATATATAAATTGTCACATATAATTTTAACATATATATTTAAATTTATTTGTTTAGATTATTTTGCATATACACACATATATTTATATATATAACTATTATATTTATATATGTATTAAATTTATAAATTAGTGTAAGTATGTATATTCAAATTGTACAGTCCGATCATTTTTTTTGCTCCACCTACATCGTCATATTAGTTAAGAATTTCTTTTAAGCTGGGTTGCTTGGTTTAAGGTTGGTTGGAAGAGATCGCTTTTAGCGATAAGGCCGCCTGTTGTTTTGCCAAGAAGTATTGTAATTATGCATTATGTTTTGTATTTGTTTGTTTTGGTGAGCAATAAAGTGTTATCTGTCTATCTAACAATGATTTGGAGAGAACTTCCCGCCGCGGTTTTCCCTTTGCGCTATGACATGGGGTACGTCATAAAACTTCTTAGAGGTCGGCAACGCGTTGGCGCCACCCCTGGTGTTGCAAACGTCCATAGGCGACGGTAACGGTGCCTGTTTGCCTGCTTAAGGCAATAAAAAGAAACCCCTTTGGGCGCAGATCGAAGCAGTGCGCGGAGACGGCGCTGCTGGACGTGGAGCTGATGCGGCGCAGCGTGCAGTTCTACTCGTCGGTGTGCGCGCTGCTGACGCAGCAGCTGGAGGCGGCGCGCTGCGGCGCGGGCGCGCTGGCCGACGCCTTCCGCGCCACGCCCGAGTGGTACGTCGAGGACATCGCCGAGTTCATGCTCTTCGCCGTGCAGTGAGTCCCTCTCGCTATCCTACCCTTTAAGACGGAACCACCGTGAATTTGTTCTCGAGTGTCACACGTGGCTAATTCAATAGTTGACAGTATGAAAAATATAGGCTGATTTTAGTATATATCGTAGATTAGGATCTAATTATGACAAAAAAAACTAAAACATTAATTGATATTTTTGAGAAATAAAATTGTTATATTGCAGCCACGTGACAATGAACGCCGATCAGAGTGCGTGACGTCATAGTGTGCAAAACACAAGAAGTTATCAATGACTTCTCAGATAACACTCCAACGAAACAGATGTTTGTTTTGCACACTGTGACGTCATGTGAGACGCGATAACAGCTTGACGCGTTTTTGTGACGAAATGTCAAAATATTTATAAAATTGCTAAATTAAATATGTTAATGTTGTTTTTTTGCTGCAATATTAATAGTTTGGCTAAAATAGACCATCAGGCTCAAAATAAACCTGTTTCTCAAAAATTGTCAACTACCGAATTGGGAAACACCACAATTATGCACCACGTTTCCGAGTATCGTAAAAGACAAGTGGCTTCCTATTCATTTTCGCCGGAATACTCCCATTCTCATTCTCCTGTATAATATATTATTTACTCCTAATAATAGTCCCCAGTATACCTTAGGAAACGTTTAAAATTGCTTTGCCTATCCACTGCCCACAATTTGCGCCCTGATACGTATCGAAAACTTATGACACCTGCACACACTTCATCCTATTATGATAATTCTTTTACAGTGCAGGCTGTCAAACTTTGGAATATGCTACCCTCTTACTGTCAGAGATACCAAATCCTTACCAACATTTAGAAATTTACTCAGAAATACACTATTTGTTTTGGTGTGCAATAAAGAGTTCGCTCTCTCTCTCTCTCTCTCTCTGTCAAATTTGGGGTCAAATACAGATAAATGAAACGAACGTTGAACTGATGCTTTCACTCTCTAACTACACAGAATTTGTATTAGAATAAAAGAGACGATATAATTTTCTCATGGTTTTGGCGCGGCAGCTTTGGACAAAAATAATGTTATCTTTGTTCCCCCAAAAGGGTTAATATGCCAGTATTGAAGTGCACTCATAGCAATCAAAACTACTTTTGAACATGAAATGTGACATATTTGGAAAATTACTAATACACTTTTATAAAACCTCTTCATAAAGAATGTTCAATAATTGCAAAACATATATAAAATGATAATTACCTCTGTTAAGGATTTTATTCACCCTATAACCTTTACAAAAAGTATTCTACCAGTCCATCTAAAAATATTTCATTTCGACAGGTTAAAAATTTTCGTTTACCATATAATGTTTTACTTTTTATTTTAAATTAACATTGTGGCATGAGCCTGTTGAGACTCCGGTTGTGCTGTGATGGAATGTATGTTGTTGATTTATGATGACTCTTTCTGTAGATATATATGTTTATTATACCTCAACCGGGATTTAATGCTCGAATGATGATGACTATATACAAACTAACAACATTTCTACTCTCGTTTCAGATATGTACCCCAAATAGTGGCAGACCACATAGAGGACCCAATAATCATGTGGCTCCTTAGCGCGATATGCAATTCTCACCTAATCAAAAACCCCTATCTCGTAGCGAAGATCGTCGAAGTACTATTCGTGATAAATCTATCAGTTCCGTTGAAACTAAAGAATGTCTATGAGAGGTTCATGGATCACCCGATGTCCCAAACGTTGTTGCCGAGTGCATTGATGAAGTTCTACACCGATATTGAAACGACTGGCCAGAGTACGGAGTTCTATGATAAGTTCACGATTCGATTCCACATCAGTATTATATTGAAGGGTATGTGGGAGAGACCCATTCATAAACAGGTTGGTTTGTGTGTAATTTATTTTTAATTATTATTTAAGATATTATTTTTTATACCCTTGTTTTGCCATTTGACATTTGTTCACCAAAACTGATCCTTACAAATTACACTGTGATTTGATATAATAATACAGGTGTGTTTTCGGACAGACACGTTCAAGTTACCATTTGGTTCGTAGGCCGTTCCTTCACCTGTTGCTGTGCTTGTTAGGTATTAGTTTTATTTGTGATAACTAGTATTTTTAACTTCTTCTTTTTGTCTCCATGGGGGGAGGGGGGTGGCGATACAAACCTTTGTCGCCCACTGCCTGGCAGGCGAGATTTAGAGCTTAGCTTTGACAACTAGAGGGCATGTCAAAAGACAGAAAAAACTTCAACGGACAAGTGGAAAAACGAATCGCAACGGACAAGTGGAAAAACGAATAGCAACGGATAAGTGGCAAAACGAATCGCAACGGACAAGTGGAAAAACGAATGGCAACGGATAAGTGGAAAAACGAATCGCAACGGACAAGTGGAAAAACGAATCGCAACGTACAAGTGGAAAACGAATCGCAACGGACTAGTGGAAAATCTTCAACTGACAAGTGATAAAATGAATCGCAACAAAATTTTAACTTGAAGTTTTACGGGCAGGTTTTCAAATTGGACAAGTACATTAACAATCTGTCCGTAAAACTTCAAGTTAAAATTTTGTTGCGATTCATTTTATCACTTGTCAGTTGAAGATTTTCCACTAGTCCGTTGCGATTCGTTTTCCACTTGTACGTTGCGATTCGTTTTTCCACTTGTCCGTTGCGATTCGTTTTTCCACTTATCCGTTGCCATTCGTTTTTCCACTTGTCCGTTGCGATTCGTTTTGCCACTTATCCGTTGCTATTCGTTTTTCCACTTGTCCGTTGCGATTCGTTTTTCCACTTGTCCGTTGAAGTTTCACTTCTAATATGTGTCCCAGCACACATTTCGATTTTTCGCAGGTTTACTGCAAATTATGATTTGGTTAGGTTAAGTACATTTTAATGTTGTATGTAATACGCTACCCACGCACCGACCATTTTTTAAGTCAACACTTTTGTTGTTCGTTGTCGTTCACTTTTGTTATGACTTTCGAAAAACTGAACAGTTGGCAAAGTTTTCTTGTTGTTATTTTTGTTTACTCAACAAACTCTATTTATTTATTTATATTTTTTTTACACATACCACAAATAGAGGCAGTGATGCCTTGTCACGTGGAGAGCAGAGCTATAGTTCGATGCAAACTTAAGTTTGCCTCCATTAATAGCGGCTCGGAACATCGCACTTTCCGATGCGCAGAACGCAATTTTAGGTATTAGAGGGATGAGGTAGTCTGAGGACGCGGTATATCCTCGCTCGCTCTCTCGCTAGCTTTCTCGTTTACGAGACTTTCCCGGCGCTCGGCTCACCAGAGCTGCCAATTTAGCGCTTTAGGAGCTAGATATAGCGCTTTTTAGGGCAATCCAGCTCCCAATTTTATTAAACAACTTCCAGCGCAAAATCTTGCGCTTTTTATAATATGCAAATATCTAATTAATTTTATAATAAATATATATGAATATCTATACTAATATTATAAAGAGAAAAGATTAAATTCTTTGTTTGCATTGAAGAGGCTCCAAAACTGCTTAACCGATTTGAAAAATTCATTCACTGTTGGCAAGCTTCACAATCCCCGTGTGACATAGGCTATATTATGTTTACAAAAAAATTAGGGATACTTACTAAAACTCCAATAACGTAACCCAAGGTGTAAAAAATACATAAAATCGCGAGCACTGCGAAAACTATTGATGATAGAATGAAATAATGTACTACGACTTTGCAGAACACATCATTATCTACAAAAAGTGTCGCGACAGCATATGTCTAACTATTATAGTTATGCCACAATAAGTGTCCTTTTATTTCAACAAATTAATTAAAATGCCGCCGCTAGAACAGGCACTTTATTTGTATCTTGATATTCATCCTTATCAAAATAAATTACTTCATATTCAAGACTGCTTCAATACCTTTATTATAACTTTTTGAATTATTCAATTCGGACATTCCATTCGAAAGATATCACGAGTTTAAAAAGTATTAGAACACGCGGCTTTGATGATTTATATTGACAGAAAAAAAGTATTTCAAAAAATATTTCAAATATACTTACACACCGCGGAGAATACCAACAAAGCAGATGTAACTCCTATAATATATATTTTGTCTGTATAGTGTAATACACTACACACGCACCGACAATTTTTTCTGTCAACACTTGTCGTTCAGCTCGTTGTGACTTTCGAAAAACTGAACCGTTGGCAAAGTTTTCTAGTTGTTAATTTGTTTTCTTATTGGAACATCCCACTTTCCGATGCGCAGAATGCGATTTTAGGTATTAGAGGGACGAGGTCGTCGGAGAACGAGGTATATCCTCGCTCGCTCTCTCGCTCGCTTTCTCGTTTGCGGGACTTCCCCGGCGCTCGGCTCGGCTCACCAAGTCTGCCACTTTAGCGCTTTCGAAGCTAGATATAGCGCTTTTTAAGGCAACCCAGCTCCCACTTTTATTAAGCAACTTCCAGCGCAAAATCTTGCGCTTTTTATTATATGCAAATATCTAATTAATTTTATAATAAATATATTTATGAATATCTAGACTAATATTATAAAGAGGAAAGATAAGATTGGTTTTTGCTTGCATGAAGAGGCTCCGAAATTACTGAACCGATTTGAAAAATTCTTTCACTGTTGGCAAGCTACGCTATCCCCGGGTGACATAGGGTATATTATATTTACAAAAAAATTAGGGATCATTACTAAAACTCCAAAAATTGAATCCAAGGTATAAAAAAATACCTAAAATCGCGTGCGCTGCGAAAACTATTGATGATAAAATAACAAATAAAATAAATTACTGAACCGATTTGAAAAATTCTTTCACTGTTGGCAAGCTACGCTATCCCCGGGTAACATAGGCTATATTATATTTACAAAAAAATTAGGGATCATTACTAAAACTCCAAAAATTTAATCCAAGGTATAAAAAAATACCTAAAATCGCGTGCGCTGCGAAAACTATTGATGATAAAATAAAATAATGTACTACGACTTTGTAGAACACATCATTATTTACAAAAAGTATCGCGACAACATATATCTAACTATTATAGTTTTCCCACAATAAGCGTTTTTTTATTATAAAAAAATAATTAAAATGCCGCCGCTAGAAAAGGCTTTTTATTTGTATCTTGATATTAATCCTTATCAAAATAAATTACTTCATATTCAAGACTGCTTCAATACCTTTATATAACTTTTTGAATTATTCAATTCGGACATTCTATTCGAAAGATATCACGAGTTTAAAAATTTAAGAATTAGTGACGGTGATCACGTGACTGTGACATCTTTTCGTGAGTCAAAACTCCATAAGACCCCCTCTATATAGAAGTTTCACTTCAAAAGTCGTCACAAAAATGTTCATATTTTAATCATTTTAAATCCGGTTATATATTAGCTATTGTTACTTCCGGCTATGTAAATATTATATCTCAAATTACATATTTTATAAATGAACGAGTTATTTATTCCTGCAACGACCCCCGTCATTAATGGGTCGAAGATCCAGAATTGAGTTTTCTAAAATGTCAGGCTTTTTTCAATATGTTTAATAATGATCAATGTCTGTCTATTAATAATACATTGTAATTGTGTTTTACAGGCTATAATCAAAGAGTCACGTTCAGGGCGTCAGTTCGTTAAATTCATCAACATGCTAATGAATGACACCACATTCCTCTTAGATGAATGTTTAACGGTGAGTGCGCTTTATATTTTCAAATGTAAAAAAATAATAACAACCCACAAACGTCCCACTGCTAGGGCCTGCCACTATACAGTGTTAAATATTGGTCTCGTGAGAAAATATTTCGAAGTGATAACTTCTTATGGGAGGATAAACCGCTTCGTTAGTAACGCGTTACGGAGCCAGTCTGTCTGACTTACCTTTCTCTCACGCATACGGCAGCAGTAGGCAGGCTCCTCCTCTTTCACTCTAACCTACAGCGCTAGCCGTATTTCGGTAAATCGATTGAATAATGTATTACATACACACAATTCTAATGTACATATTCAAGAATTGTAACTAAGAATAAAATATATTTTTCAACACACTTGCTCATAAAGTGGCTCTATGGTCACCGCAATTAGGCACAGAATGACACCCATAATCAAACTGTGACTAAAAAATTATAACTCACTAGTGAGTTATAGATTTTTTTTAAATTTTATTGGTTGAGTTGCTTTGTTCTTAAAAAAGTTTTTATAAAAAAAAAAGATCCTGTTCTATAGAACAAATAAATTAATGTTCCTATTGCTTGCTCATTTCATGCAACTTCTTATTTAAATAGATAATTTTAACTCGTACGTGTTTAATAAATAAAACTTCTCATATATAACTTTTTTTTTCTCTGTAATAAAAGAGAACTTTAAATTCCCCATTTTGTACGTGGCAGAATAGGCGCAAACCCTATGCGCGGAAAAAAAAAAATTCATCCCTTTAGTCTGTGGCCGATCGCAATGCGCGCGCATAGGAAAACTGTCTACATCTACAAAATAAAATGAGTTTTTGTTGTTATTTTATTCACAAGTGTGTTGAAAAACGTCGTATGATACACGTGTGTATTGATGATTACCGTCCTCGGCACTCTTAAGACCCTCGCCTACGGCTCGAGTCTCAATGGCGCCTCGGCGGTAATCACGAATGTTACACACTAGTACCATAATGTACTATTATAATCAATAAAAGATTTTATTAATAAATAACCTTTCCTTACAGCATGATATTAATATACATAAAATTGAAGTAATAGTAATTAGTTCAAGTTATCACTTCTGTCGGGCGTGTAGAGACGCACACGTGTTTTTCTTTAATGTGTGATGTTTTTGTTGCGGCCAGTACTTGAAGCGCATCCACGAAGCGCAGGAGGGCGTGTCGAGCGGCAGCGGCACCGCGGAGGCGAGGGCGCGCGCGCTCGCGCAGGACGAGCGCCAGTGCCGCTCCTACCTCACGCTCGCCAGGTCAGCACATCACACACCTCGTCAAATATAATTTCGATGATTTACATTTTAATTTAACCTCCTTAAAGAGCCAAATTAATATTATTTTTCCACAAGCTGCCATCAAACGTAACGTTTATTATATATTGCAACACTAAAAGTGCTACAAATGCCGGAACACAACTCAAGGTTGTTATGGCGATATAATTTAGACCAGGGGTGGTAGCCATCCGGTCGGGCAAATGCCCTACCACCTGGCTGTGGGTTGTTTTGTCGCCTCTTACGACAGGCCGCCCAGCCGCAGGAAATTGTATTCTTTCTCCGTTCCTGCACGAATAGAAGCACTATTAGAAATATTTGAAGTTTTCAAATGAAAATGTAAATATTTCAGGGAAACGGTTGACATGCTGGAGTACCTGACGGTCGAGATAAAGGAGCCGTTTCTGCGAGCGGAGCTTGTCGAGCGTTTAGCCTCAATGCTCAATTTCAATCTGCAACAGCTCTGTGGGCCCAAGTGCAACAACCTCAAGGTAAATACTATATATTAATAATAATAAAAATACCTTTATTCTTGTAATAGTTAATCATCTATTTTCTTTAATGATATTGGAATAATATCAAGGTTAAATATTATTGTTACTGCAAATTTGAAACAAAACACATTTTATTACCTGTCGGCATTTGAACTTATTGTAATTCGTTTGTGATCGTCTTCTTTTGTTTACTTATACGAACAGCCCATTGTTTTATTGCAATCATGTATGGCCGCTGCGGCTGCCTCATTAGCCAGGTGTTTCGGATTATGTCGATTACGATACGGGCGCATTGCATTTGTGCAGTATGAAACAATGGCCTGATTGAAGGAGGGGGCAGTCGAGTATGAAACACGATCAAAGCGATATGTGTGTATTACAGTCGGGAATCTAATAGTGACGGACTTTGCGCGTTTTATTGAATTATGACCTTCTGCATTACGTTTGGATTTGTTGTGTTCGGTCATATTTGTACCTGTGTTATACGTGTTTGTATAGTTCTAATAAACTCTATAATAATTTCAACGGCATTTTAATTCGAGTTTCACAACTCGTAACATTATTATAGGCTTTATAGGTAATAAATGTTTTCTTTATTTTAAACTTCAAAGTAATTTAAAAAAGATATAAAATAAGTTCCACATAAAAGGAGTATGCAACAGTCCTACACTGGCCGGGGCTTTTCCTTGGGTGCATTATTATATGGTGTAGACAGGGATAATCGCCCGTCTGTGTCACGCCACATTTAGATTTAATTTGTGAAGGGGCGTCCCCAGACAGCCTTGCACTTATTGTAGCTTGTAATTGTAAGAACTGTGAATTACATGTGTGTACTTCTAATAAACTTTGTGATATCCAACGTCATTTTAAATTCACCTCCCACAAGTTCGTAACAATACTTTTAAAATTAGTGATTGATTTTTTTATATGAGTATCTTAACAATAATCATGACACTATTTGACACGTGAAAGAGATGTCGTAATGACTTGCTACACTAGTACAAAATTTAGGGGCCTACGAGCGTTTTGTGAGATGACAAAGTGTTCCAGTTGACTGGATTATCTACTTCCTTTAGTAGCTCACAACACCCAAAATGCTCCATCAGCTATTCCACCTGGAGACCACGGTCGTTATCCATGTTACGTCATGTCATTATCCACATCGTTGACCCATGTCAAGATGTAGGTCGAATAATCGTTCCACTAGAGTTTATGATTGTATCGCCCATAGTTAAAGTCAAAGGAATTTATTTGTTTGAAACATGGACATTTTTGCAGATGTTATGCTAAGTCTCAAGTTACATGTATCGCCTTGACAGGCATAAAAAAATCTAGTGTTGGTTGCAAGCCGTTTGTTGTCCTTATGACTGCATATAGATTTTATGATAATATTATTGGTATTATCCCCGCAAATAGCTAATGCGCTGGAACCTTGTCAAATTAACATTCACGTGACGTCATCCGCTAACCGATATGTACACGCACCCGCCGGCCAGTGATGCTAACGGTACCGAATGTTCGGCTACGGTTACGTCACCAAAATGGCGGCCAGGCGCAATAGCAATTTGCGGGGATAATAAGTAACATAAAATCTATATCTAGTCCGTAAGCAACGTGGTCGTTGTGAGCCAGTGATGGAACGTAGAGTACGCGGTTGTTCAGGTCCGCCGGCCGGAGAAGTACGGCTGGGAGCCGCGGCGGCTGCTGAGCCAGCTGGTGGACATCTACCTGCACCTCGACTCGCCGCAGTTCCACGCCGCGCTCGCCGCCGACGAGGTGACGTCTCACACTTGCATACATACACACACATCTGCTTTTTTATTTAAAGGAAGAAAAAATCTTTTTTTAGAACTGCATACTTTTTGTCAGGTGATAAGGTATTTGCCCGACTGGATGGCTACCACCCCTGGTCTAGAGTATGCCGCCATAACAACCTTGTGTTGTGTTTCGGCATTAGTGACCAGATTCCAGTCTCCCTTAAGCAGCGCATTTGTAGCACCTTTGGTGTTGCAAATGTCTTTAGGCGATGGTAACTGCTTTCCATCAAGTGGGCCGTCTGCCTGTCTGCTGAACTACTGCAATAAAAAATACTCATACTAATATAAAGCTGAAGAGTTTGTTTGTTTGCTTGAACACGCTAATCAGGAACTATTAGTCTGATTTCTTTCAGTGTTAGATAACCCATTAATTGAGATAGGCTATATATCATCACGCTAAGACCAGTAGGAGCGGAGCAGCATTGAACTTCCGCTGTGTAAACGGTTAGTTTAACAAAAATAATGTGTGATAGAAGTCAACGTTAGCCCAAAGAAGCTATTAAAGAGCAGAAGCTAGTAAATAATGAAATAAAACTAGGAAATGAAGTTTTAAATCGGTCCAATAGTACAATAGCTGACAATACTAAAAACGATTCGAACGAACGAACAAAGTATATAATGTTACTATGTAAAAGCACTGATCGAAGACTAGTTCATCTGTTCAGATTTTCAAATTGATCTTATGTGCGACACCGGTTTAAACCATGAACCAACTATTCTCGTAGATTACGATATCCACTACTCTATTATATATGACTACCACTACGCTAAAGGAGACGCCAGGAATATTATGTTAAGAGTTTAAATTATTCCGATTGTTTTCATCCATTCAGTGTTTTATATAGATTTTTTTCCCCACACAGAGATCATTCCGTAAAGA
Source organism: Dendrolimus pini (assembly GCA_949752895.1). NCBI lineage: Eukaryota > Metazoa > Arthropoda > Insecta > Lepidoptera > Lasiocampidae > Dendrolimus > Dendrolimus pini. The sequence goes on along the minus strand of OX457140.1, from coordinate 15,387,441 downwards.
ACTATTCCAGGAGGCAGCTCTTAGGCTTGCGAAGTCCTGTATCAAAACTCCCCCGGAAATAGATCGCTTCACTGAATTGGCCGATTGTGCATACCAGATTGTTGGTAAGTGCAATTTCTTTCATTAATAAAATATATTAATCTTACAAGTTTGTATCGGGACGATAACTATACCCTTTCCAAGCATTTGTTTTACTTTTGACAGCTCGTTGACAGATCACTAATGTAATGCTTATTGACTCGATTTGTGATAACAATCGACATCATTTATAAATAAGTTTTAACCAAATTAAATTATATTTTTGCTAAAAATACTGTTCTGTGTAAATAAAGTAAAAGTAAATATACCTACATTTCGATGAACATATATTAAGCAAGCCAATTTTGTAATCAAGGACATTTTTATTTTCAAATACATTACTTTCGATTTGTTTATAAGATCGATGGCTTAATAGTCTGTGCGTAATGTGACTCACAGAACACCACAAACGTCACCCACAACAATAAATTACGACAATTAGGTCATATGAGCTTTACTCTCAAGAAATATATAACTTGATAAGACGTGCAAACGTCAAAAGTAAAATAAATTCTTAGAAATGGTATTACTTTCAATTATGTGTAACACATGATGGACAATTGTTTAACCGATCTCAATGAAACCCGGGCTAAAATATATAACAGAAATTTTAGTAATACATTTTAACAAATTAAATTGGAGAAATCCCTCTGTGTTCCAGTAAATTGGATCGGCCGATACTCAGACTAGATCACAGTAAAAACACGGCACTAGTTTTACTGAAATTTGGTACATATACCAAGAATGAACATAGGATACTTCTTATTCGGAAAAAAATAATCATTTTTCGACGGTGAATAGCATCTGGATAGAAATTCAGTGCAATATAACCTGTGCGAATGCATCCTCCAAAAGTAAACTAAGCCTTAAATGATATTTTTGAAAATTGCAGTTTCAAACCAGCAAAGGAGCGATGAGTTCGCGGACGCGCCCGAAGAGTTTCGAGATCCGCTCATGGACACGCTCATGACTGACCCAGTCTTACTTCCCTCGGGAAAGGTACAATTCACTTGCAATGTTAATCGCGTTGTAATAGTAGATTGTCGCAAGAGAGGTGAAAAGTGACCTATTTAGGCACAAGGATTTTTTAACAACTCTACCGACTCGAGTTCCGTACCCTTTTTACAACTTAATTTCTAGATTAAATTTTTAGACTTTAAACACACTTATTGGTTATTTTGATTCTTCTGTGGGACATTAATTTAGTGATTTTTGTTACGAATAACTTATTATATTAATTTATTCTAATTTTAATACTAAACCTATACTAATGTAGAGTGTATCTGTTACATGCTGGTGTTGTGGAGTGGAGGAAGTGCATGTGCAGTTCCTCACAAGAAGGTTTAATAGTTCGAATGCCTAAATAGGCCTTTCACCCGAGTCTAACTCTCTGCTTTTCATTTCGAATATGAGGAAAGTAAATAAAAAGTAATTAGTTACACAAACTTTTCTAATGAATTCAGGCGTTAAATCTATATCTAAACTAGAAGAACACCTTTAATACGTCACATGTGAAACGTCAAGTAAACTTCTTTTTCCGTGGCATTTTACCAGCCCGTATTTTTTTTATCACTGCTGATTATAAATATTTTGTTCAAATGTATGTAAATTAAATAATAATTTAGTGAAAAGTAATATATAAGCATAAAATTATGTTACAAAATTGTTGATATTTTTTAATTACAATTTACGCCGCGATTGAACAGCTGCATATAAAAAATTTTGGGACACTAGTTACATGTATTGTTTATGGTTTGCATAGTCATTAAATTTATTGACAGCAGGGAAAATCGAAAAATTGTTTTCATCCCTGTAATCAGGCAACTCCAAACGTACTTAAAGAATATGACGAGTGAAGAGTAATAAACTTTATACATGTATTTTATTGTATTTTGCAATGTTCGCAGGTAATGGACCGGTCGGTGATCTTGCGTCACCTACTGAATAGTGCCACAGATCCCTTCAACCGACAACCGCTCAGCGAAGATCAGCTGCGTCCAGGTAGATGCAACTTTGTCTAAACTAATCTCATTTCAATGTCCAATTCACGCAAATTTCATTTTTAAATTGAGTACAACATAAATAATTTTAAAAATTCTATACCCGAGAAGCATTTTACTGTCCATTTTATACAAGTACCGATTAAAGATAATTTTACAGCATGAGTTCACAGCCTAACTATAAGTACTTACAAGGCGATCTCAATAGCAATGCGGACACATGTTACAATAACTTTTAATATCTGTAATATTCTAAAAATTCCGTGTCTGTACATTGAAGTTATTTGAAAAAAACAACCGCGATATAGTATATAAAAGATTGCTTGTCAGTTTGTTTGGGATTCACATAAAAACTACTGGGCCGATTTCGATGCGGTTTTCGCTGATCAACAGCAATTTCTTAGACTTAAAATCTGTGCTGCTTTTTATCCTGGGAAACCCGCGAGAATTTTTCTGGTGAATAATTTAAAATGACCAGATTACAAAAAAGGTTAAACAAAGAGTTTTTAAAGCTACTATAGTGCCACGAGTATGTTTCTCGAGACCAGATTGAACATGTTTTATGCTACCCGGAGAAGTTGCATTGCAAACTTAACCAGTATTGAGAGTTGCGACCATTGCTTGCCGGTTACACAAGAACTAAACTTAAAAAAACTTTCCATACACACACACAATAAGCGACCATTTTTATATCACATCTAACCTGATTATTAATTTCTTAAAAGATGTAGTACAGACAATTGTAAGTATTTGAAAAAACATAAAGAAGGTTTATATCTAAAGAAGTAATTAAGTTTTATTTTCTAATTTCCAGCAACGGAACTAAAAGAGAGAATACACCAATGGCAACGCGAAAAGAAATCGACGTCGTAAGCGTCAGCAGCCAACAGTAACTAAGTCTGATGTATATATAAAATCGTATATAAAGACTAACGGCTGGATATTTCCGCCTTTTGGAGTGGACTATTGTCCATGTGCGTGAATGTATGACTATTCCATGTATGTTTGTATGAGGATACGGCTCCGATCGAGGCAGAGTAACTCGCTTAAGTTAAATAAAACGATCCTGAACGAAATCGTAGTTTAGGGAAATGGTGTGAAAATAATGTGTATATATGTGTAATGGTGCGGCCACAACTGCGATAATGTTACAGATATGGACCGTAGCCGAATTCGTCTTGCATATAGCGTTAAAAATAACGTCGTTATCGAATAGCCACATTATTGTATGTACATACGTTATCTGTCAATATTGGCACATAGATCAGGGATGAAAGTCACATGACAACAAGAATGTTAAACTACATAATGGATGGGTACAGATGTAAAGGTAGACCGAAAAAAAGATGGATGGATTGCGTGAAGGATGATATGATGATTTGTGGTGTGACAGAAGATGTATGTCAGAATCGAAGAGTGTGGAAGGAAAAGACATATTTTGCCGACCTCAATTAATTGGGATATGGTGAAAGAAAAGAGAGACGTTATCTGTCAATATTACGGTAACAACGTCGCATCTCAAATAACGCATTAAACTTATCGCCATATCTGCGTGAAGCGACCTATATCTGTAACATTATCGCAGATGCGGCCCCATCACAGAACATGAAGGATTAGGAATGACAAGTGTCCACTAAAATTTGTGATTTCAAAAATGCTCCTAAATCCACACTTGTAGATTAATTAATGAAATCTCTTCATTGTTCACTATAAACTTAAACCTAGACAATTAATATAGTCTATGGATACTTTTGCATTGATTGATGAAGCAATGGGTGGCCTTATCGCTCACAGCCAACTCGTCCAGGCAACCCAGAGTCCAAGGAGACTGAAAGAAAATTTAAACAATATTTGATAATGTAACTAAAATAAAACTAATACAATCTTAATTAATTACATACTAATTTAAAAAAACCTGTGTGTCTCACTTAGACTTCCAATCAACATTTTGTCGTCAGCTCTAGTCTTTTCAGACAATTTAAATCTTAACGGGCTACCTAAATGGGGTTAAATATCTCGCTCGCGCTTTTGAAGATTGAAATTATGAATATTTCCTTACGACAAATGTGCATAACACAAATCTTAACAGTAACATTACGAATATTACAAAAAAAAATGATTCAGATAAGAAAAAAAAAGACGGTGTGCGTCTCGAGCCAGACAGACTGGCGTCGTAACGCGTTACGTAACGAAGCGGTTTACCCTCCCATAAGAAGTCACTTCAATAAAAAAATCACAAGAATTGATTCTCATATATAGAAATGTGAATAGAAAACTTCAAATCTCTGTGAAAAATTCGTAATTATATTGTAAAGGTTGTCTCACATACATTTGACGTAAGTAAATTGTGTCAAAATATATATTCAACAATGTGGTAATACACTAGTGAAATAGCGAACTCCGTTTAGGTAGAACCTGAGGGACAAAAATGAAATGACCCAAGATCGTGAAGATTTCATATCTCATACGACTTACTTTTACATCTTGTTAAGTAGAAAAGAATACTTAACACAAATATGAAACATACTTACTTCTAAGACGCCATTCCAATGAAGAAAATCAATTTAAGTGAGTTATTCTGTGTTTGACATGGGTTCAACATTTCAATAAAGTTGTGTTTGGATAGTGAGATCGTTTAGTACTAGAGGCGACTTTGTCTGCGTTTGTCTTGAATATTTGCATTATAACTACAACCGTCAACGACGTATGCATGCCTTCAGGTCGGATACTCGGCGGTGATGTGTATTCTTTGCCTGGCCCCACACCATGAAACAACTCATAATGGCAGCATATCTACTTGACACTTGATATTTATAATGTAGCCTACATAATCTGATGTATAAGCTATATTACTATTAACTTTCATCAAAATCGGTCGATTAATTTTGTATGAAAGAGTAATGCAAACATCTACACAAACTTTCTCGTCTATAATAATAGGGCAACGAGTGTATTATATGAACGATAATGGCGGCAGTCTCAGCAATTATCCTCGTGAATACCATAAATATTTTAACTCATTTTATATTGGTTGTATGTTCGTGTTATATGCCTAGAGTTATACGAGACGATGCTCAACCACACGCCCGCATATTTCGCCAGTCATGACACGTGTGTGCGAATTCACTTGCACTTATATATATATGACTTAATTGTAAGAATTTTACACCTTGAATATAAGAGAGTTCGTTGTGGATTTATGGCCGGTTTCTATATCTGATTATCTATTCATTTGCCTTACTACTGGTTCTTTGGCTAGTGAGCGGTTTTGACGTTGCGCCAATTTTTGTGCGAGGGTGGTCAAAGGGTTACTCCACCCAGCCCAGTTCCTCCAGGAAGTCCATCGGCTTCTTGATGTTTGCCAAAGGCTCTCGAAGGCTACCTGGGGCGTCCAGATACTTTGCCTTAAAGCGCGGTTAAAAGAATTAAACTCCATACAAGTAATGTCAGTTTTCTACCAATATTTAAGGCAAAAGAATAGAGAGTAATGCTGATATTAGACAGATCAATCAAATTCATCCAATTTGGTTGAAACTTCAAAGGAACAGAACTGTAAACACAAGATGGTATTCAACGACATTGAATGATGAAAGTTTATAATAACATTTTGATTGTATGTACTACTAATAATGCTCGGTTGATTCATCCAAATTGAAAGACAAATGAACTGCATAATATTGGCTTAAGATATAGGATTAATGAAGGCATTAAAGGAGCATAAAATGTTAGTAAATTGTAAAATGGCATTGGTGTGAACGTATCGAGTGTTCAAGATGTTACAAACCAATACCTTAATTAGCAAGTTGGCTAACTACTTGCAAAAAAATTTACAAGTTTCTTTTGGTATTCATGGTCAATACATGTAATCACATAATGTTTAACTTTAACTAATTTTTCATGGTAAGTGTGGATATAATTGATATTTCGAAAACTAGTGGTTGTGTTTATAACGGTTGTGTATGGAACATTTCTGTATACATCAACAGCAAATTTCTTAAATTATCAATCTTAAAATTTAATATAGGTACATATGTTTTGTGCACTTGAAAATAGTTTTGATTTAAAGAGGATAGTTGTGTAATAATCTGTAATGTGTTAGATGAATTAGTTAGATTCTTTAATTGGGATTAGTAAAATGTTAACAATACTACAAAACAACTGTGAGCTTAATTCAGCTAAACTCAGAGAACTGATTTTGACAAAATATAGTATATTAGTTTGTAAATACTGTGTATGTTTATAGTGAACTGGTTTGTTGATTAAGGTGTTGAAATGTTCATGGCAGATTATCACTTTCGATCAAGTGGATTTGCCCTCAGGCATAAAAACAATGGGCCTAAATTAAACAAGTGGTGACATGACATTTGTGGAAGGTGCTTGAATAGTGGTAACCCCAAAATACTCGTGAAATGACAAATATTATTACCTGTGCCAAATTTTATTAGCTCTTCAAGTTGGCCATAAACGGATACACTGGCATACGAATAAGAGTGCATCCATTGGGTGGCTTATGAGGCACCATAAAAATTGGCACAGACTAAATGCTGTGTGAAGCCTGGAAACAGACAAATGTCTCATGCATTTTTATGGGAAATTGCGTGCAAATTATATCCTATGAAATAATATTAGATGGATTAGTATCACATTAGTCTAACTAATGGTTACACATTAGAATAAAAATATTTCAAAAAGTATAGGAATTGTATGGAATGTTGAAGACTTCTTTTATGTGGAGAATGAGTTTTAGGAAAATGTATTTAATTATTTTAACTAAAATATTTGATTACTATTTGTATTTGAGTATAGTGATATTGTTTAGTCCATATTAGCCAGCGTCAGGTTTTATTTTATATTATAAATGTGATTTTGTTCCTTGTACAATTAGTTATTTGAAATGGATTTTTACATTGGGAGTTAGCAGATAGTCCTGTATCATCCTTACGAATGATTAGCATAATGTCATTTCAAGCAGTAGCATAATAGTAAAGTATATTAAATTTCTCCAGTCACTGCCAATCATATAATTTTAGAGTTGTAGAGCAGCATTCCTAAATGAAATCCATTTCTTTAAAATTACATGGTCTCAGTTGTATTATAATTTGATTTGTAATTATCATTATATGAGGATTTTATGCTAATGTATCTTTTATGTTGTTTATATCAATAAAATTGTAAAATAAACTTTCGTTTTATTAAAATAACACTATTATATTCATAAATTATATTTATTATTAAACAATAGCTAACCAAATAAATAAATTATTGTCAATTCACATTGAGATTTCATGATAATAAATTACAATCATTCCATACACCATCTTATTATTAGAGCATAAATTTAAATGCTGTTATATCAGTAAATTACATGATAATACATCAAGAGGTAGCTTTTTATTTAAGATAAGATCTTGAACTCTATACAAGCATACTTACTGATTTACATTTGTAGCACAGAGAACAGTTTATCTAAACAACAATCACATTGTCGAGGAAAATTACATGGTATACCATTCTTCACTTACAATCTAAATTAGCAGTTCTTTTATAAATAATATTGTAAGTTCCATTTTGTCTACTTGATCTTTAGTCAAGTCTTTTGAAAAAGAATTACACTAAACATTTTATTTACATAAATACTGCTGGAATTTAACTAAGACTTTATTAAACCATTAAAGCCATTTTGTGCATAAGCTCATTCATAAGTACAGGAAGTAAGACACTACTTTGTTTCATTAGTTCAATGTACAAAGACGACTATCGTAAAAGAAAAGGTAACCTATTTGCAAAAAGGCAAGAGATCATATACAACATACCAAAATAGAAATTAAGCCTTGCTGTCTGCCTCGGAACAGATCTCATAGAATCAGAGCTTCTGAACCTCCTTTCAATTTCAAAGGCTCTAGGCAGAGTAAGCATTGGTAGTAGGAACCAAAGGGAGCAACGTACTGATGCCACCACAAACATTATGTATGGTGTAAATAACAAGAAAGCGTACAGTAAATATGAAGCTGTTCTTCCAATAAGAATTGCTAAAGTGACTATTTCAGCTTTGCTGTCAGTCTCTAGATCTCTTGTATTATTGCTATGCAGAATGGCTTCTGTATTTAAAGCTAATGGTATTGCATAATAAATAATTGGCCAATCTACCCTTCCAGTTTGAGCCAGAAAAGCAAAAACAACTGACACTGGTCCAAATATTACTAAAACTAATATGTCACCTAGAGCTATATACTTCAAACCTATGCCTCCTGTATACAAAAACGAAGACGACAAGCCGCCAAAATATACCAGAGCTAAATGCTCCATTCGGGCAGGCGATAAAATTACTAAAGGTACGAAAAATGCACAACCAGCCAAATATAGAATAGCACCAAGCGAGACCACTTCATCAATACTCAATATATGGTCAACCAAAGTTCTATCATCTGATTTTCTATTATCTATTCCTTTTACAAAGTCGAAGTACGTGTTGACCACGTTGCCTGCCCCGTGGACAGGGATAACGGTGCATAGTGTGAGTAGTAGGGTACACCAACTGAAAACGCTGTCGCCGGGTAGTCTATATGCTAACGCAGCTCCCAGCAGTGTAGGTAGCAAGCTCCCACTCAGTGACCACGGTCTGAGCGCTAAAACGTATGTGCGCACTTTCATAAGGGGGTTTCGGGTTGGATTCGCCTCTTCCTTTGGTTGCTGTAGAAGGTTTCCGTCAGCTGTTTGTATGTCCATATCCTCTGTTTTTCTATTGTTCTCCATATTACAAAATCTGTTTAAACGTTAGCTCAAATTCCCTATATGTCATGTAAAAGAACTTTTGTTTTAGGTAATAATTATAAACATTTCTTAATATTAGAAAATAATAAAACAACCCAACGGTGCCGATAACGTTACAATGAAACTGACGTATGAAAGAGCGATTGACTTCTGACAGTGACATTTAATAATTCATGTGCCAATAAGGTTTCTCTGTCTACGGCCAATAGTGATAATGACATAAAAAAGGTAGAAATCATAGATGATACACTATGTAGTAATCCCTATTTATATTATAAATGCGTCCGTCTTTTACGCTATTACCGAAAAACTACTGGACTGATTTTACTGCAACTCAGTATATATAAGTATGTGATTTTAACAACATACTTTGGCAAAGTTTTAATAAGGTCTATTTTACTTTTTTTATAAGTCCATTTAACGGCACTTACAAAAGATATTGGGTTGGATACCTATTGGAATCTGGAAAATATTTCATTATTATGTAGGTATATACTTATTACAAAAATTTCAGACGCGAATAGAGGAATTCAGTCGCATTTTTTTAATCCGCGAATAGTGAGAACGCGAGTGAAAGAAGCGCGAAGGAGCTTTTACTGTAATTTCTCAAGTTTATAGATATAAAAAATTATCATCTATAAAAAGTGCGATAGTAACTCAATGTCTGTTAAGCGATTATGGAAACACTACTAGGGGCTACCATTTCATTAAACGTCCCTTCTTAGTAAGATACTAGTGAGACGTTTAAGGATTAATTAGTAAACGTTTAATAGTGGTCCCAATGCTGGACTTTAACTTCCCAGTTTTTAGGACGCGTGGCGTTTAGGGCGAGTTAGAAGTTTTCAAACACCATTTAGATTGCAAGTTTACTTACGATGTTACTTGCAACATCAGCTCGTGACTATAGTAATAAAATATGCATAAATTAGAAATACTGCCTAAGCCGTACATTCATTCTTAGTGATTCTTAGTCAGGATTCATCTGCGTCATTGAACTGAAACGCTTTAGGCACGAAAGTCTAACAATCATGACTACTAAATTGGATATTTAACAGTAAGTAGAAACATAAATATTACGTTTTATTAGTTTTATTACATTTTATTTTATTTTTAGACGATGTAAATTGGGCCTCAAATAATTTTACCCAATTTTCATATTGAATATTATCTTCTTCGCTTATCTCTTCACAAAATTTATCGATATCTTCTTCTTTAACTTCCGCTTCTTCTCCTTGTAAAAAATTAAGATTCGTATTGCTGTTCGTTTGTTTAACAACATTTGTATCTTCTATTTTATCATCGTTAAATATATTTTTTTTGTTCAGAGCCTTTTGGGCTCCGTTGCTTTTCTTCGACTTTGTAGTTTTTGTTTCTGCGACTTTATTATTTTCTTTAATAGTTGATTCTGTTACTGTTTCATGTCTGTCATGTCTATCGAAACTTCCTTCATTATCATCAGATCCCTTCAAATTATTTTTATTTTTTTTCACTTTTTGTGGAGCACTACCTTCTTTTGTATTTTGATTCAATACGTCCATTTTATCGTGACCTTTACGCTTCTTTGTTGTATCTGAATTAGACATATCTTCCTCACAGTTTTTTAAAGTATTTTTCTTCCTTTTACCCATTCTGCTGTAACAAAAAAGATTATGAGTTAATAATATGGAAATTATTTTTAGTCATTTATTTCTTCAAATTCAAAGACAATAGACAATACAGTTTGCATAGTTATAATTATGATAAAACAGAATCCTAATAATTTCGACACATCTGTCTATCACTTTGTTTATGTCACCGATGAAAGTAGATTCTATATAGATATCTTCTATGCATATGCACTGGTGTAGTGAAAGCGTGAATATACACGTTGCCTGCCTATTCAAGTGATACAAGCCAGGGTTTTTCTATAACATACATTAAAGATATTTAAATTTTCTAAATTACGATTTTTAAGTTTCGTAGCCAAATAACAAAATCCGAATCCTTATTAATTTCTCAGTCTATTTTTGACACGGCCACTTTTCTTGAAGACTACTCGGTCTATATTGTAGAAAATTGGCAGACTGAAAAACAAATAATGAACTACCGTCTACCACAAATTTTGAAACCCTAACTTATATCTATAGGAGCAGAGATTTTATACTTTCCCTTACAAATGTGTTAAAATGTTATCTTCCCCTTCTAACTTTTGATCTATGGGGTTGAATATTAAGATTGTGGAATTTGCCAAACAACGAAAGCAGCGGACGTTTACGTCTATGGGACCCATTATAGCTCGTGGGCCGCCACGCACTTGAGAGATTTAATAATACTGTTACGAGCTACAGGACTCGAATTAAAATGGCGTTGGAATTTCTATAGAATTTATTAGAACTATACAAACACGTATAAAACAGGTACAAATATAACTGGACACAACCAGTACAAACTGCATGTACAATTCAATAAGACCCGCAAGTCCGTCACTATATAGCTTATCGAATGTACCGTCTTGCTCGTATCGTAAACCTCGCTTGACTGCGTAACCGTCCACCACCCGCTTCGGGCATCATTATATACTAAACTGTACAATACAACAATAGACCGCGTGGTCTAAAATTTCCGAGAAACCGTAATCCGCACACCTGCGGCCATAAACAAGTACAATAACAATAGGCTATTGTCTAATTGAAAATTTTAAACACAAAGCAAACAAAAGAAGTCCAATGCGGGAAAGGTAATAATCCAGGTGTGCATTCACTTTGTCGGCATGTAACAATACTTTTTGTGGCAATGCGCAATCCGGCCGGCATTTGCATGATAATTCGCGCATGGAGCTCCTTTACGCAATAATGGAGTGGACATGTTATAAGAGTATTTTTTAAACAATTAGATATATTGTTCGACGCGGAATATTACGACTATTTTCTGTTTTATTTACACTTATATATAACCCATATTTTTGAGCGATTGCACAATACACGCTTGTCGATACAACCATACATAATTCAGAAATGTTTTGCGGTGCATAGTAGGTGGTAACTGGTAGGTACTACGTGGGTAACCCCAATATCATAATCATAAAATTATAATTGCTCAATGAAAATATACGATTTCAGCGGACGGTCGTTAATCACGTAATAAACGGATTGAAGAATAACTATTTCGAACGCGTAATATTTCCTTGGCAGCGGGAAAGATTTCATATCATAACTTGTATGTGACATTATGACATATAGAAGTAGTAAAACATGATAAATTAAAACATATTTTATGATATTAAAAATAAGAATGACTTTCCCGTAACTTACATTTAAAATGGCCAGACAAGTATATCCAAACTGGAGTGAAACAAAAATATTTACATTGTGTCGAAAGCAGAATCAATTTGCGTTTGTTATCTTATAAGTAATATCAACGAGTGTTATTTATTGGCTGTAAGTCAGTGAATTGCTGAAGTGTGTGTTAAACATACTGGCCACTTCAACAGATAAAGAAAACAAATACACAGGTACCTTTACGTAATACAAGACGAGGTCAGGCCGGGCGCATTGGCACTAACCAAAACCACCCACCACCCACTTGCCACTCCGCCAGACCGCGCCGGCAATTGTAATTTATCAATTGACTCTGCTAGTAGCGCGCGTCGCGTTGCGGTCGTCTTGCAGATAAATCACGTGTAAACTTTTAAACATTTTTCTTTGGCAATATGAGTGAGAGACGATATGTTTTGGGCATGGACATTGGCACTACCTCGGTAAAAGTGTGTGTATACGATCCAGATACAAAAGAAATTGTTGCGAAACAAAACAAGGATACAGCTGCAAACATACCAAGTGATCAGGGTATAGAAGGAAATAAGCAGGATGTTCCAAAAATAGTTTCAGCTGTGCATTATTGTGTGTCACGTCTCCCTAGAGATGTATTGCGACACGTCACGAAAATTGGTGTATGTGGGCAAATGCACGGCGTCGTGTTATGGAAAAACAAGTGAGTAAAGATAAACATTTCGTTAGCGTTTAGATTATATTCAACGTTGTTCTAACAGTAATTGATATTGTTTACTACACCGTGAACAAAGTTATTTTCTTTGAATTTTCTTCTATTCCAGAGCCTGGGAAAGAGTAGAGAAAGACGGTGTTGTGATTAGATTCGAAGCCACTAGAGAAAAATTATCAGCTTTATATACATGGCAAGACATCAGATGTAAGCCAGAGTTCTTGGACACGTTACCAAAACCAGATTCACACTTGAAATGTTATTCCGGATACGGATGCGCTACATTGCTCTGGATGTTAGCAAATAAACCAGAGAAATTAAAAAACTTTAATTTCTCAGGAACTGTCCAAGATTTCGTAGTCACAATGTTGTGTGATCTGGAAACAGCGATAATGTCGGATCAAAACGCCGCTAGCTGGGGCTATTTCAACACCGAAAATAATGAATGGAATATAGATATTCTGAAGTCAATCAATTTCCCGGTAAATTTGTTGCCAAAAGTTATGAAAAGTGGAGAATTCGCTGGTAAGCTAAGTAGCTCGTGGAACGGTATTCCAGAGGGTACACCGGTCGGTGTGGCTTTGGGCGATCTTCAATGCTCCATTCTAGCAACTCTCGAGAATACAGAAGATGCCGTACTAAATATTTCAACATCGGCTCAACTCGCCTTTGTGGTCAAGTCGATATCAGATTACGGTTGTAATACAATCGAGCATTTACCCTATTTCAACAACACCTATCTGCTTGTAGCTGCATCTTTGAACGGGGGCAACGTGCTTGCAACTTTCGTAAAGATGCTTCAACAATGGATGCTAAGTTTCGGTTTTTCAATACCCCAATCGAAAGTTTGGGAAAAGCTTATACCCCTAGGTCTTGAAACTCAGACAACATCTGATATGAGAATCATTCCACTTTTATTAGGTGAGAGACACGCACCTACAGCAAAGGCTTCTGTCGAAAATATAGACCTATCTAACATCCAATTGGGTAGTGTATTTAGATCTCTTTGTGATAGCATTATTCAAAATTTGCATACTATGATGCCGAAAGACACATTGCGTAAAGCTAATATTAAACGAATTGTTGGTAATGGTTCAGGGTTATCCCGAAATGCCGTATTGCAGAGAGCTGTTGAGCACTACTACAGCTTGCCTCTGGAGTTTACATCAGGGGGAGACGCGGCGAAAGGCGCCGCTATAGCAGTTTTATAAGAAGTTTTCCAGATATTTAATCAATTATTATTATTTCTGATAATCAATGCTAGAAATATGAGAGTTAAAAAGTGGTCGTTTGTTAGTCGGAATCGCACATGGAGGATTGTAATAATACATAACACAAATATAAAATGTAATTATTGTATTTGGGTTCTGTTTTTCATATAATATGCTAATGGCTATGACACTCTAAAAAGCATTACTTTTATTTGAACTAATTCAATTCAATTCATATTAAGCAACTTTCGAGATATTTGAGTTTTATGTTTCATTCATACTGTGCAGTATGTAAATATCGAAATTATTAAAATGAAACAGAATTTTTTTAATATTTTTAATAATAAGTTTTAGTGTGTCTTTTCTCTTTTTTTTCACCTTCTCTCAATTATTTAGGGTCGGCACAGTCTTTTTCTTCCATACTCCTCTATTCTGACATATGTCTTCTGTCACACCACAAATCATAATATAATCCTTCACATAATCCATCAATCTCTTTTTTGGTCTATCTACAGAGGTGTGTGTTTATGATTAGGCTTGTACCATGTTTCAAATGGTAATCAGGAATTTAAGGGTTTAAGTCCTCTTTGTTTTATGGGAGCCTCAATAAGACTAGTGGAAATTGAAACAGTTGGGTTAGTATCCACACCCTGCAGAAGACCGAGGCCGTGATTTTTCACGGCCCTCGCAAACGACCACCTCCGGACACTAATATCGTCGTAGGAGGCGTCCGCATCGGCATCGGGGAAACATTGAAGTACCTGGGATTGGTCCTCGATAGCCGATGGGACTTTTCGGCACACTTTAAGCAACTGGCCCCCAAGCTCAAAAGGGCAGCGGGAGCGCTTTCACGCCTGCTGCCCAACATTGGGGGGCCCGAAGCCACGTGCCGAAAACTCTTCGAAGGCATCGTGCGGTCTATGGCCCTATACGGGGCCCCCGTATGGGCAGACCGCCTGGCGGCCAGAAATATAGTCTTGCTGCGGCAAGCGCAGCGAGTACTGGCCGTCAGGGCGATAAGGGGATACCGTACGGTGTCCTTCGAAGCGGCCTCGCTACTCGCCGGATCCCCACCATGGGACCTCGAAGCCAGGGTCCTCGCGTCACTTTACCAATGGCGCAAGGAGGCCCTGGCGAGGGGCACGAGACCGGCTCCTCAGGAGACTGAGGCCTGCCGGTCGGAGCTCCGCGACGTCGCCATGGTGGTCTGGGAAGAACGCCTCAGACATCCCAGCGCGGGCCTCGCCACCATCGAAGCGGTGAGGCCCGTCCTGCACGACTGGACAAGACGTAGACACGGCACCCTGACGTTTCGGCTGACGCAGGTCCTCTCGGGGCATGGCTGCTTCGGGAGGTACCTGTGTCGCATAGGCCGTGAGCTGACGTCAGGGTGCCATCATTGCGACACCGGCGACGAGGATACGGTGCTGCACACACTCCACGAGTGTCCAGCCTGGACAGAGCAGCGCCGAGACCTCGTCGCCGTCACCGGACCTGACCTCTCGCTCCCGGCCGTGGTACGCACCATGGTCGGGAGCTCAACTGGATGGGACGCCGTCTCCTCCTTCTGCGAGCGCGTTATGCTTGTGAAGGAGGAGGCGGAGCGGGAGCGTGAGCGGACGTCCTTGCTCCGCTCCCGCCAAAGGAGGACGCGCCGACGCCGGAGGGCAAAAAAGATCCACACCCTGCCGATAAAAATGTAATGGTATCATATTTTAATAAACCCTTTCTCCTATCAATTTTGGTAGTTTTGTGGATTCGAGTCTTTTTTACTAACTAGGTCTATTTTATTTGAATATTCTAGGTAGTAGTCAGTAGGCACATAGATTTTTGAAAATGGCTTCCAGGCCTGATTATAGAATGCATTTGCGTCAGAGTAGTTTGTAGGTAGATGCATATAAAATCAATAATTAGTTATGCAAATGTTTATAAGTAAATAATCAAAAAGCACACTTTATTATGCACAATATTCAATATCAAGAATGAGTAAAAGATATTGTTACAAGTTGCGAGACTCGAATTAAATGTCATTGGAATTATTATAGAGTTTATTAAAACTATACAAACATGTATAACACAAGTACAAATATGACTGAAAACAACAAATCCAAACATAATGCGCAAAGTTCGTCACTACTAGATTCCCGATTGTACACACGTCACCCCTTGATCGTAGTTGTCGCTGAACTGCCCCCTCTCTCCATCAGGCCCTGGTTTTATACCTTAGAAATACAAATGTCCCCGTATCAAAATCAACGTAATCCGTAATGATCGAATACAATAGGACATTAGGCTATTCTCCACAAGAATTAGTAAACGCATGCCAATAAATAAGTGAACAAAAGAAGATCATAAAAGTATTATGATCAGTTCAAATGCTGGCAGGTAATAAAATGTGTTTCTACAGATCTGTACGTGGAATTTGTTTTTGTCGGCGCCTAGGTTGTAACAATATTGGGTTAAAAAAACAGAAAAACTGTTGAAATAGGATAAAGATCTTCCAAATTGTTACTATAATAAAGGTATATTGCTTAAAACATAAGAAATTAACATCATTTCTGAAAGTCCAACTTTAATAATATGATATGAAAAAATTATGAATATTTTCACAATCTATCATGTTGTATTAGGTGACAAATCGTGTGGGTTTCAAACATCCATATTAATTTCAAAAATATGTATGTATATGTTTTAATATATGTATGTAGGTGTTATCATAAAAAAAATATTTTGCAACCTTTTTATATCTATTAAAAATATAAGTCAATCAATCATCTTTACTTCAGTGACCAATATTTTAATTTATTATTCTATCAACATATTGAGGCTGACTATGCCAAGCCGCCTGACAGACCTAGATATATGATAATCTTCTAAAAATTGTTTTGAAATCTTTATATGGTCTCATAATCATAGTAGAGTGGAATGTTCAGAGCAATGTTACTGAAATGTCATTATTATTGATTAAATAAAAGGTTAATTGTATTAATGTTGATAAAAAAAAAGGTTGCTCTTGACGTCACAAGGGCATACCTTTGTACAGAATTTTGTCTCTCTGACCAGTGACAAAAGGGTGGCACTCGCAACTTATGTGACACTAAAGTGTGTAAAGACTGATTACAGTTTTAGTTTTTAGAGAGAAACATGATCTTGCTTATACTGACCTCGGGCTCTATTCAGGATAAAACACAAATTTCACAAGAAATAAAAATGTGCTTGCAGCCAGGATTAGACAAAAATATACTAGAAAATTTGTCTGTGTAAAACTACACTAAAACCTTATTTTTCTGACTCATGAAACAAATCACTTTTACTATTACACATTTGCTGATATTTACAAAATAAAGAAAATTGCATATGTTCCACTTCCTAAATTTTGCCATAGGCATACCATGCTTATGCAAGCAAATATTAAAGCCTACAACTATATTGTATTAATGTAACATAATTGTATTATGTACTAATTAATGGATAATTAAAACTTTAATTTCAAAGTTTAATTTAATAGTATTTATTGAATTAAGACTAATTACAAAAGATAAGATTTTTGAGCTATTCTTTTTATTGTGAAGATGGCAAACAGGGAGGTGACATAACTAATGAAAAGTGGTTACTGCCACATATAGACAAATTAAGGAATAGGATAGAAGAATCAGACAGGAGGAATGAGATAGGAGAATGGAATATGGTGAGGTAATATGGAAGATAAGAGAGGGAAATGGGCCATAGGCATTGGAATTCTCACTCATCATACAAAACATGATTAGCAAGTACAAGGCTGTTACAATTCAGTATTTTGAGAGAGTGTGGTATAACACCAAGAGCACCCAGCAAAGTGTAATCGAAATAATTAATAAAGTGCAATATTAGTGAAAAACGTAAGGTAGGATATTTATAAAAACATATCTGAAGAACTATATATTTTCTCGACATAGGGATTGCAGAAGGGGTAAGTGTCCTCCCTACCCTCGCCCTCCACCCCCCTCCTTCGTTCAAAATACTTGAAATCAAGGTGCCGAATATATATATCACAACCATTTAAAACATCTTTAACATTTTACCATCTAAATGAATACAACTACGTCAACAATTTAAATTGGCATAGGAGCAAAGTTTATATTAGCGGTAGCGCAATAAGTAACAAATTAGCTGAAAAATGAGCAAGACTGATGCCAACAGACATTGATTTAAGATAAAATTATAGGTTAGTGTAACCTGTGAAATATTTACCGTAGTCTTGTATGTATTCAAGTATATCCTCTTACAATATTTGGAAATGTTAATAAATGATATTATTCTTTTCCACTTTATATTTTTGCATAAAAGAGTTAAACACTACCTAAAACAATATTAATTCTTCAACAATTAACATCACAACATTCAACACACAGAGTACATTGAATATATGGAGATAGAGACTTCAGTCGGGAGAATCGTACTACTAGCACATCTAGCGAGTATCAATGGCGCTAACTCGTATATGAACGTACCTAATATATGCATGTGTGTGTGGGTGTTCATGTGTATATGTGTGTATGTGTACGTATAGCGAGTTTGTGTATACACTTTATCTTATTCATAGAGAGAGTAAGTTTGAACGCTTATGGTGCCTAAAGAAGCGTTCAAACTTACTCTGTCTATGAATAAGACCGATATTCTATATATTGTATGCTTAGGTATGGAGATTTCTTCCACCATGAATTCCAACTGTATTTAAAATAAAATTTCATATTATTTATAAATTGTATATAATTTTCATTAATACATATCACTGCACATCAAGTTTTGTGTTGATATAAAAATCCAATAGTGTGTTTGGTCGGTCGAATTAAACAGATTCACAGGTTACATAATATAAATCAGTAACTTCGATATCCAAAAGCAGTTTTCCTTAATAGATTCGCCAAAGTCCAAAACTACATATTATAGATCGTTAATAATAATTCACTTAGTAAAACAAACAGAAAACTATCCCAGAAGTTAAATAAGTTGCAAATATGACGAAAGTCGGCACTTAATTTGAATATGCATGTTTATTTAGAAATATTAAATAATATTATATTCGATTAAATAAAAATGGTTTTCATTTGAGTTTTTTTGATAATGTCATTAATAACAAAATAATGCTAAGCAACGAGCTGCAGTCTATGGCAGGTACAATGAGTTTATTATCGACCATGTAAATACGGCATAATGTAGAACCCATTTCAGTATCGAATAATCGATAATTAATCCTGTCAGATATTTGTAAATTTTAAGGATGATTCTAGGCATAGGTGTCTTATGACTAACAACAGGTAGATGGAATCTCCCATAATAAAATCTAAAGGAAGGCGATTTTGGAATATGAAACCATATTAAGATTTACCATCGCAAGGATGAGATGCAGAAGTCTCCGAAGTAGCGGACCCACGTCCCACGTCCGCTAACAAAACGGCTAATTTCTGCAAAACGGCTGATTAAAAAGTAAAGAGGGATATAAGTCATTCGCTCTAAGGAACTGTACTACTCCTTTAGCTCAGCAGCGACACGTAATAGAAATTGAGCCGACAACTCTCACTATAGCCCAATCAAGAGCCTATAGAGCTAAAGCGAGTCGTGTTGTGAGACGTAGGTACGACAAAATTCTAGATCATAATATCACTGGCGTAAACATAATATTTTTGATCTATTTTGAAAGAATGAAAGATGTAATATTTATTAACGTTTTTTTATCAATAAAAAGAATGTCATCATATACAAATATATGCTTAAGTCTAGTCTAGTCTTCTCAGTTGTGAAGTTCGTTTAGGCAATCCACTCTTATCTTTCTAGTGATACTGACTGGTCGCCCCAAGTATGCTTTCTTCACATTCCAATCCTCCTCCATCCGTTCTACGTGACCGAGCCAGCGGAGATACTGAGCCTTTCTCTCTTCAATTATTCTAGGCTCGGCCACGAGGTTTTCTATGTCGGAGTTGGTTTGGACCCTTCAACTACTATCTCCTCTGTTTGTTGGACCCAAACAGTAAACTTGCCAATAACTTATTGTTTTAAATTATGTTTTGATATTTGATTAAGTTTTTAGATTTTCTGAGTAATAATTAAAACTAAAATTGGTAAGAATATTTGTGCATTGTGATTTGTTGTTGTTGTTAAAAAAATTCTAATTTATGTCTTAATATAACAAATAGATTATTTTATTAATACATCTTAGTCCGTAAAATATAGCACATAAATATGTAATAACGTTGAAATAGTTTATATTGGGAACATTTGTTACCCATGCAGACGCAACCAATGTGTATACTACATAAGTTAACGCACATATCATTGTAAAGAATGCTTTACTCCATTTAACAATTTTATTTACGTAGGGTTTGTCGATACATTAATCGCGAAGGTATCGATTAACTCATTTTAATAAGATCATAATAAGCCATCCCTAACTACATTAATAAGTATTGACACTGTCGTAATTTGGCAATTATTTTTTCAATGACTCCATTTACTTTGGTTAGTTATAAAGAGTCTTAATTAAATGTATTCAAAAATATATTAAATATATATTAAAAAATATTTATTTATTATAAATATTTATGTTTTTATAAATATTTACATATATATAAATAACTTAGAAAACAAATATATGTGAAGCAAAAACTTAAGGCTGCTAGCAGTGCTATCTGTCATGTAATGTTTTAATCATTCTACGAATAACCTGACTAAATTAAAAGGACCGAAAGATCTAAGCACTAACAGCAAATTGAAAACATTCATAAATCTATAAGTTAATAGCGATTTTTTTAATTTTTTTTTCACACTCATTTGATTTAAGTTTATACCGCATGATTCAACAGTACAGGCCAATATATAATAATATAATAATAAAAGTAAGTACTCTGTGGTATATATTCAGGTCAATCAAGAACGAGAGTTTTTGGCGGGAACTGAAAGATGTGCTGTGGAGTTTTATTTTCTAAAAAACAAATCGCAAAGGACATGTGGAAAAACGAATGACAACGGATAAATGGAAAAATGAATCGCAACGGAGAAGTGGAAAAACAAATCGCAACGCACAAGTTGAAAAACTTCAACTGACCAGTGACAAAATGAATCGCAACAAAATTTTAACTTGAAGTTTTACGGGCAGGTTTTCAAATTGGACAAGTACATTAAAATCTTGTTTTTTTATATAAAAATTATTTGGTATATTTTTGTAGAATTCACGCTTTTCAGTTATTCTAGATCTTTTTTGGCATATCTAGGGATGCAACATCCAGTGTTGCCACATGCCAAACCAAAAAATCTGGGTTGAAGAGTCTAAAAATCTGTATAAAATCTGTAAAAGTTACATTTTTAATTTTACTGAGGTACTTTAATGAAAAATAAACTCTAATAAAAAGAAAACAGTAGGTCATAGATGAAATTAAATATATTTATTAGTTTTTATACATGTTTTTGAAGTGACAGCTTCTTATAGGAGGGTAAACCACTTCGTTACGTAACGCGTTACGGCGCCAGTCTGTCTAGCTTCTCTTTCTCTCATGCAAGTTATCACTTTTGTTGGGTATCCCGAGACGCACCCGCTTGTTTTTGAAGTGATAACTTCTTATGGGAGGGTAAACCGCTCCGTTACGTAAAGCGTTACGTCGCCAGTCTGTCTGGCTTCCCTTTCTCTTACGCAAGTTATCACTTCTGTTAGGCGTCCCGAGACGCACACTTTTTTACTTTTTAGCTGACATGACAGAATATTATGTTTCACTGGAGAGTTTTGCAGTATAGTCGCAGCATTTACAACTGACCAATAGTGAGAACTGAATATTCAAATATGAAATTCGAAACTAAAATAAGATTTTACCCGAATGAACAAAGCAGGTGGTCTAAAATTCTAAATGTTAAGAGTTTCTTCCGCAAAATTCACCTACATATCTTGGTCGGATATTAATCATTCTCAAGTGGATACGTCACGGGGAATCCCCGTTGTACCTTGCGTAATGTTGCCATGATAGAACATACTAGTACTTAGCATTACTATTAAAAAGTGCGAATCGAATACAACTATATATGTATAATTATTTCTTAATTTTATCATCAAAAATCTGTATAAAAATAAGGTAAAATCTGTAATCTGTAATACAATCTAAAATTCTGTATAAATACAGATAAATCTGTATATCTGGCAACGCTGGCAACATCGCTCATAAAAATCATTGATGTTAGGATATCTATGTTTTCAAAAGTGAGACATCGATGAAAAATATCGATATTTATGAGCGATATATCGATGTTTATGCACGATGTTTTTTTATCACCATTTACATAAACTTTTGACGCTTGTTCCTGCGATGCAAATGAAACATCGTTTGTTTAACATCAATGTATCGCCCAAACCATTTTAGCAAACCTTTCTTAATTCGGTAGTTGACAGCATGAACAATATAGGCTAATTTTAATATATATCGTAGATTACAATCTAAATATGACAAAAATAAATTGTTTTAACTAAAATATTAAATATTCATTGATATTTTTGAGAAATAAAATTGTTATATTGCAGCCATTAGCCACGTAACAAGGAACGCCGATCAGAGCGCGTGACAGCATAGGGTGCAAAACACAAGAAGTTATCAATGGCGTCTCAGATAACACTTCAACGAAACAGATGTTTGTTTTGCACACTGTGACGCCATGCGAGACGCCATGACAGCTAGACGCGTTTTTGTGACAAAATGTCAAAATATTTATAAAATTGCTAAATTAAATATATTAATGTTATTTTTTTGCTGAAATATTAATATTTTGGCTAAAATAGACCATATGGCTCAAAATAAACCTGTTTCTCAAAAATTGTCAACTACCGAATTCTTGCTTTCACTAGCATCATGTCACACCACGTTTACTCCATCTTAAAAAAAAATACCACACACACTTCTCAGGCATGCAAGTTACCTACGTTAATATGTGGAATTTAATGTAATTTTTAATTATATTTTTAACTAAATAATTAAAAAAACTAATGTCTTTTTTTAATTGATGTCTAAAATTAAATTTAAAAAAAAATTGGTTTTTAATTGATGGTGGTTTCTTTGTTATTTTTGTTATTTTATCTTCTAATCAAGAAAACAATCATGTTTTTACGTTGTAACACGACAGCAATAAATATATAATCGATTATTAGTATTTTCTTGTTCTTTTTTAGTAGAATTCAGTCGTTTTTAACCTCCACAAGCAGTAGATTCTAGCGATGCGCAAACTAAATAAAGATGTGTAACTCAGGCAGTGTGACCAGATTTTATTTGACGAATCTACTGCTTGTGGAAGTTAAAAACTACTGAATTCTACCAAAAGAGAACAAGAAAATACTAAAAATCTACTAGATTTTTTTGCTGTCGTATTACAACGTAAAACATGAATGTTTTCTTGATTTATCGATAAAATAATAAAAATAACAAAGAAACCACCATTAATTAAAGAAACCAATGGTTAATAAAACTACGTTTTAACGGTTTTAATTTAATGTATAATTTATTTGATTTTGGTTTATCCGACGTTTCGGCCGCTTTTCAGTGGCCGTGGTCACGGAAGACAAAGATGACATTTGTCTAACGTGTATTGTCAAAGTTTTTATTCAGCGTACCGCCAACTTGTTCATTTTAATTATTTAGTTTTAATTTTGTTTATGGATATTATTTACTCTATGGGAGCCTAATCTAATTTAGCAAATTTAACGCAATCAGCTGAAGACTCCACACGAACGTCACAAAGTCCCCAAACCACCTTCAGTTGAGCGGTGCCCTGTTACCCTATCCTACATCAAGGGGGTCACAGACAGAATTGGTCACATCCTCAGGCGAGCTTCAATCAAAACATATTTCAAGCCGCATAAAAAGATAACCCAATTTTTGAGACCTGTGAAATGCAATATCCCACTCCAGGATGCAGGTGTTTACAAGCTCGATTGTGAATGTGGATTATCATACATTGGGCAAACGAAGAGGAGCATAAAAACACGGGTAAAAGAACACATTGCTGACATGAAACACACAAGGTCTACGAAATCTGCGATCAGTGAACACACGCTGGATAAACCCAACCATTACATCAGATTCGATAACCCACAAATCCTCGCGAAAGAGAATCGTTTCATACCAAGAATGATGCGTGAGGCTATTGAAATCAAAAAACACCCAAATTTCAATAGAGAAGATGGTTGGCAGGTACCACTTGTTTGGGATCCGATCATCAAAACTATTAAGACCCAAACCTAGCAAAAACCAACTGCCAGACCTCAAGATACTGTGAGCTCTTTCTGCGTGCAACGAAACAGAAATTCTTTCATTCAATTTATTTTTCCTTCCACCCATTTTAATATTATATAAAAAAAATTTAGAAATAGGCATGTTTGCTGAAGAGTTTCTTGCGCCGCTTCTTCTCTTCAAGCCACAACATGTTGTGAAGCGGTGGTAAATTAGATTAGGCTCACATAGAGTAAATTAAAACTAAATAATTAAAATGAACAAGTTGGCGGTAGGCTGAATAAAAACTTTGACAATACACGTTAGACAAATGTCATCTTTTCTTCCGTGACCACGGCCACTGAAAAGCGGCCGAAACGTCGGATAAACCAAAATCAAATAAATTACCGCGCTTAAAACCGTTAAAACGTAGTTTTATTATGTGTACAAGTCGCGAAAACTTAAGAAAATATTAAACCAATGGTTTTTTTAATTAAATTTTACAATTTAATTTAAAAAAAACTTTGGTTTCTTTAATTATTTCGATAAAAATATAATTAAAAATTACATTATATTCCACATTTTAACGTAAGTAACTTGCATACCTGAGAAGTGTGTGTGTGGTATTTTTTTGAAAGATGGAGTAACAGTGGTGTAACAGGTGATGCTAGTGAAAGCATGAATTAAGAAAGGTTTACTAAAGTGGTTTGGGCGATACATTGATGTTAAAAAAAACGATGTTTCATTTGCATCGCAGGAACAAGCGTCAAAAGTTTATGTAAATGGTGATAAAAAAATATCGTTCATAAACATCGATGTTTCACTTTTGAAAACATAGATATCCTAACATCGATGTTTTTTATGAGCGATGTTACATCCCTAGATATGCCAAAAAAGCACTAGAATAACCAAGAAGCTTATAAGATTCTTGAGAATAACTGAAATGCGTGAATTCTACTAAAATCTACCAAATAATTTTTACATACTAAATTCTGTTGCCAGTACCTCAAAATCTACCAAAAAAGTAGAAATCTACTAAATCTGGTCACGCTGAACTCAGGAGTCAGGAGTGATTGATTTAAAAGATGTATAATCTTTCAAAATCACTCTTTAAATCTTTGATTTTAAAAATACATCTTTAACTCACTACGTTAAGATTGATTTTAGTCACATGGAATGATGAAAACTAACAAATCAGATACTTGGTTGTAGTTTGAGACAATAGATACAGGATATTGTGAATTGAAATGAGATAACATGCGCACTCTAATAAATACAATGATGATACCCAGTAAATTAGACTCTTTGGCGTTAATTTTAAGCTTAAAACCGGTCAACTGAATGACTTATGTCATTCGAAACCAAAGATTTAAAATAGTGATTTAAAGATTTAAATCTTTCAAGGACAAAGATTTATAAATCACTGATCTCATTGGTGATTTAGTTTGCGCATCGCTAAAACTAAATTACCAATGAGACCAGTGATTTATAAATCTTTTTCCTTAAAAGATGTAAATCACTCTTTTAAATCTTTAACTTTATTAAATCTTTGGTTTCGAATGATATAATTTATTCAGTTGACCGGTTTTAAGCGTAGACAGAGAATTCTATAGACACCGCTATAGCGTGCCGCAGAAAGGGACAAAAAAGATGACGTCACTATATTTAGGGATACCTTGTGAGGAAAAATAATTGTGATAATTAGAAATTTGTATGTAAGGAAGATTTTCATCGATAGGTTGCTATGCATGCTATGCGAAGGAGAAGACATGCTGCGTAACTCAAATTAATTGCAATGAGGGCAGGAGACTAAGGATAGATGATGATGATGTAGTCCTAAATAACTGCCGTTTCTTATGTGATAGTAGGTTCTGGCTTTGTGAATAAATAATAGAACATGTTTATTTTTAAATTTTGCAAGAAGTCTTTATTGGTAGAATCAACAGATTCCAATAAATCCCCATCTTCCTCACTTATTTATGACTTTGTTTTCAGTTCTGCAATAACATTTTCTTGTTTAGCTACCTTTTTCGTTAAACGTCTACTTTTTTCTCGAAGAGCTCTTAATTTTCTCAGTCGTTCGGATGATTGTATTTTCGAGCTTTTCCATTTTTTTCGCAACGTTCGAGGTGTGTACTCTGGCGTCTTGTCCTAAAATAAAAAAAACCCGTTTTTGGTTACTAAAACCATAACTTCATTGGAAACAATATTTTTTTGGACACAATATTTTTGTTTGTATTACTCCCTAGTGATGGTTTTGGAGAATATGCGAATTAATATAACGAAAGTAATTTATCTTAATACTATACATAGCAAAAACTGTATTGATTGCGGGAAAATCATATTATTTTTATTTAATATAGTGCACTTACAGGAATGTTTAAATGATTTTCAGTTTCCATAATTGTATCTTCATTTAAACTGAAGCAGGAACATGATGGAATACAAGCCATTTAAAAAAATAATCAAGTTATACAAAAAAGGGTGAAGAATGGTGTTGTTTACAGAAAATAGTACTTTGAGGAACGTATACAGCTGCGCCGCTTTTACTAATTTTGGCAACTTAACGGCATTATTACTTAATTGTTGTCGTTATTGAGAGTGGGTGTAACGCTAGATACTGTGTCATTGTGTGGAAGACAATCTAAACCAACCAAAGCCAAGTGATTTCGATTCTTAAAGGAGTTTGTCATTAAATCGAGTGACGTTACATGGAGTTCACACTGTAGTTTTAAAGACATTAAACATGTAAAAATCTTAAAAAACCTGGTTCGAAACTTAATATATTATTAACTGAATATTTACCAGAATAGGTACAGGATTAGGGAATAGCAGTGTAACTTTCTTCTTTTTTATTAACAATTTTTTCTCAAAATGTCTACTGCAAAATTTTGATGATGGTTTGGTGTCCAATCTGTCCGTTCTCCAGCTAATATCCAATTCCGACGTAAATTATCAGGTTCAGGAAAACTACAATAAGCCATTACATTTTTCAGATATTTCATTAATACACGATGCAGAATAAATTCCTAATTATATTTCCTAAAATAGTGTGAAATAATTAAAAAAAAGTTGGCCACACTAAATTTTAGGATAAAATTTGCAATTGTTATTTTTGTGCTATTTTAACAATGAATTACGTCTAAAGTACATTATACACAATATATGAACATAATAAAATGCTACTGAATGCCTAGTTACTGATAAACAATGGTATACTTACGAGTGAAAAGACAATCCTGGGTTTTCGTTCCGCTATCACTTTTACACCCTTTAACGCTTCACCGCACCATGCACAAAAAGGTTGAAATAGGAAGTCTAAATTGTTGAAAACAAAACATAATATAAATTAATTCACATAAAGCACGTGAAAACTGTATTTTATAGGAAGACGATAGCTGCTGCCCTTCAGCTGTCGAACTTTGTTAAGCACACCGGTGGTCTAAACCGCGGCACGCTCAGTGAAACAAAAAATAGTATCATTCTGTCTCATTCTTTTATACGACATCGCCATAAGTTGCTCTTTTTCTTGTGTGAATGCGACAAAAGCTATCAATTTGTCTATAGGTTTCTCTGTCTACGGTTTTAAGCTTTACAATAACGCCAGAGAGTTTAATTTACTGTCTACTATCATCATTGTATTTCTTAGAGTGCGCATGTTATCTCTTTTCAATTCACAATATCCTGTATCTCTTGTCTCATACTACATCTAAGTATCTGATTTGTTAGTTTTCATCATTCCATGTGACTAAAATCAATCTTAAAGTAGTTAGTTAAAGATGTATTTTCCAAACCAAAGATTTAAAGAGTGATTTCGAATTTTGAAAGATTATACATCTTTTAAATCAATCACTCCTGAGTTACACATCTTTAGTAGATTCGTCAAATAAAATATGGTCCAGGAGTTTTTGGCGGGAACTGAAAGGAGATGTTGTTCTGTGCAGTTTTATTTACTAAAAATGTGTAAAATTACTCTAAAATGAACAATAGTTGTAGGATATTGATAGTTTTTGAGTAGTTATTATGTGTTTTGTGAGAAATGTGAACTGTGTAGTCAAATGTGGCCTTTTGAGTTGTCACAAGAACTCCATTGAATGGCACTAGCTGATTACCTACAGTTCAGTTGTGCTACACATAGGTTTAATAAAATGAAGAAACTATTGTAAACTAAGATCTGGCTTAAAGGCCTAGCTGCCAAGCCATAAACTTAAATTAAATAATTAAATATGGTCCAGGTTTTTTTTTTTGGCGGGAACTGAAAGGTGATGTTGTGCTGTGCAGTTTTATTTTCTAAAAATGTGTAAAATTACTCTAAAATGAACAATAGTTGTAGGATATTGATAGTTTTTGAGTAGTGATTATGTGTTTTGTGAGAAATGTGAACTGTATAGTCAAATGTGGCCTTTTGAGTTGTCACAAGAACTCCGTTGAATGGCACTAGCTGATTACCTACAGTTCAGCTGTGCTACACATAGGTTTAAGAAAATGAAGAAACTAAATGTATATTATAAACTAAGATCTGGCTTAAAGGCCTAGTTGCCAAGCCATAAATAAAATTAAATAAAATAAAATATGGTCCAGGAGTTTTTTGGCGGGAACTGAAAGGAGATGTTGTGCTGTGCAGTTTTATTTTCTAGAAATGTGTAAAATTACTCTAAAATGAGCAATAGTTGTAGGATATTGATAGTTTTTGAGTAGTGATTATGTGTTTTGTGAGAAATGTGAACTGTATAGTCAAATGTGGCCTTTTGAGTTGTCACAAGAACTCCGTTGAATGGCACTAGCTGATTACCTACAGTTCAGCTGTGCTACACAAACTACACATAGGCTTAAGAAAATGAAGAAACTATATTGTAAACTAAGACCTGGCTTAAAGGCCTAGCTGCCAAGCCATAAACCTAAATAAATAATAAATATGGTCCACAGAGTACTTTATATATACTGGTATAAAGTCAACAGTCATAATATATAAACTAACGCACTCTATCGGTATACGACACTATTCAACGGCGAAAACCGTCCAGGGCGTCTAGTATTATTTTGATTTTTATATCAGACTTTTGGAAATTGCGGGAGTTAATAATTTAACTCCTGTAATTCCCAAAAGCCTTTTCAAAAAATGTTTATTTGTGAGTAAATAAAACAACAATTTAGGAGTAGCGTGATTTATTGTGTTTCCTTTTATTTAAATATTCAAAGGCATACATTTTCATAACATCATTTGTATCCACATCTAATCTGGTGCCGTTAGGATGATTTACTCACAAGTTTTACCGCATCTGGGCATACAACAACCTCTTTCAGAAGAAGCCAAAATCTAAGTCACCATAGAACAAATCGTTAGGCAAATCGGTGTTCAGGGTACATGCGTAAGTTTAACGTGATCACAGAACACTAGTAAACGTGATAAGCGAAGTCTTAGGAGTCCAGGAATCAAACAATGTTGTCGAAAAATAATCAAAACACAAACAAAGTACATACGTTCACGAGTGTGACTCGTATCGATCGGAATTTCGTTTTGGTTTTGACATAATTGACATCTTTGAAATAAGTTTTTGATAAATCGACAATTCATCGAAAATCCAGTAATTAAAGTTAAAAAGAGTTTTATAATTTGAAAAAGGTGAGGAATAGAATTTACATAATTTAAAATATATTTATTAGCTGATATGGCTTGCAAAAACATAATAACATATCAAATATTTCTTAAACTAGTATTAAAACAATTGCGTATAACGAAACATATTATTTTCTTTCATTTGGTGTTTAATTTTAATTTGAGAACAATGACATCTACTGCAATACGTACCTACTAATAGAACGCAAAAATCTCTAAGAAAAAATAATTGTACTGACTGTTATGACCAGCGTGACCAGATTTAGTAGATTTCTACTTTTTTGGTAGATTTTGAGGTACTGGCAACAGAATTTAGTATGTAAAAATTATTTGGTAGATTTTAGTAGAATTCACGCTTTTCAGTTATTCTAGTACTTTTTTGGCATATCTAGGGATGCAACATCGCTCATAAAAAACATCGTTGTTAGGATATCTATGTTTTCAAAAGTGAAACATCGATGTTAAAAATATCGATGTTTATGAACGATATATCGATGTTTATGAACGATGTTTTTTTATCACCATTTACATAAACTTTTGACGCTTGTTCCTGCGATGCAAATGAAACATAGTTTTTTTTTAACATCAATGTATGGCCCAAACCACTTTAGCAAACTTTGGATTTCACTAAACGAAAGTTAATTAATTTAATTGTTAATGCGATCTTCGAGAACGCTGCCGACAAACTGCGCTGCAGTTTGGCAAAGTAACTGTATGTATAATCTTGTAACTTTATTTTTAATGAAAATAAATTTAAAAAAACACCTTTCTTAATTCTTGCTTTCACTATCATCACCTGTTACACCACTACCACACACACACTTCTCAGGTATGCAAGTTAGTCTCGATAATAATAATATGTGGGATGTAATGTAATTTGTAATTATATTTTTATCTAAACAATTAAAGAAACCAAAGCTTTTTTTTATTTATTAAATTGTAAAATTTAATTTAAAAAATCCATCGGTTTCTTTAATTGATGGTGGTTTCTTTGTTATTTTTATTATTTTATCGTTTAATCAAAAAAATATTCATGTTTTACGTTGTAACACGACAGCAAAAAAATATAGTAGATTTTTAGTATTTTCTTGTTCTCTTTTGGTAGAATTCAGTAGTTTTTAACCTCCACAAGCAGTAGATTCGTCAAATAAAATCTGGTCACACTGCTGGTCACACAGGTCACAGTGTCACAGGTCTTTTGAGTCCACAGAGGCACAGAGTAGATTATTCATGATTATTGTAATAAAAGAATTTGAGGTCTTTTCCCACGTGCAGGAATAGAATATTTTTCTGTTTATGTTTGACTTTGTAATTAAAAAGCTTAGTTTTATATAAAACATTATGACGAGATTTGCGCGTGCAAAAGGTTCTAAAGCTTCAAACGAGCGAACTGCTGATGACAGTACACCATGGGAGGTTATGAAAGAACAATTGCTTAAATCAAAACAAGAGAATGAAGAAGCCAAAAAAAGAGAGGAGGTAAATTTTATAAATATAAGATATAAATATTTTTATTTTCTTTGTTTATCTACGTTCTCAGAGATCGAGGTTCCCACAATATACCTTGAGCTTGAAGTATTGTAGTAGATTTAGAACAATCTTCACTTTATCCAGGATGACTTAGAAGTCCATGAATCGAAGTAAATGAATATTGCGTTTTTAAGTCTAGTTCTCAGTTCGGCTGCGCTTTGATCTAGAGTGAGATTAAGGGTAATTTCAAGGGGTATATATACGTCTTTTATATAGCTACTAGACATTTTGCTGATAATAACGATCAATTTGTAACCATCATTGCAATATATAAACAAAAATAACTATTTTCATATTTAAAAATTAACAGATCTAGTAACTACATATATGAAAGGTATATGTAAACCCCTGAATTCAAGTTACCCTTAATTTCATGCCACTCTGGTAATTTTAAAATATAATTTGCAGGCAGAAAAACAGCGTATTGAAAACTATGAGAACTTTTTGAAAGAACAGAAAGTTCAAAAGAGAAAAGCAACCTGGTGTGATTTCCCTGAAACTGTTAATGCCTTGAATAATGATAATGAACAAAGTGGAACACCGAAGAAGAAAAAGAAAAAAAATAAGCAACTGAAAAAACAAACTGAACACATAAAAGAAGCTGACACTACTGAAGGATTAACTAAAATAAATAGTATTAACAGTGGTGCAGATATTCTACAAAACAACAACATTGAAGAAACCAGACCTGGAAAAACAAAAAGAAAACTTAAGAAAAAAGAACTTATAATTAGTAAGGACCATAAAAAAGAAGTTGAATCAAACCAAAATGAAAATTCAGTAGAAATTCAGCAAGAGATTGTTAATCTAACCGCTAAGAAAAAGAAGAAGAAAAAGATGAAACATAATAAAACAAATTCACTTTCAGATAACAGTGTCAGTACAGTAAATACAGATCATAACTGTAAAGAATTAAATGAAACTGCAGACACAGAGCAAAATAATCAAATTAAACCTGAAAAGCAGAAAAATAAGGAGAAAAACCGAAAAAATAGAAAAGATAAGAAATTAGCTAATGGTGAGCCTGTAAGAAGGAAACCCTTAATTGACCGTAGTTTCCAACTCATAATAAATGGCAAAGAAGTTGAATTGGTGAGGTTTGATGGTTTTCCAATAATGAAAAAAGATGCTGAACGATTAGAAGAGTTGAAGACTAGTATGGTTAATAAAGGAATACCAAAGAGTGAGGTGCAAAGAACCATAAAATTGGAAAGGAGAAGAGCTGAGAAAGCATTGGCAAGGTTAAAGAGAGATGTATGTTACAACTGTAGAAAAGGTGGACATAATTTGTCTGATTGTCCTGAACTAAAGTCTAAGATACCAGGTGTAGATGCACCCGAAGGAGTTTGCTTTAAATGTGGCTCAACAGAACACAGACAATTTGAATGTAAAGTCCAACGAGATAAAGAGTTTAGATTTGCTACATGCTTTATCTGTAAAGAAGCTGTAAGTATAATTTTATAACTTTATTCTGAGCTCTTTGCATAATAAGTGGATTACTAACTCCAGCAACTTACTAAAGTTATAGACTATTGTAAGCTAATTTATTTGCTTTACTAAAGTTAAAGCTAGAATTTGAAATTTTGTATCATAAATGACTTATAAAAAGAAGAATCACCCATGCAGGAACGGAAAAAGAATACAATTGCCTGCAGTTCGGTGGCCTCTCGTAAGAGGTGACAATACAACCCACAGCCAGGTGGTAGGGTATTTGCTTGACTGGATGGCGACCACCCCTGGTCGCATGCCACCGTAACAACCTTGTGTTGTGTTCCGTCATTAGTGACCAGGTTCCAGAGTCCGTTAAGAGAGCAGCAGCACCTTTGTAGCACTTTTGGTGTTGTAAATGTCCATGAGCGATGGTAACCGCTTTCCATTAAGTGGACCGTCTGCCTGTCTGCTGAACTCCTGCATGAAAAAATAAAAATAACTAACTAATGCTATTGTGAATTATACTATGATTATATAAATATAGTTGATAATTGATAATAATCCTTTACATGTGGCTTATTACCTCTATGAATTTAAATTGTCAATTGTTTACCTTAATCCCTTTGTATGCCTCCCAGTAAGACGTCATAAATTCTTTCTTCTATTGTTTACATTTCCTTGCAAATTCTTAGAAACCATTAAGCAAGTTAGAAGTTCAGAATTCCGAGGAATATTGGGCATGTTGCTAGGAGACCATGTCTATTTTACAAATATACATGGTCAGCTGGACAGAGTTGAGTTTCAACTGTGATCGAGGCATTATTAAGTGTACAATCGGAATGGTGTCTCATATTGACGGTCTTTGTGTGTTTATGTACTACAATTATTTGCATTACGGTTTGAACTTATTATATTTGGTTGTGTTTGTAACTGTGAATTATGTATGTGTACTTCTAATTGTGATAATTTCAAAGGGCATTTTAAATTTAAATCGCACAAATTCATAACAATATTAAGAATTTACATAAATAGTATTTAGAAGTACGTTCAATTTTTAAGTATTTTTCATTTTGGTATATTCATAAAATGTTTCTTTTTCCAGGGCCATATAGCAAGACAATGTCCTGATAACCCTAAAGGACTATATCCAAATGGTGGTTGCTGTAAATTGTGTGGTGATGTTACACACTTGAGAAAAGATTGTCCAACTGTAAGTTTTCTTATGGAATTAATGACATAGTTTTTGCATTTGTTCAGATAAAATTGACAATCTGGTTCACATAAGCTCATTTGGTAAAGCATACACAATATAATTTCATTTCAATCACTCTGGTTCATTCAAATTCAATTCAGACAAAGTTTAAGAACAATATAGTTTCTCTGGTTTAATTAGAAAGTGATTAGCTGAGCACTGTTTATCACCTATGTTATTTGAGATCATAATTATATTATTGAAATTTACATGTAATATTGAATAAAAGATTTCTGATGTCATTGTTAGGAAATTGCATATTGGCCATCTTGTTCAAGCAATCCAACATAAAGTAAAGCTATTAGAATAGTAGATTCCAAAGGAGTACTTTCAAATTAAATGCATGGATTTCAAGCTAGTATGATGTAAAGTCATATATATTTACATGTATATAAATATTTTGAGTCTCTAACTCTCTTAAATATTCTGATTTTTATATGAAGCTATAAAGTTCAAATTTCATTTCATTTTGTTATCATATACATAATAATATTTCAAATGGTATTGAAAAGTAAATAACAATTGTAATCATTAGAAATGTTTTGCATTGAAGTTAGTAATACCACAAAATTGAACGATTTTGCATGTTTATTAGGTACCTATGTAAATAATATTGTCTTTTTGCAGGTAAAAGATAAAAAAGAAGAAACATCCATAAAGCTACAGACACTGGACAGTGCGGAAAATATTGAGGGAATCGACCACAATATAAAACCATCATCATCTGAAGAAACTGTTAAAAAACCCAAGAAAATAAAATTTTAACACATAATTTAAATTTTTAATTGTTGTGAATAAGGTACAGGTAAATGAGCTCGAGACGTTTTTGCATTTGTAGTAGTATACGGTCAGCACATAAATAAACTAATATTTCTTATATATTTTTGTATGCAGGTACTTAGTATGAAACTATATTAAAATAATAAATATTAATATCAAAAATAATTTTTAATACTACATTGTTGGTCCATGTTTTGAAGAATGACATTTGGTTTCTGATAGCACACCTTTCCGATGGAAGTCAATATACCGGTTGATTTAGCAACTAATTGAGCGGAAGTCATAATACTGCTCAGATTGCAATTGCACTCATTTTCGAAATATTTGTACAAATTACACAAAACTTCTTTAGTTTGAGAAGTCAAAAGCTTACCTCAACCACATTTCAACATTGAAACTATTTATAATTAACAAATATAATATCAAATAACAACAATTAGCAACAAATAATACCACTGAACAATAAACAACAAAAATGAACCACAAATAAAATCAATCAATTCATTAATTATCAAACTAAAACCAAATAGTCATCCCTTACAACAATTAGCAATGTAAATAATTCTTATCTATTTGACTTGCACCATTGATTTTTGATTGTAAATATTTTTTTTTCTTTAAAATGTAACAAACCTTTTTTTGCTGATTGTATAAGGGTTTTTTCAAGTTTAGAATTCCTATAAATATACAAATACTACTACAAACGCAAAAACTTCTCGAACCTAATTTACCTATAATGTAATAAAAGATGTTTTTTTAATTTTTCTTTTATTTCAATAATAATAGTACAGTCTACAATTTTGGTTAGAGATCAATTTTGTCTTTTCTACAGTGCAATATATTACTTAATATATATTTTATAAAAAACGTAGTTTAGACGTACATACGTATTAAGTTAAAAATTTAAATGATAATTGTAATTAAGAATATATAAAATATAAGTGTCAAAAGAATACGAAAACAATTAATACATATTACTTTGAAGATGGACATTAAATAATTAAACTATTTGATCAATTATTTCCTTTTAAATTCTAGTTCACATCATGTAAGTAGTTTAGTATAGACAATTTCATGATAATTGGTTAATTTCTAAGCCCGTAAGATAGAAACACAGATGTATGTATCTAAGGCCATTACATAATTTCACATACGTCTATGTAATTCTAGGAGTACAAATAAGTACACAATTTATAAAACAACTACTATTCAAATAATTGTTGAAAAGTTTTTTACACAAATAGGTAATTTGTTCCAAATCTTTTTACATATGAAAATTTTGCCTTTGGTGTATACCTAGTAGTATAACTCTACTTATGTAAACACGACTTTATAGTCAAACGCGTGACAAACCCGCGAGTAAGTGCATGCATGCATGCTTATGTCTCGACAATTTTCGTCGATTCTGAAAATTTGCGCACCTTAGGTAACGCACGGATGAAAAAACTCGTCGAACAATAAGTACGTGTCACCTCTTCAAGCGAGTTGCAGTCTTCATGCACCCACTTCAAGGGGTGACTAGAAATCAGAGTCAGAATAATTTATAATGCCTCTATACTAGCTTTCAACTGTTCCATGGACTGTTTGGCAACCATTCCTGTGATTCCTTCGGGACTTTGCGGGTCTTCCCTCATAAGAATTCTAGCAGCATCTGCTAAGCATTGTACGGGTTCTTCTAGTTTTTCTTTTAATTTATCTTGGCCAATGAGTCCTGCTGCGTATTCGCTTCTAGCCAGAAACATTAGAGGCACATGGAGCTCGTACAGCATCATACCTGAAAGAAATTATTTAGTGGATGATGATCTGACTCGTCTCTAGGTATTGTAATTAGTTGTGAAAAGGTACCTAACATTAAGTAATAAACATTAATTATCCTTATATGTCTATATTTTACATTATAAGTAAGAATATCTTACTTATATATAAAATTCTCGTGTCACAGTGTTAGTTACCATACTCCTTCGAAACGGCTTGACCGATTCTCATGTTTTGTGTGCATATTGGGTAGGTCTGAGAATCGGACAACATCTATTTTTCATCCCCCTAAATGTATAAGGGTAGTCCACCCCTAAATATTTTTTTAATTTTTTGATATTTTTTTTTATTTTAGTTTTTTTATGATACAGAATTAAAAAATACATACAACCCTCTACGATCAACCCCTATTTTTAATAGCGATATTAGTATTTTTATAATTTTCTACTGGGATGATTTAGATTTTAATTTGAACCAGGTAGATGGCGCTGCAATCGGGTACCAGAATTTAGGTGTTCTTTTTGTTGTTGTATGTGTTGAAGTTTGTCCCGGAATGGTTTAAATAAACGATTGGACCCAGTAGGTGAGTGGCGCCGTAATACTCCTCCTTATGTCCTCCCTATCATGAATTTTTTGTTTGTTCAAGTGGATTTGAGAATAGTTTAGATTAACATTTGGTCCCGGTAGACGACGCTGGAATCGGGTTCTAGATTTTTATTTTTTAAAGGCAGGACAACGTCTGCCGGGTACAGCTAGTGTATATATATATATATATATATATAGATCTTAAGAGTATCTTGTATCTAGTTTATTTTGTATGCTATATTGTAAAATATCTTTAGTGTACACAACCCTGCCTTTTGCTTCTCCCCTTCTTGCTAGGTTTGCTGGAAGAAAACTCTTTTAGGGTTAAGCTTGCCTTTGTACATCACCACTGTTCTACAATTTTGTATGTAACTTTTTGTGTACAATAAAGAATAATAAGCAAGAGGATAAAGACGTCATTGTGTGCGTCGTTTTCAATCACTTTATCTTTTGCTTCCTTCTAGATATTTTATTGTTATTACAGTCACTGTTTGAATAAAAACCTATAGCGGGGTATAGATGTGCGAGCAAGTACGCAGTTATGGTTTTCGCAAAGTTCGCGTTAGGTTGAGCTTCATCCGCGATAGTGTTACAAATATTGTCCGTTTTACGCAGTTATGGCGATGAGTTTAACGCGTTATTTGAGATGCGACATTGTTAATAACGTTAAATATTGTCAGATAACGTATCTATCACCAGGGTGGCCATGCGTTACGACGTTATTTTTAACGCTTTAAATAAGACTCCTTCAGCTACAGCCTAAATCTTTAATAGGTACTAATACAGATGAAGCCCCAGCATAATGTGACACATCTTCGCTTCTGAAAGTTTGCGAACGTACTAAACTAAACGTACGTAATAAAAAGGCCATCTATAATAAGTACGCATACTTGCTTGCACGTCTATCACCCGCTTAAGTTTAAATTATTGTCCAGAGTTCCACATTTTATTAATGAATTTAATGTCCTCCTATATCCATTTTTTCTATGAACATTGAACATATACAGGTCATTTAGTTTTCCTTCATTCATCAATTTCACGTCTTAATTTAGTTAATAGTTTAGTTTGTAGAATCGGATGAACCTCCACGAAAACAATTCTGGCAAAGTCCATGTAAAATATACTAGCCTCGCATCCTGCTCTCTCCGGGTGTAATAACATCCAACGTCTTGAGAACGATTCGACAAAATTCAGCTTTTCGCTCCAACATCAAATCTGGCAGTTCGTCGATGCTGTAGCCTTCGACGCGTCCGTACAATTGGGCAAGCGATTGTTTTATGGACAACAATAAAGAGTGCCGCGGATGAAAAACTGATTTGTACTGGAAAAAGAAAATTAATTCGATATAGTTGTTTACTTAATTAATCTATCTTCAAACACAGCTGTGACTGCCAGAGGAACTGCCGCATATCAAGAAACCCTGAAACGCGAAATGCATCCATCGGTGATGGATCTGTGGCTTTCGGGGTTAAGACTGGGGCCATGCGAACTTGAGACCTATCAACTTTATGACCAAAGAGATTTATTAATATTATATCATATTAAACAGCCCATAAACGTCCCGCGCTTAGCCCGGGCCTCCCACTTTTGGGGAATGGACAGTATACCCGCTACATTGGTCCAAGGCGGCTTGGCAGGTTTCATCACGATGTTTTCCTTCACCGTTTTTAGCACGTGATAATTGTAACTGACCTAATTGGTCAGAAGATTGCCTAAGTGTATGCGTTCCGGGCAGGATCCCGCGCCATTTGAGTTCAAGGACGCGGGCGTCAGCCGTTACGCTACTACGACTTCTATTTTATGCCAACATCCAATACAACGTGGAAATGTGGCCAGCACTTTGGGAACGCTTCCCACGGACAGCGTTCTGGACTACGTTTCGTTTTTAATCTTTAACTTTTTATTTTATAGTATAGACCAAATTTTTAAAATACTATTTGCGTTGTTGCATTTACCCGCAAATTCGTCTACGTTGGGCAAGTAACAAAAATTAAAGTTATTTTCTCAATGTTTAAAATCAAAGGTAGCTCAGATTTGATGATAGAAAATTCGCTATTGATCAGTGAAAATATTGCATCGGAATCAAAAAGTTTTTCCATCTGTCCCTTTTAAGCCGCTCCCAAGAAAATTCCTGTGGGATCCCCTGATATAAAATACCGCATCTAAGTACGGAAACTTACTATCGATAAGCGAAAACCGTATTTGAAATCGGCCATGTAGTTTTTACGTGAATTATGAACAAACACAAACACGAAAAATCTAAAATAAAAAACTTTAACGGACAAGTGGAAAAACGAATCGCAACGGACAAGTTGAAAAACGAATGGCAACGGGTGAGTGGAAAAACGAATCGCAACGGACAAGTGGAAAAACGAATGGCAACGGATAAGTGGAAAAATGAATCTCAACGGACAAATGGAAAATCTTCAACTGACAAGTGGAAAATCTTCAACTGACAAGTGAAAAAATGAATCGCAACCAAATTTTAACTTGAAGTGTTACGGGCAGGTTGTTAATGTACTTGTCCAATTTGAATTTGGTTGATTCGGATCAGCAGATTCGGTAAATGTAATTTTTAGATTTTTTTTTCTGTCTGTTAGAGCATCACGTGGAAACTTCTGAACGCATTTCAATGAAACTCGACACGGAGCTAGCTATGTCCCGGATCATTCGGTGAATTTAGGATACTTTTTATCCCGATGAAAGACGTCGTTTCCGTAGGATAGACGAATATGGCCAAAAAGGTGTTCTTTTGGTTCCGCCGTTTCAGTATGGTTGTAATCACACAGTACATTTGTTATAGTAGTGTACATCACTAGTTATTGGCAGCACTATTAGTGATTGGATTGTCTGTGGTTGGATGACGCGACATGTCGTGAGGTTATGTGAATGTTCCAATATATGTCTTTATAAATAATTAACAGTGGTTTTAATACATGGTGGCAGCGGTGTTGGAATATTATAATTATGGCAGAGGGAGGCATTCACATCAAAGTGCCGGAAGAATTTAACTTTGAACCAGAAAATTGGGAAAAATGGTTGACACGATTCAACAGGTATTTGTTGTTGTCGGGAAACATAAAAAAAACGGATACGGAGAAAATAAATCTTCTCGTTTACGCTGCAGGAGACAAAGCAGAACAATTGATCAAACAATTGAAAGTGGAGAAGAGTGACAATTTTAATGAAGTAGTGACGGCATTAAACAAATATTTCACTCCGAAGAAAAATGTGGTGTATGAAAGATGGAAGTTCAATTCGAGATGCCAGAGGGAAGGCGAAAAGACTACAGAATTCATAAAGGCTTTGCATGTTTTGGCCGAGAGCTGTGCATATGGAGAGTTAAAAGAAGAACTAATCAGAGATAGAATAATAATTGGGATTTTGGACAAAAAAACAAGTGAACGGCTGCAGCTTATGCCCGAGTTGAAATTGGAGGAAGCAGTTATAATAGTACAACAGGAATCTCAGGTGTGGCAAGGGGAAAGACAACAAAGTGAATTTGAGGTTAATAAAATAGAAAACAGATCAAGGAAAATGTGTTGGTGGTGTGGAAGATGGACTATTCATTCAAAGGAGAAATGCCCAGCATCGAAACGGGAATGCTACAAATGCAAGAAAATAGGACACTATGCGAAGTTCTGTAAGGATTGGAAAAAAGTAAATGTGATGGATTTCACAGGAGAGGACTTTAAGATAAACTTGCAAACAGAGATTGGAGATATTAATCAGGTAGTAAAGTTTTTGATAGATACAGGTGCCGATATTGTGGCTATCCCGGATAGACTAATAGATAGGAAATCTAGAATAATAAAATGCAAGGATGTCATTAGGGGCCCTGATGGTCATCCGTTGAATGTAAAAGGCTGTGTTAGGGTGCAGTTAAAATATCAAAATAGATTATATAGTGGTATAGCTTATGTCATAAATAATTTACAATGCCCAATATTAGGAAAGCCTGCAATTAAAAAGATGAATATTTTAAATTTGTGTGCTATAAATTCAGAAAATTTACAAAACATTAAGGTAATTACTAGTGAAGAAATAGAAAAAGAATTTCCAAAAATATTTGATAATTTAGGCACATTTAAAGATAGCTTTTTAATAAAGTTGATTGAGAATCCTAAACCTTTTGTACAGACCACTCCTCGTGTTGTACCCATACCTTTACTAGATAAAGTCAAACAGGAACTGAATAGGTTAGAGAGTTTAGGTGTTATTAGTCAAGTAGAAGAACCAACAATGTTTGTTTCCCCCATAGTAGTAGTACCCAAGGAGGATGGAACTGTTAGGATTTGTGGAGATTACACTCAAGTTA
Source organism: Dendrolimus pini (assembly GCA_949752895.1). Taxonomy (NCBI): domain Eukaryota; kingdom Metazoa; phylum Arthropoda; class Insecta; order Lepidoptera; family Lasiocampidae; genus Dendrolimus; species Dendrolimus pini. The sequence goes on along the minus strand of OX457140.1, from coordinate 15,345,918 downwards.
ATAAAAATATTTTAAGACCCATTTTTCCTATTCCTCGAGTAGAAACCACATTGGGAAGGCTTAAGGGCGCTAAAGTATTTTCAAAAATAGATGCTACATCTGGGTTTTACCAAATTAATTTAAATGATGAGTCTAAGAAACTTACAACTATTTTAACGCCATTTGGAAGATTCATGTATAATCGTTTACCAATGGGATTGAATTGTGCACCAGAATATTTCTCAATGAAATTCAATAATTTATTTCAAAATTTAGAAGGGGTTGTAATACATGTGGATGATATTTTACTTTTTACAGGGGACAGAAAAAGTCATAATATATTATTGAAAGAAGTACTAGGCAGATTAAGCAAAGAAGGATTAACGATAAATAAAAACAAGTGTGTGTTTGGAGTGGAAGAAATAACATATTTGGGGCATGTGATAAATGATAAAGGGGTCTCTCTGGATCCAGATAGAGTAGAAAGCATTAAACAATTTAGAGTTCCAAATAATAAAAAAGAGCTGATGCAATTTTTAGGGTTAGTAAATTATGTAGGGCGATTCATACCAAATAAAACTAATATTTTGCAACCATTGAATGATTTATTAAGAATGGGAGTGCCTTTTCACTGGGATATTTATCAAGAAAAAGCTTTTAAAGAAATAAAATATCTAATCTCTAATTCCCCAACTTTAACACATTATGATCCATGTAAAAAAATTATTATTTCAGCAGACAGTAGCTCATATGGATTAGGAGCAGTTTTAATGCAAGAAAGTCAGTCAGGGGAAAGGGAGGTAATTTCATTTGCTAGTAGGACTTTAAATAACACAGAAAAGAACTATGCCCAGATAGAAAAAGAATGTTTAGCTTTGTCATGGGCAGTCTATAAATTTCGAGATTATGTTGTAGGGGTTAAAGTGACTTTAGAAACAGATCACAAACCTTTGCTTCAAATTTTACAAACAAAACCAATAGATGATTTGACTCCCAGGTTGTTACGATTCCGGTTACAGTTAATGAGATATTCATATGAGGTTGTTTATGTTCCAGGAAAGAAATTAGTAGTGGCAGATGCTCTCTCCCGGGCTCCGTTATCCAGTAATGCTCATGAGACAAAAGATGTGTATGTCAGTATGTTAACTGATAACTGTATTGAAGATGATAAATTAAGTAAGATTAAACAAGAGCAACAAAGCTGTGAATTGTGTAATTGTCTGGTTTCTTATACATTAGAAGGCTGGCCAGAAAGAAGTAAAATTTCATTAGGATTGCTGGATTATTATCAATTTAGACATAATTTTTCAGTTCAGGAGGGATTTTTGCTTTACAACAGCAGATTAGTAATACCAAAAAGTTTGCAAAAACATATTTTAGATGACATTCATAAAGGACATTTAGGTATTACAAAATGTAGGGAAAGAGCAAAACAGTCAGTATGGTGGTTAGGTTTATCTTCACAAATAAAAGTTTTAATAGAAAATTGTCCAGAATGTATTCAAGAGAAAAATAACTGTAGTGAACCATTGTACTTAGATGAGATGCCATCAAGAGCATGGCAAAAGGTTGGCATGGATTTGTTCAAATATGACAATAAGTGGTATCTTGTTATTATTGATTATTATTCAAGATTTATTGAACTTTTTAATATGCATGATTTATCAGAAGTGTCTTTAATTAAACATTGTAAAGAGACATTTGCTCGCTATGGAGTGCCAGAAATAGTACGAACAGATTGTGGGACACAATTTAAAAGTAAATTTAGTGAATTTTCTAAAGAGTATAATTTTGTACATGTAACAAGCAGTCCTTATTTTCCACAGAGCAATGGATGTGCTGAAGCTGGTGTTAAAATTGCTAAAAGTTTACTCAAAAAGAACACAGATATTTATTTAGCATTACTCAGTTATAGGAATACTCCTTTAGAGACAGGGTACAGCCCTAGCGAGCTCGTGTTCAATAGAAAAATACGAGAAATATTACCTGTTTTTCCAGATAAATTAAATGTTAGAACGGATACAATGCAAATCGATTTTAAGGCTAAAAGAATGGAAAATCGTGAAAAAATGTCTAACAATTATAATAAACGTCACAAAGCTATATGTTTAAAGGATTTAGAGATTAATGATCAAGTATGGGTGATTGATTTACGTGCCTATGGAACTATTGTAAGGAAGGCGAAGGAACCAAGGTCATATTATGTGCAAGTTAATGGAGTAAATTATCGTAGAAACAGGTGGCATTTGGTTCCAGCGCCTTTCCGGAGTATAAGTAATAAAAGGGAACAGAGATTTGATGTTAATTTAGAGAATTTAATATCAGGTACTATGGGAAATAGGAATAAGGAAAAAGATGTACAGGTGAATGAATACTGTAATAATGAAGAAATAAATGCTAACAATAGAGTAGGAAGGGAAGTTTCTAGTGAAAGTATTAATACTAATGATAGTGAAGAGGCAGGGTCGAGGACTAATAGTAGTATGGTATTAGAGGATAATATTCAAAATACCTGTGAAGAGGGGGATAGAGTAATAGAAGATAGACCAAAAAGGATTAGAATAAAACCTAGGTATCTGGAAGAGTATGACTGTAATATTATAAGTTTCATTTAGACTAAGTTTCTTTTTCATTCTTATTTTATCTTTTATGTTTCAATTAAAATAATTGTGTATGTAATAAGAGTTAAGAGGGAGGATGTTATAGTAGTGTACATCACTAGTTATTGGCAGCACTATTAGTGATTGGATTGTCTGTGGTTGGATGACGCGACATGTCGTGAGGTTATGTGAATGTTCCAATATATGTCTTTATAAATAATTAACAGTGGTTTTAATACAACATTAATTTAATAGGAGACGTCCAATCCACTAACAAATACGATGTCGTTAGGACATAATGCGAGAAAAGTTTCGCTGCCTTATGTTAGTAGAGTAATAAAATGTGTTCCGCATTGTAAGTGGTGTTTTTGAAAAAAAAAAGATTTCTGACATCTTTTGATCAAAATTAAAAATTTAGGTCGCTTCATCCACTTCAGAGTTACGTTTTTTTTTATTAAGCGATTGTCAGTCCTCATTTTTTCCTCTCACCTTCTTAAGTGTAGCTTCCCTTTGTTCGATCACCTGTGGTCCTGGTTCTAACGCGTCAAGTTGTTCAATCTCAACTTGTACTACTCCTAATAATTTACGTACAGCTACGCTGGAAGTTTTAAATTCACAATTTTTCTCAGTACATTTCCATGTTGATTCATTATCTGAAAAAATTCACTTCATTGATTATAATAACCAGGATTCGTCCTATACTTCTATCATTTGATTATTTTATGCATATACATATGTTGGATACCTCTTTAGTTAGTTTAGGTTTTATGATATGACATTTGTCGTACTCTTTCTTCTTCATTCTATATATTGTAGCCACGCTTCGGTGATCCCTGATTGTAGCATATTTGTAAATAAAATAATATTAAAAATAAAAATAAACATATTACTCCATGTCTACCACATTTAATATACATTCAACGTGCTCTCCACATATTGGTCCTTCGAGCCAGATTTGAACCAGCTCCAATTCTACATGATTACATAATGCTTTTAAAGGTCTTTTCTATACTTTCAAATATTTTATAAAATATAAAACATATTTTTTAGAACAAATCAATAAAGAAGTGCATTGAAATAGTTTAAGTAATTGAAATTATGAAACTAAGTTTTCTTTCAATTTCATAACCTATTTAAATGATACTACGGTTTCCTTTAATGTTCAAGCGTAAAATTACAAAGAATCAATAATAACTAGTGATATCTACTGATCATAATGGATCTAACTGTGCAGGCACTTGCCTCCTGGGATTGTCATTACCAGGTATATAAATTTCTTAATGTTTTAAAGTGACATGTGTGCGTGCGTGAAGTGGAGAAGACAAAATAGAGTAATAGACTGCGTAACACGAAGCAGGCTTTTAATCGAAACGAATTTAAGACTAGGATAGTGGTGGATATTATTGAAACATTACCTAATGGATTACTTGGCAGCAAGACACCGTTATCGCATTTAGAGCACTTAAGCGTGCTCAAATGAGTGCCAAGTTCTGTAGGATCGACACAACGGGGACAGTCGCAACTGAAGAACTTAGATTCCAGCAGGTAATCCCGACGGATAAGCGTCGGGGACAGAGCATATGTGTAACAAAGATTAAGCGATTCACCCAACTTTACTGGAACTGCTGCATATACCTTGACTCTGAAGGAAGAAATACGTTTTCAAAGTTATTGGCCGTTGGGATGGGATAATCAGACGATGCGCTTTGGTAACAATAAAAAAACAAATTTAATTCTTAAGGTCCATTTTTCGAAAGCTAGATTATTAAGCATATTAACGGCAATTTCATAGGTATTTTATATTTTAAATACACGATCTAAAAGTATTTTATATTTCGTATTTTAAATACATGCGAGAAAGTATTTTTAACCGACTCGAAAAAAGGAGGAGGTTCTCAATTCGTCGGGATCCTTTTTTTTTTTTTTGCTTTTTTTATGTATGTTCGCCGATTACTGCGTCATTTATGATCCGATTTACGTGATTCTTTTTTTGTTCGACGCGGAATAGCTTCCAATTGGTCCCCTAAAACTTTTACATAGTTTGGCCCAGTAGTTTTCATTTTATGAACAATTTTCATGAAAATAATTTTCACTCCGTTCCATATGTACACCGATTACTCTGAGATTTATGATTCGATTTACGTGATTCTTTTTTGTTCGACGCGGAATAGCTGCCATGTGGTCCCCTAAAAATTTGACATAGTTTGGCCTAGTAGTTTTCATTTTATGAACATTTTTCATGAAAATAATTTTCACTCCGTTCCATATGTACACCGATTACTCTGAGATTTATGATTCGATTTACGTGATTCTTTTTTTGTTTGACGCGGAATAGCTGCCATGTGGTCCCCTAAAAATTTGACATAGTTTGGCCCAGTAGTTTTCACTTTACGAACATTTTTTTGTTCCTGGTTCTTGGGACCTATATTTTTTAAGAAGCGCGGCACTATTCGTAGGTCCACCCATACATAGATAGACACTAAAAAGTAACAAATAAAAAATAAAACTTCGTTTAAAAAACCGACTTCAAAAACTAAACAACTAAAATGTATAAAATAACTTATTTCTAAAGCTATTATTATTAATATATATTATCTAAAACATCTTGAAGTCGGTGCAAAGCAAAACATAAAAATTACTATATTTTGAAAATTACTAAGCACCGACTTTAAGATGTTTTAGATAATATATATTAATAATAACAGCTTTAGAAATAAGTTATTTTATACATTTTAGTTTTTTAGTTTTTGAAGTCGGTTTTTGTAATTTGTATTTCAATTAAAGCAAAGCATGTATTTTGCCCAGCCCTGTGTGTATTTATAATAAGGCTTATCAGCCTACGCGCCCTAGGCTCTTGAGCCCCTATGCTACACACTCCTTGCACCGCCGGGTAAAGATGGGCACGATTGAAACAGACCATAGAAAATAAATAGAATATGGAATATTTATACGAATAGCGGCCTTCATATTAAATGTATGGAAGAAGAATACTTGCATTCTTTTTCAATGGTAACATTTCTTATTAGGTGCAATGTGAAGATACACAGTACCTACATGTAAACGAGTTTGTCTCGATGTATTAGATTACGTGTTTATTTCGTCGTTACGGTTTTGAATCGACGACATATTTTAATAATGGCATGGAAGCATAGTAAGTATTCTTTTTCCATGTTAATAGATGTGAAATTTTGTTGATTATAGAGCCTACGGGTACGTATACTTGCAGTTTATACATACATACATACATAAAATCACGCCTGTTTCCCATGGGGGTAGGAAGAGACTATGGATCTCCACTTGCGACGATCCTGACAAACAACTTTCGCTTCACCTACTTTCATTAACCTCTTCATACATGCGCGTTTATTTGAAATGCTTTTTACTTGACCTTTTTTTAACAATTCTGATAATTGTTCATGGTATGTTCGTCTCGGTCTACCGGCAACAGCTCTACCATTGACAATACTGTCATATACCTGTTTTGTGATTCTATTTTCATCCATCCTCTCTACATGCCCAAACCACCTTAACATTCCTTTTTCAACTCTTGTTATTACATCTTCTTTCAAACCACAACGTTCCCTTAGCACACTGTTTCTTATCCTATCATTCAAGCTAACCGCACATATACTTCTCAAAGCTCTCATTTCAACTGCGTTTATCCTACTTTCATGCTTCTTCTGCCATACCCAACTTTCACTACCATACATCAGGGTCGGCACCAACACTCCTTTATGGACAGCCAAGCGTGCCTTTACAGACACTTTCTGGCTATTCATAAAAGAATTTAGCGCTCCATTCACCCTATTACCTGCCATAACTCTCCTTTCAATATCCCTTTCATGCTTTCCGTCTCTGGTAAACATGCAGCCTAAGTAAACAAATTCATACAATATTTTACAAATGTTATACAATAGTTTATACAAATGGATCCAATACGTTTATCAATGCTTAAAACACTTCTTTGGTCCGCGTTCGCATTTATGGTTGAATGGCACCAACAATACTAATAAATTATAACTTACTGTAAGACGTATTAGATCATAACGAGTCGAAGGAAACTTACTGGTAATTATTACTTTGGAGTATAGTATGGACAATGTTAGGCACGCAATTATGAGCGGCAATTGCAAGCTTGGGATATATTGCACGGACACTGAATCCCGCTCGTGATGGCACTTCTACGGAGTTTACCTGGAATTAAAAATTTAAATACATTATTTTTCATTTATTTATACGCAAATGTGAGTGCGCCATTAATTTATCCATGGCGTTTGCTGTTGAGATGCTTGGATCGCGGGGGTCTTGAGTCAATCAGCCCCTATAGTCATACAACACTCTCGACTCCTTAGGCAAACAGTACGTACGGCTTTTCAACGGCGTAAGTTTTTATAATATCTGTAGAGAGTTAGAATTAGTTGTAATTGGTTCAATGGACCACTTTAAGGGCGATCTCAAATATCCAGACCATAATAAACAAGGGAAAGTTCGTCTGTTTTCAAACTTCTAGTGAGCTAGGCCCCCAAAGGCTTCTCATCCACTAAACCACTGAGTTCCTCAAACATTAGTAGCTTTCCAGGGGCATATTAGGAACCTACATACAATTAATTATGATTTGTGAAAGGAATTTACCTCCAGTATTCCACAAACTCTCTGCACCAGTACTTTATCGAACCTATGGCCGAGTTTGCAATGGTCAATTAGAAATTCCGCTATATTGATTTGATCGGCCTCCCAGGTAGGTCGTTTCTGACGGGCTTCCGTGTGGGTTTCCATCGGTTCCAATTCAAGCGCCCATCGTTCGGGGTCCTTCTCTTTTGCTAAGAGAACTCTGTAATGTTATTGTGAAGAATTTTGATATCTACCCACGGAAACCTGTTCAAATGAATATGATAGGTTTTCATATAGATTCGTATAGGTATTTTTTTTATAGGTAACTCTATTTTATACCATTGCAGATAACTTGTTTTTTATTGCGTGATATCAGTATACAGGTAGACGGTATCTACACCTGATGAAAAGCGGTTACCATCGCCTATGGACATTTGCAACATCAAAGGTGCTACAAATGCGCTGCTGCTCTCTTAAGGGGGGGAGACTGGAACCTGGTCACTAATACCGGAACACAACACAAGGCTTTTATGGCCAACCATCAAGACGCGCGAATACCCACCCGACTGTGGGTCTATTTTGTCGCCTCATACGACAGGCCGCTCGGCCGCAGGAACTTGTACTTATTCTTTCTCCGTTCCTACTTGGATATACATACGAACTTTATTGACTGCAATAAAACAGTCATTGAAGTTTAGGTAAAATTAAAACACGTTGCTATCCAGCGCGGGAATGCAGCCAACATTTTGGGCACGTTCCCAACCGACAGTGATTTGGGTCTTATCTATAATATTATAAAATTCTAAACATGCCGTGCCTGTAAATCAAAGCTATTAAAAAAACAACTGGAATAAAAATATAAACGATGGAGAACACAATGCAATTTTTTAGATTTCTTCTCTTTTTGTCTGTTTATCCGTTTGTCTGTTTGTTCGGGATTCACGTAAAAACTACTTGGCCGATTTCGATGCGGTTTTCGCTGATCGACAGAAAATTCTTAGACTTAAAATTAGCGCTACTTTCTATCCCAGAAATTTTCTGGGAATTATTTAGTGCTCTGATTGAAAAAAAATCGAATTCCAGTACGATTTTTTTCACTGATGGGTAGCTAATTTTACGTAATAAAATGTGTGTATTTTTTATCCTGGAAATCCCGAGGGGTTTTGAAGTAAAGCGTGGATGAAGTCGCGGGAATATAATAGTTTATAACACGAAAGCTAATGAAAATAAATTACATTGCTTAATGTTTGCAAACTTATTACAAGCTTTTATTTAGCTGGGGCAGTTACTAATATTATTTTAGATTTCATCAAATGAATGATAATAATTAGACCGTGGATGTAGAGTCCTGAAGTTATGAGTGTTTCACTAAAAGCTCTCTCAAAACGGATAATTGACACTTCATGTGATGAGAGGAATAGTGTCTGCCTTGGACAACGGAACAATATGGACATTCTGCGAGGCACCGTTTCCAGCCTTCTGGGTATCGGGGCACCCTATCCATAAATTACGATGACCAGTAAGTTCAGATTTTTACTCATTATGTTCGGGATCATAGGTAGAACATACAAAAAATCCCTACTAATATTATAAATGTGAATGTAAGTTTGTTTGTTACGCTTTCACGCGAAAAGTACTCAACCGATCATCATGAAACTTTGTACACATATTTTTGGATGTATTAGAAGTAACATAGGATACTTTTATGAAAAAAAATCCACGCGGACGAAGTCGCGGGCAGAAGCTAGTATTAGATAAAATTAAATGTTTTCTTTGTATTTATGTATAATTTATCATAATATAATGTATATCATACCAATTTTGAGTCAATATGTTGTGTGTGTGTGTAGGTATTGTGTAAGTACTCGTCTATACCTCAAAGGCGTAATGCAGTCAAGCTGCGGCGAACTGGCAGTCCAATCTTCTACAGGTTGAAACCGTACCTTTGCGGAAGAAAATACTTCACATTCTCCACTATGTTGCAGTGACGATTCGCACTCGTCACTACATATGGGCCAGCTACATTGTGAACAAGCAGTATTCGCTACTGGACAGTAACATCCCAGACATAATGGAGGTGTGTCTACGGTTCCAGAAAAATCAAATAAAATATCACATCACTTAATGAAAAAAGAATGAAGACGATAATAAAAACGGAATCTCGGCCGCAATATTTTATCTGCGGTTGAACCGGGCCGAGAAAAAATAGATGTCATAAATATCTACTCGCTCTTGAGAATTACAATTATCTGAATTCCTTATATACATAGAAATATGTAATACTTGCCTGGTTTAGGTCCAATTGCAAAAGGTGTATCGGTAAATATTAAATCACCGCTATCAAGATCTTTACTCGCAACCAAATATCTACCGTATTTATCATTTTGGGCAATATTATAATAAGAAATTAGCTCTGCCATAATTAGCGAAAAATTATTTTATAAAAGACAGTTCACATCAGAATTGACGTTGTGAAGACTGAACGTACGAAAATGCTTGCGCCGGAGCAAGATTGGCGTCTATCTATAATAAGCTACCGACCATTCGAGAATCAGGCCGGTCTCGAGACGTTTACGATATGAGCTTTCAGTCTGATAATTGGTATTGTCTCTTGTATTTTGTCTGATCTAAAATAGGAATATACCTTTGAAATGCACGTTGAAAAAAGCAACGGATAAAAATAAAAATGCTATGCGCTCAATATTCTCTTAGAACCAATTCTCAATATCAATATGAGTAGGTATGTAGCATACTGTAAAGAACATCAGTGCTTCACTCATAAAAAGAGTTTGTAAGTGAAGAATAACTTCATGGTCTTGGGAGTAAATTGAATGTTTTAAAATTTGCCATTTACGTCCTTTAATTAACAGAGATTGATATAGGACACTTTTTATCTTGAAACCAAAAAAAAATAGTTTATGCTGTTAACAATCCAAAAATTACGCGAGTATAGTGTTAAACTTCTAGTTCCTTATTTATAACTAAGTACGTCCTATTTTCCTGTTCGCTGAATCAGGACGTATCTTTTTAGTGCATGAGTTATATTTAGAAAGTGGACACGTCTTTTAAACGTTTTTACGAAACATTGTTGGTAATTTTATTCTGCATGCTTCTGTAATACACTTGAAATAGTTAATGCTATTCACCCAGATGTTCTACAATAAGAGACGACTATATGTCTGTGTTAAGATGGAACGATGCCAACTACCGCTTTACTCTGTTGGAAGACAATTTAGTTTAAGTTCGTAAATATAACTTATCAATGATGATTTGACATTGTTGAAAGGCTCAACAATCTTACTATGTTTTTAGATAATGTTTTCTTACAATGTTAAAAAACGTAGTAAGAATCTTGGCAAGTTTTTAGCGAATGACTCATCCACGAAATCTACCAGCAAGCATCCATATAATTGCCCTATAATGGGCTATTCCTCCGCATTCTAGGAGGTCATAGGCAGCTGTTTCTTCTGCCTACGGCAAACTCTGCACAGGGAACTGTAGACCACAGCTATACTGAAAAGATGTCTGTTAACATTTCCATGCCCTATGGCTGCACTAATAACTAGATAGTCTTAGCGGGGGTCGACTGAGCTTTAGAAACGCCCTGGAGAAACGCATGTTGGTTCGAGGCAAACTTAGTTTGGCGATGACAAGTGTAGTCTAGTCATTGAGAGTGATGTAGAGAAGAGGCGTCAAACTTGGGCCATATGATTTTTTAACCGACTTCCAAAAGGAGGAGGTTCTCAACTTGGCTGATTACTTTGAGATTTATGATCCGATTTACGTGCTTATTTTTTAGTTTGATGCGGAATAGTTGCCATTTGGTCCCCTAAAAATTTAACATACTTTTTAGGCCAGTAGTTTTCATTTTATGACCATTTTTGTGTATTTTTTTCCGTTCCCCTTTCTAGAGACCTATATTCTTTAAGGCGCGCCGCACCTTTCGTAGGCCTACCCATAGCTAGACAGTAAAATGTAACAAATAAAAAAAACTTCGTTTAAAAAAAAAGACTTCAGAAACTAAAAAGTATAAAATAACTTATTTCTAAAGCTATTTTTAATTATAATATCTTATTTTTAATATATATTATGTAAAATTACTATATTTTGAAGATTACTAAGCACCGACTTTAAAATGTTTAAGATAACATATATATTGAAAATAATATATTTTAATTAAAAATAGCTATAGAAATAAAATTTTATACTTTTTTAGTTTTTTACCCGATCTTGTCAGTGATACTAAATTTTGTAGAATTTTTCAGGAGCAAATAAATGTAATACTTGATGATACCTATCTAAGTTGGAATAAGCATAGATGTAAGTATAATATATTTTATTTTAGTTTTATTATTGTACTAGTTTATGTTTAGTTATAGTATTGAATTGTATTTGATCTTCTACTTTTAAAATGAAGATATGACTAACGATACCCTACACAACTATAGTAGGTATACCCTGAATAAAAAATATTTCAAGCAGGAAAAATTCGGACCTACTTTAAAAATAACTATTTTTATAGGCTTATATTTAAAGCCAAATAGATTCCTATTCGAAATTCATGTACATAAAATCTAGGAACCCGTTCTTGTCACCAATTATTCACTTTTATAAATAGTTTCTTATTTACTTAATGATTTTGATAAAATTATGATAATTTATGAGTATTTATCGGTTTTAATAAGTAAATATCCAGCTGTCGATTTTTGGAAATATCTAAAAATTCCCATAGTTACCGCGGATATAACACGAGACATCGTACCATGTTTAAATTCGGTAAGGAATTTCTATTTCTGGGGCTCAATTCTGCTATTACCTACTTACTATCTTGTTAAAATCGCCGGACACTATTGTCTTAATCGGTATGCTGTTAATTCCAACGGCATGACATGGCACGCCACTCTATCTTTATAAATTACTAGCGGTCTGGGCAGACGTTGTCATGCACTGAAAAGACAAAAATCTAGAAGAACCCAATTCCACCGCCAAGTATTTTGTTTAGATTGACGGGTTACATTATCGAAGTTTTAGTAGGGATCCCTAATTTTAACATAGCGTATATGTATCATAGATAATGTAGCATTTGAATGGTGAAATAATTTTTGAAATAGGCCCAGTAGTTTTTGAGTTTATTCGTTACAAACATACAAAAATACAAATCTTCCCTTTATAATATTACTATAGATTTGTGAGCGAAAACTTTCGCGAAATAAATGTTTAAATTTTTTGGTAGCTTTATAATATTCATTTCGCTATCGCCATGTCTGCTAGTGGTAATACCATTTTTTTCTATTATTAGTCTACCGCAATGACATCCATAAGATATTTTAAGTTAGTAGAATACAAATTTTTGCCACTATTGTAATGGAATCGCAACGCCAAGGTACCTACTTGAAATAGCAGAATTAGGCCCCTGAGCTTGTGGAAGCAGATAGTTCATATCGAGCGAGTATCAAATCAATTTTCATGATACGAGTGATTTTACTGGTACAAAGTTTCATAAACTTTCTAATTAGATTTAAGTTAAAGTATCTATCTACTTATAACTTTACGTTATTAATTGTTTTTATATCTACCATACTGTTAGGTATTTTTATAAAGAAAATATATGTTTAGGTACCTATATAGTTGTGTAGGTAGTACTTTCGATAACGGTGATTAAAATGGAATAATTTCAGCGGGATGCAGCTTTGAAGATAAGTGTAAAGACGATTAAATTGATTATTATAAATTTGGTATGCATGTATATTCTATTACGGAGGTGAACACAGGATAGTTTCATATAGGAAAATGAGATGCGGAGAACGAGTTCAAAATTTTCCAAACAGATAGGGTGGGTGTAAGTTATAATGTCATCCTCATTTTTACGAAGATATTAAACTACTAGTGCAACAATGTTGCATTGTGTTTGTATCTCGTAAAATCATTACCTTGGATATGAATACATAATTTCTTTAGGATGGAACCTTAGGGGAAATGATAGTATGCAAAGATGAGAATGGAGAAAGAGTGGCTTGTCCCTGCTGCTCCGTCGACAGTGACAACTATGAAAACGGTGATAGCGGTTGGGGATTTACATTTTTTAAATCAAATGTAAGTATTTTTATTAAAAGTTCAACGCAAAAATGTTATTGGCCATGACCCAATTAGAATATCTTGTAAATCATTAGTATCGGAAAACTTAAACATTCTGGAAAATCCAATTTATATCGAAAATAATATTTCCTCAATCCAGACTAGAATTTAATATAAGTAAATTATAAAATGTTATAATAATGCTTGTTTATGGTATGTACAGAAGGGTACAGAAACTACTATGACTTAAAATTCCCGCTAGAATACGATGATAATAAAATGTTTACATAAAGGAAATACATGTATTATAAATACTATTTAAAATTATTGTGTTTAATTGTTTTGTGGTAATATTAAAAAAATATATATTTTAATCAATTAATAATTAAAATCAAGTTACTTTATTAAATAAGATTGTACTTAAAACGTCACATTTACGTCATTGTCCGGAAATGTATTCAAATGCATACTTCTTATTTCATTTTTCTCTAAAAATTCACAAAGATAAAAACAAAATAAATCCAATATATTTTATTATTAATTGCACTTTGATTGCTAACGTTTAGATGCGGTTTTATGTATAATTCTACATTTACATTAAAAAGACACAAATATCAATAATAATGGTTCCGGTTATCACGCCCTCTCGCGTAAATCTTTAAGTAACAAAATTGTCTTGTGGTGTGGTGCAGGAGGTCTTGTTCTCGGCAAATAGCCTAGAATTCTCAGTTTAGACTTAATTTGTGACTAAATTTAAATCGCAGTGAGTATTTTCTGATGTATTTTAATTTATAAAATAATTGTTGTATGCGGGTTGTGTCGTGGTAGCCTACAATTACGTTCAGTTTCCAATTGGTGGCTTCAGCCGGTTATAACGGGGAAGTATCGACGTCATAATCTTATTTTGAGTTTTCTATTCTCTTTTTTTATTAAACTGTATAAAAAATACATTAGTTTATTCCCGTTCACCGTTTAGAAGTTTTTTAGAAACCTGTAAATATTCTATTGTGGGATTCAGAGACATTGAGGTCTCTGAATCGGGTGCTCAATGATCGAAACATGTGATTTCAACCTCTGAAAAAATATTTCGGTACTTCTGAATGAAGGTCAAGTTCCCGGTCAGAACTTATTATCTGAACTTTTCTTTTATACTGGCTGAATTTCAACTACACTGGAAACATCATAAGCTCGGGTGTTATGTAATAACTTCTCTGAAAGTGGCTTGTAAATAAGGTCTTTACTGCAGTACTGCTCTGACCCTGACATAGCTGGCACTGATTGTATTAACTGATTATCTCCAATCTCTGAATGTCACTTCATCATTCTTGAAGTCATGTGATTAGATTTTTTTTATTAACTATCTCTTTAAAAGTGGGGTTAAGGTTATTGAACTTAGATCAGAAGGATGGCTTTAAATTCAATTAAACACTGAAAATGACTCTACATACACATATTTTGTATGAATTTTCATATCTATGTATGTTAAGATATGGGGCACATTTATTTATTATGAACAGATCTGAACTTTTTTAATACAGGTTATTTTTTTATAACCACCAGTTAATTTTATATCTCAAATAATAAATAAATGTGCCTATAATATATAATTACTAGCTGCACCCGCTGTAACACCCGTGTGGTGATGAAAAATTGTTATATTTTAGATAATTCACACTATATCTTTATAAATTATAGCCAATGTGTTATATATTACTGTAAAGTTTCATCAAAATCTATTCAGTAGTTTTTGTGTGAAAGAGTAACAAACATACTTCTGTACATCCATTCTTACAAACTTTAGTGTTTATAATATTTATAGAGGTACCGCACCCATATCAATGTTTAAGCAGATCAATATTTGTCTTAAACTTAGCATAAAGAAAAACTACTGTTTTGGCTAATCTTATAAATATTATAAATGTGAAAGTTTGTAAGATCATATGTATGGATGTATGTTTGTTACTTTTTCATGAAAAAACTATTGAATAGATTTTGATGAAACTACAGTAATATAGTTTACACATCAGAATAACACAAAGGCTATCGCTATATCGATTTTCCATCACCATGCGGGTGAAACTGCGGACGCAGTTAGTTATTTATAAATACATACATAACTTCACGCCAGGTCCCTTGCGGGGTAGGCACGAACAACAGAGCGCCAGTCAGACTTATTCTTACACACCTCACTTGCTTCTTTGACACTCATAGCTCTTGTCATGCACGCTCGTCTGTTCTCAATGCTCCTGACATCACCTTCTGTTAGTACACAATCAATTTGATCATGGAAGGTGTGTCGTGGCCTTCTGCGACTTTTGCATCCATCCACTTTTGCATTGTATATCTGTTTAGTCATTCTTTCATCATACATTCTTTCCACATGCCCGAATCAACGGAGCATTCCTATCCTTACCGTCACCCCAACACTCTCGTTCAGACCGACTCTCTTACTTCGGTATTACGAACGCGGTCCACGAGTGTCACTCCGCAGATTTTATAAATACATGATTCTGACATTATCTCATTTTAATAAAACTACACCAACCCATTGAAGATGTTTTCAAAATTGAACTCCAATGCATGAGTATCAACTATGAGCCTATCTTACATTTCCATTTTTCTGATGATATTATAATATTCACTGCAACACAACCTGATTTCTGCTTAAATGAGTCTTCAATGTATCCATCTCAGTGTGAATTGGAACAAGATGAAAGCTGCGTAAAGCCTGTTAAAATTAATGGTGATTCATCATGAACTTGTTCAGGAATATGTTTATTATAGACTATAATCTGCACCAGCAAGCTATAAAAAGGAAGTATTTAGGTTAGGTTGCATCTAGTAAACTTCATTAAGTCTTCTCATCAACCATCCAACTCTGCTTAAAAACATAAATATTTACCCCTTTAATGGGATATAATGTTCTCTATGAAAAAGTGCAATGTGTTTTAGGGAATGTCTCCCCCATACTATGCTGACCTCGGGAAGAAGGCCAATGATGTCTTCAGCAAAGGCTACCATTTTGGTGTTTTCAAACTTGACCTGAAGACAAAGAGTGAATCTGGGGTTGAGTTCAGCAGTGGCATCACATCAAACCAAGAGAGTGGAAAGGTGAGTTTTATTTTATTAAATCAATAACATTTTATATATAACAACTTTTAAGAATCTATGTTGAATATCTTAGATGTGTAATTATATTGTATTATAGTAACAGTTACTCAGTGGCTAATACACCATCAAATTATATAATGAATGAAATGACATGAGGTTTAACCTGACTAAGACCCTATAACAAGCAGTACAACATAATATGCATATGGTTACAATTACCTATTTATAATTAATTATCTAAAACCATGTGGTTGAGAAACTACTACTTACTCATGGTGTCATGTGTTAATGGTCAATAGAGTTGTCAAAAAAGGTTACATAAGTAGTGGTTGCAATAAATTTATTATTTCCATTTATTATTGTATATACTTTAGATAAGTATATACAATAATAGTAAGTAATACAATACAATAATAGTAAGTAGTAATCCACAAACCTTCTGGGTGGAGCTTATATCATCTCTGAAACCATGGCTGGTAAGCATGTAATGAATGTCTCTTTGTTCCTTTGGAACAATGGGGTGACCAAAGTCCATGTGGTGTGAATAACCTGCTTTTACTATTATTATTTTAGTTCTTTGTTCTAATTACTTTTAACATTTTACTCAAAAAGTGTAAGAATTGAAGGGCTTCATTTTCTTATATAATAATTAATAACATATTTTGTCTCTACTTCTAGTTGAAGAGTGAAGGGTAATTATAATCTACATATCTGGGATATGTTTCAAGTAATAAGTTCTATGAGTAATACTTTCTATTTTATTCAGAAAAATATAAGTTATAGATCAATTTAAGTCTCATAACTAAATCATATAACTAGTTATAGTTACAGTTTACATAAGACAGAACTTAATAAAAAGGAAAATATAAACTATTAATAAATTCCACAAATTGTATAAAAACATTAAACAAAATAAACATTTAACTAAAAAAATGTCTGGATGTCTTTTTTCTAAAAAAAATATTTAAAAAACAAATCATTGAATGAAAAAACCATGGTAAGTGAAATAGATGGTATAAAGACATGGTGATAGAGATCGAAATGTTTCTTATCTGTTCAGCGGACATATTTTGTCATACTAATTATTATAAATATATTATTTTATAAAAAAAACATTTTTATTACAATATTATTAACAAAACTTATCTATAATGTCACTTATTATTCTTGTTGATGATACATATATTATAATTATTAGGGTATCATCTAGAGATGTTAATTAATTACTAAACATCATTTTAGTGTAATGCTATACAATTAAAATATAAATATACATTTATTTAAATTTGTCATTAAGGTATTCATTAATACTGTAATTTTATGTAAACTTTACCTACAAGCAAAAGAAATAAATTCCTTTTAAATTCAGACACTTTCACAATCTCCAAAAGCTTGGCTGGTAATTTACTATATACTTTAGGCACCATACAGAATATACTATTGTTCATAAGCTGTAATATTTTTGAGTACATATATTTTATTTTTTTAAATTAAGATGTAGTATATAATTAACATTTACTGAATATTAAGTGAGATATTGATCAAACTTGGATCCATACAGAGATAAAAAACTTAGCTCACAGTTTACCATTATATCGGTCTACTGAACAATGTAAAAAGAAAGTCACTAAACTACTATTTAAAAATATTCAGTAATATGTTAAAATATTCCGAGCGTCCATGTATTTTAAAGAAAACCTTTTATATTGACTACATACATTTTTTGTAGTTTGAGAATAGTTAGGTACTAAAGCTGTAATTGTTAATACAGTTACTAGTGAACATTAATATTTTATGAAGTCTTTTATTATAGAAGATTTTTATGTTTAAATTGTATTTTACAATACAAATATTTGTTCTATCTTTAAAAAAACAGCTTTGTACTGATAAAAAAAACTGGTGTGGTTGCACGGTTAATAGTTTGTTCTTAGTTCTCCTAGACAAAAAATAACACACACCATACAAACATTACTTGTTAAGAATTGTTGTAGCCAAAATTTATTTTGATAAACTTTGTATAATGTGAGTGGGTGTTTCTGGCAGGGTCAAATCATCAACTATTATATAAAACGATTAATTTTTGTGAATGAATAAACAAAACGTTCTATTTTCCTTACATTTACATTTAAACGTTAAATGGCGCCGTTAACATTTGACCCCTCATCATTTTATTTTATATGTAAACCAGCTTCTACCCTCGACTTCGTCCGCATGGAATAGAAAAAAAACTAAGTTAAAAAAAACCCCTCCGATTTTGAAACATACTTCATTGGTGCTCCGCTCCTATTGGTCTTAGCGTGATAATATATATCCTCCCTCGATAAATGAGCTATCTAACACTGAAATAAATTTCTAATCAGACCAGTAGTTCCTGAGATTAGCGCCTTCAAACAAACAAACTATTTAGCTTTATATATTAGTATAAGATGATAAAAATGGGTAAACAGTTATTGCATTCAATGTGGCGCAGTTAAATGACCGGCGCCGTGGCGTAATTTAATGTATTGAAAATAAAATATTTTTTGTTAAAAAAACATCCCTTTTTTAATTTTACGTTATTGCTTCACAGAAATTGATTCTTATGAGCTACAATATGATTTGATATATGTATATCTTTAAAATAATAGTTTAAAAAAACTAAAAAAAACACGCTTTTATAAAAAATCCAACTAAAAAAACAAAAAATAAAATTTAATATAATATAAAAAAGCGTGGGGTGTATTCAATTAATAATATAATATCTTAAAAAGCGCTTTGAATACACCCCACGCTTTTTTATATTATATTAAATTTTATTTTTTGTTTTTTTAGTTGGATTTTTTATAAAAGCGTGTTTTTTTTAGTTTTTTTAAACTATTATTTATTTTTCATTTTTTAGTTGATTTTTGTTTAAATGTTTTTAAATACAAGCTTTTGAGATCCTGCATATCATGTAGCAGCAGAGTGCTAGCCAAGACAAGTAAAACGAGCCCAAACACGACGGGTCTATCTTGTTTAGTACAGGAGTTCCTATGGCCACCTTCCGACTCCATCATCAGATCAGCTCCATGGTACCATATTATTGCATTGTCACGCGATATAAACATACGAGCCCAAACACGAAGGGTCTATCTTGTTTAGTACAGGAGTTCCTATGGCCACCTTCCGACTCCATCATCAGATCAGCTCCATTGTACCATATTATTGCATTTTGACGCGATATAAACATACGAGCCCAAACACGACGGGTCTATCTTGTTTAGTACAGGAGTTCCTATGGCCACCTTCCGACTCCATCATCAGATCAGGTCCATGGTACCATATTATTGCATTGTCACGCGATATAAACATACGGGCCCAAACACGAAGGGTCTATCTTGTTTAGTACAGGAGTTCCTATGGCCACCTTCCGACTCCATCATCAGATCAGCTCCATGGTACCATATTATTGCATTGTCACGCGATATAAACATACGGGCCCAAACACGAAGGGTCTATCTTGTTTAGTACAGGAGTTCCTATGGCCACCTTCCGACTCCATCATCAGATCAGCTCCATGGTACCATATTATTGCATTGTCACGCGATATAAACATACGGGCCCAAACACGAAGGGTCTATCTTGTTTAGTACAGGAGTTCCTATGGCCACCTTCCGACTCCATCATCAGATCAGCTCCATGGTACCATATTATTGCATTGTCACGCGATATAAACATACGGGCCCAAACACGAAGGGTCTATCTTGTTTAGTACAGGAGTTCCTATGGCCACCTTCCGTCTCCATCATCAGATCAGCTCCATGGTACCATATTATTGCATTGTCACGCGATATAAACATACGGGCCCAAACACGAAGGGTCTATCTTGTTTAGTACAGGAGTTCCTATGGCCACCTTCCCACTCCATCATCAGATCAGCTCCATGATACTATATTATTGCATTGTCATCGACCTTTGACAGGTGTGCAAAGTATGAATTAAATCTGATCGTTCAAAGTAGGACAAAATCGAGCTCAAAGGGGTCGGTTACAGACATACTGACATACAAGTGAAGCTAATATAAAGCGTGTAAAAAAAACTAGGCGGTTCGAGTTCTGACAACGGTAATTGATTTTTCAAAAATCCAATCCAAATATCACTTTAGTTTTCGACAAAATCGGCGTCGAGACTCCTTTGAGTCTTTTGCTATTTCGTATAGTTTTCGCCCTAAAGGCCCATTAAAAAAATTCATCCTTCTGTATTAATATTTAATAGAAGGCCCCAACTCGGAACAGAAATAATTAATTTTATTATTATATGGAAGATGGTGTATATTAAGACAAAAAGCAAACCCTTGGGATGCAGTGCTGGATTTACGTATAGACCAATGAAGTCGGGGCATAGGGCGGCATTTTCGGCGCGCCTAAATTTTAAAGGCAAAAATGTAAGGACAATTCTAATTAAGAACTTGATTTCAATTAGTTTTTATTAAGAATGTATAAAAAATACAGCTGGAATTGGAAATTAGTTAGGGTTTCGTGTCTGCTCAAATGTCTACGGAATCCTTCTATAGGATGACATTTCAAACAGGGCCTAAGATGGCAGCCAGCCTAAATACACCACTGTTGGGACGTGTCTAGAATTTGAAGCTAAGATTACAGATAAAAATGTCTAAAGGCATACTATTTACTAGTTATAGTCCGGATTAATAACAGGTTTGTGGACAGTCACATCTACTGAAATATGTTTTATAACCTGAAATAAAATCCCAGTCTCATAGATTTTTGTACGGAGCTACAAAATTCACATCATAACTTTGTACAAGTAAAAGGATTTTTTAAATTTTATTGTGACTAGTAAATATAATTAAAAATAATAATCACTCATTGTCACTTAGTCTTGACATCATCGTGTTTTGTGATCACGGCTATTGAAAAGTGTCCGAAACTTCTAAATAAGATGCCGCGCTTAAAACCGTTAAAACATAGTTTTAATTACAAAATACAAGCAGTCAAAGAGTATAATAATTATTAATATTTAAACAGTAATGAAATTTTTTACTAATATCATATTTTATATAAGAATGTTAGAATTTATTGTAATGTAATGTGTCCACTACATTATTGCGTAATAAGAAATTTTATAAATAAGAATAAGATCGGCATTTGACTAAAATGTAGGCATATAAGACTGCGGTATGAGTTTTCCTCTAACATTGTAATTCTGTTGCAGGTATTTGGTAGTCTATCGTCCAAATACGCGGTGAAGGACTATGGCCTAACATTCACAGAGAAATGGAACACAGACAACACCCTAGCAACAGACATCACTATCCAGGATAAGATCGCCGCCGGCCTCAAGGTCACCTTGGAAGGCACCTTCGCACCACAGACAGGGTATGAAATCTTCCTAATCATTAATTCTGGGTTACATCTCTAATATTAATCTCCACTTCCTTGCTGCTGCACTAATTTAGACAATTCTTAAGTACCTTTCTTTTTTTGATCCAGAGTGTCTTGGTGAAGCTCTTAGTCTATATTTTCCCTTTATTTCTAGAATATGGTTTTTATTTTTAAAAAGAGTTGCAAATTTTTATAAGCAATGTAACACACTTCATCAAAACAGCTGTATCTACAATGATAAAGAAATATTTAGTCATATGAGTTTCGATTAAATTTAAATTACACCAACTTGGATGTTCTTTAAAAAAAATTCAATTTCTTAATTATTTAATGAGGCTAAGAGTTAGGGGTGTTTTTAAATAGTCAAAACTTGTGTCCCCGATGAAGACGATTGCCAGGGTAACAAACACTGTTACTTTCACTGCTCATTTCACTTACAAGTTTTAGAGTTAGGGGTTCATTGGTATCTTGCTTGCATTGTAAAAGGGAGGCTGAGGAGATCAGATAAAAAAATATGATATCAGTCCTATAATATAGGGCTATTTAAAAAGGGTATCAGCAAGTATTCTAAGTCTTGGTGAGGTATGCTACAACATTTGCTCCCTTATTGTTGCAAATGTCCACGTGCGACGGTAACCACTTCCATCAGTTGAATAATGTGCCTGAAGTATGTAAGTAAACAAAAATAGCACAACTGAATATTAGGCTTTATTCATTAAAAATTTGGTATTTATTTTGAAAACATTATTTTAGTACCTGTGGTAGCTTAGTGGTTAGCGTCATAAATTCATTGAGGCGGGTTCGAATCCTGGTTAGAAAACATGCACTATAGCAGTTATTTGACCTAATGTCCATATAGTTACAAATACCATTTTGTAATGGTGAAGTAAAACATCGTGATAAAACCTACGTATCAAGATAACCAATGTGTCATACCCACCAATGTGCCTTGGATAAGTGTGGCGGGTGGATATTATCCGTTCCCCTATAAAAGGCCTCTCAAGCCCTCAAGCTGTACGATGTTTATGCTTGGCTTGCTTGCTATGGCTTCATAACAAATGCATTTTTTTTTGTTGTTTACTAAAGTCTATGCATGTTACAAGTCTTACCGGTATGTAAGTGTACCTAAATAGAAGGGTATTCCAAATTTCAGCCTTATACAATAAAGTAGTTTTGTTTTCTTGTGTAAAACTGCACTTTTGTCTGTACGCCCATTTGTTATGAAGCCCTCGATATGATCGTAAACACACTTATATTGGTGTATTTAACTATTGTCTTTTACTTATACACCGTTTGAACGTAGTGTATGTGATTAGGAGCAAGAGTGGTAAACTGAAGAGCTCGTTCACAAACGACACCGTGGCCGTGAACACCAACGTGGACCTGGACCTGGCCGGGCCCGTGGTGGACGTGGCCGCGGTGCTCAACTACCAGGGCTGGCTCGCGGGCGTGCACACACAGTTCGACTCGCAGAAGGCCAAGTTCGCCAAGAACAACTTTGCACTAGGCTACCAGACCAACGACTTCGCACTCCACACCAATGTGTAAGTATATATTTAGCACCCTTAATGTATTTTTTTTATTGTATAAAATTTCTGCAAAGAAACCATGTATGTGTATTGTGAAAAAAATGGTTAAGGTATATCATGTTTTAACCTTTTTATCGAAATTATGTTGTTAATCAAAAATAAATTAATCTTAGGTTTATTTTTATTTGAAGAATTTTTCTGTTTGGATAAAAACTATCCAATAGCATGATTGATATTGTAAATCTATTAGATCAAAATTACATAATGATTTTGGCCACCAAAGGGAGTAAATAGGAAAGTAGTTTTCCCGATGCTCATATTTTATTTTTCCAATCTTAACTTGTGCATCTTGTGAAATAACGTTTTTACAATGATAACCGCACTGACATAATCACCGACCTTGAAACTTTTACAATGTGCCATTAAAATTATACTTTGCCCTGTACAATAAATTTTAAAATTTACATGTGATATCACACGCGTCTTAGACAATAAAATATACTCTTGGCATATTATATGAATTTATAAATTTCCTCGCGGCTACACCGTGGGGAAAATCCAAAATAAAATAGCTTTATTTTACTTACATAAAAACCTGACAACAGTTTAAAAGTCTGTTCTCTGCTTACGAGGAGTTAGCGGGGGTATAATATAGACAGACAGACGCGGAAAGTGAATTTGTTTTGTACATAATATGTAAATATATAAAAGACGAAAACATTCACCGTTTCAGTGACCTATAATATTGTAAAATGCTAAAAATGCTGTTTGTACATTGAAGCTATTTAATAAAAAGGCAACTGGAATAGACGATCCATTTATAAACGATGGAGAAAATTGCATTTGTTTTAGATTTCTTGTCCGCTTGTCTTTTTGTTCGGGTTAAAACTACTGAGTCGATTTCTGTGCGGTATTCGCTGATCGACAGCAAATTTTATGTTATATAATGTGTGGTACTTTTTATTCTGGGAAACCTTCGGGGATTTCTCGCGAGCGGTTTGATGTTTTTCAGATGCATAAAACTTATCTTACTCCGACACAGTTACCACTAAAACTATACGTTACATTATTTTTTAAATGCTAGGATACTTTGTCTCCCGGGAATTTTAAGCAAAGCGTGGACGAAGTCGCGGACATGTTCTAGTAAGCAATAAATATGTAGGTCTAGCCAACTTGATTACTGTAGCACACATTGCAGTAGTATTGATTTTATGTGATTGCATAATACAAAGTATGGTCTTTTGAGTTAGTCGAGGATGTCATCTTTCAATTATACATACTTATAAACCAGTTGTAGGCCAGTAAGTGCTGGCTAGTGCGACATTGTAATGATTCAAATTGTACGATGTTACTGTTGGCTCCTGAACGGGTAAACACTGCTGTCAAAAATGTTGGCTGTTACAAATAAAGTTTGTCGGAAATAATAAGTTGCACTAAGTATGCACACATAACTGCTCAGACTGAGTGTACTCGTTTCGTGGCACTGACAATCAGAGCGCTCAAATCTCGAAACCAAATTAACAGCTTTCTCGATATTGTTATTAATTGTTATTGATGTTAAATATTGACAGATAACTTACATATATAGACACTAATGTAGTATATCGTTAACGGCATTATTTTGAATGCTATAAACAAGACGCTTAAAGTTCAAGATTAGTTTGAACAATATCAATTAAGGAATTTTTGAGATGTATGTGTAACTCTGTTTTCTGGTTCTATAGCCAAACACGAAAAGTTTTTCGGACTGCCAAACTTACCCAATTTATTTGATTAGGCAAAGAGTGTCAATAAAAAATATAAAGTATCTTAAAATTAATTAATCTTTTACATGTGACGATTAAGACGAAAACATACTTGACGAGCTTCGGACTAAAATAAACTTCTTGGAACCTTGTGTTTTGTTCTTTGTTATACAATAAGAAATGTGATGTCATTCATACGGTAACAAAGTCAGTATTTGTTGTCGATATCTTAACTGGTTTTAAAACAAATGTGTTGCAATGTAACAAGTTATATAGTTTCGTGCCAAGAGAACACAAAACATTATATGGTTGTTATTATTTTTTTATTAATTCCTACAAATGTGGCGAAAATTACAAACTCACGCCCGCAAGTGGGATTAAATTAAGTAATATCAAATTGATTTGACCATTTTTTTTGGGGTAAACTATAAAGTTGATGAAACCATTGATAATCAGTCCTGGGGCTCTAAGGTTCGTTTTAGCTTGTGAGGGAATGATTGGTAACAAATAGAAAGTCTGAGAAAATAAATCATTCTTAGTTATTTAAAATCAACCAATGTTGACAAATACTCTTGAATGACAATAAAAATATGTACAGCAAATGTTTAGATTTTTAGCAATTGTATGAGTTTTAGTTGGGATCTTGAAAGGTTGATGCCACAGATCACAGTTGATGCTTTGCAATACAGAGTATTATTTTTAAGTGAAGTATTATTTGTCAACAGCCACATACACCAAACATAAATTAATATAACAATAACAAAATTTAAGAGATTTATGCTGGGATTTGCACTTAATATATCAAAGAATGGAATTGGTATTTTGTAGTTGCATCAAGAACTCCTTTTTTGCTTGAAGATTATTATAAAACACCTGCTGATATACGAATTATGCAGTCCTATTATAAAAGAAGAATATAAGAATAATGAGTGATATTGCATTAAGAGTACATGCATTCGAATTTATTGCTGACCAATGAAGTCAAGGGTTTACAAAATGCACATAACGCACAGCTTTCTTGATTTTTTATGAATGAAGTTCATTACGTCATAATTCTAACAAGTTAAATATCTTGTTGATTAATTATTTATTCTTAACAACTGGGCTAAACGGTACTTCACACCGAGACATAGGCTAGGTTAGGGATCGGTCGACGATCCCTAACTTACAGACGGTTTAAAACCATTAAGTCTCAGAAGAGACGTAGGCGCTCTAAGCGCGTTCTACCATGTTTACAATGGGGAGTGTTTGGTTTGATACCTACGTCGCCATTTTACCACCGCACTGCTCGCCGGCGACTTAGAGTTCATCCACACTTCCTCGCTACATGGAAGTTATCCACTGTACGTTGCGTTCGCTCTTTTATGCAATACGTGAGCAAGCTGTGGAATGAGCTCCCTCCCGCGGTTTTCCCAGAGCGCTAAAATATGGGACTCTTCAAAAAAGGCGTATTTAAAGTCTCAACGAGGTAGGCAACGCATCGGCTCCCTTAGTGTTGCAGATGTCCATGGGCGACGATAGCCACTTGCAAACATATAAGAAAAAACTTAATTTTTTTTTTGTTGAAAGTAAAATGATAGCAAGGTGTTTGTCGTTTTAGAACCCACTATAAATTGTTCTCGTAGTGACAACGGCAAGGACTTCGGCGGCTCCATCTACCAGAAGGTGTCGGACAAGCTGGACTGCGGCATCAGCATGAAGTGGCAGGCGGGCAGCGCGGACACGCTGTTCGGCGTCGGCGCCAAGTTCGCGCTCGACCAGGACGCCTCGCTGCACGCCAAGATCAACAACAAGTCCCTCATCGGCCTTGGCTACCAACAGAAACTGCGTCCAGGTATTTCATATACGCTTGCTAAATTATCCACATACAAAAGTTTTATTCACACAGTTCTAAAATTCATACATAAAAGTTATATAACACTCTATTGCACACCAAAATAAAGATTATAGACGACCTATCGTTTAAAGAGATATCTTCCAGGCGTCCTAAATTTATCTATATTATTATTTATATCATGCAGGATCGGAGAAAGAATATAATTTCCTGTCACCGAGCGGCCTGTCGTAAGTGGCGACAAAACAACCCACAGCCAGGTGGTAGGGTATTTGCCCCACTGGATGGCTACCACTCCTGGTCTTAAGTATGTCGCCAAACAACCTTGAGTTGTGTTTCGGCATTAGTGACCAGGTCTCCATTAAGAGAACAGCAGCGCATTTGTAGCACTTTTGGTATTGCAAATGTCCATAGTCGATGGTAACCGCTTTCAATCAAGTGGGCCATCTGCCTGTCTACTGAACACAAGCAATAAAAAAAATTAAAGGATATTGTAATTTTGTGATGTAGGTGGTGCGGGAACAAGGGTCAATAGATTCATAAATACTTAGCTAATTTATATTGCAAAATACATAAGTTTTTGTAATTCTTCTTCTTCTCCGCCGTCCCACTCTTGGCAGAGTGGTCGTGGTCCTCATGACGGGTGGTGGCAAGCTTCACAATTCGTCGCCATTCCTCTCGGACTGTAGCTTGCCTCGTTCATTCATGGAGTGGACCAGTTATTACCAGTATTACCAGTTAGCTATTACAATAGTAAATGTTAAATCTACTTCCTACACTATACATCACTTTGCAACATCTTATTATGCTTTTAATAAGAATCAGTAAGAAAATCCCCAGCTATGATGGATACCTAGTTATGATTAGTTTAATTTCATACTCTTTTTAATATTGCATAGTATCTCATCACAAGGTTTTCCTTTACCGTCGGCACTAGATAGTTGTAACAATATCCACATTACCTCAGAAAAAAACTCGATCACCTAAGTTCATTCACTTTCTCCTTATCAATTATAAACAAAATACGAAAGGCTTAGCTTGTATGAGTAAAGTACACAAGACATCAATCAAAACCTCGTATAGTGATTTTGCATTAGAGTGGCTGTCAGTAGTAAGATATTTTATCAGGTGTTTCATATCACATCGTACGATCATGCATTGCTCTATTTGAACGTGTGATTATATCATGTTTTATCATTTTAGAAGCATTCTAGGATGTTTCCAAGTTGAATGAGATTTTTGTATAGATGTTATATAACACAGCAACAGACTGCTTTCCTAGTCTAAAGTGATTATTATACTATGTGGAGTACAGGGACACCCTTTCTCTAGCTCAATGAGGTATAATAAGTGAAAGGGAGCCTGAATCTATGCCTAGCTCATTCCCACTCTCTACACAGGGTTCAGTGTACCAATTTTAATAACTGCATAAAGTGTGGTATGTATTATGTGGTATGTAAGTTTGCAAACAAAAATTTAATAATCTAATTATAATGTCTTGTTCTTGGGTGGCATGTTATGGGGTATGTATAATATACCTAATATATGCATGTATGAATGTATTAGGTCTGTGAACTGTCATACGACCAGTCATGCTTTACGGGGCCGAATGTTAGGTCACTAAAGTGATAAATCACAAATGTCTCCACTCAGCTGAGATGAGAATGTTGAGATGGATGTGTGGTGTTACGAGAATGGATAAGGTGAGAAATGAGTACATAAGGGGATCTTTGAAAGTTGCACCCGTGACTGAAAAATTGAGAGGAAGAAGACTAAGTTGGTATGGGCATGTAATGAGGAGGGATGAAAGTCACGTTACAAAATGAATGTTAAACTACAAGATGGATGGGTACAGATGTAAAGGTAGACCAAAAAAAAGATGGATGAACTGTGTGAAGGATGATATGATGATTTGTGGTGTGTCAGAAGATATATGTCAGAATAGAAGAGTGTGGAAGGAAAAGACATTGTGCCGACCCCAATTAATTAGGATATGGTGAAAGAAAAGAGAGATATTCTTATATGAATAATGCCCTTTATACTTATATATATTATCTAGGTGCCATTAAAAGAAAATATTCAAAGAAGCTATAGTGAGTATAGTGAAATGTCAGTCTATTTATGAACAATCTGATGTTGTTCCTTATAATTATATTCAGTTAAGCAATCAAACAAGGATGACAGTTATGTAAATATTTTATTATCTTTCACGACCATAGATTATTCCATGAATACCTAAAGGATAAACAACTCTTAACTCATATAAAAATTAAATGTACCAAACTCATACAAGCCATCTCTTAGCTAGACTAAAATAGGCAGTGTTGGTTATTGAATATAATTATAAATTATAGTATGCTAATTTTATACTTTATATTTAAAAACAGATACCATTTTCTATAATAAAATTTAAAAACTTCGTTTAAAAAAACCGACTTCAAAAACTAAAAAACTAAAATGTATAAAATAACTTATTTCTAAAGCTATTATTATTAATATATATTATCTAAAACATCTTAAAGTCGGTGCTTAGTAATTTTCAAAATATAGTAATTTTTATGTTTTGCTTTGCACCGACTTCAAGATGTGTTAGATAATATATATTAATAATAATAGCTTTAGAAATAAGTTATTTTATACATTTTAGTTTTTTAGTTTTTGAAGTCGGTTTTTTTAAACGAAGTTTTTAAATTTTATTTGTTACTTTTTAGTGTCTGGCTATGTATGTATGGGTGGACCTACAAATGGTGCCGCGCTTCTTAAAAAATATAGGTCCTAAGAACCCGGAACAAAAAATTTTTCGTAAAATGAAAACTACTGGGCCAAACTATGTCAAATTTTTAGGGGACCACATGGCAGCTATTCTGCGTCGAACAAAAAAAGAATCACGTAAATCGGATCATAAATGACGGAGTAATCGGCGAACATATGGAACGGAGTGAAAATTATTTCCATGAAAAATGTCCATAAAATGAAAACTACTGGGCCAAACTATGTAAAATTTTTAGGGGACCAATTGGAAGCTATTCCGCGTCGAACAAAAAAAGAATCACGTAAATCGGATCATAAATGACTGAGTAATCGGCGAACATACATAAAAAAAAGAACAAAAAAAAAAAAAAAAGATTCCGACGAATTGAGAACCTCCTCCTTTTTTCAAAGTCGGTTAAAAAATCAGGTATTGCGCAGGCTTGGAGATTTAGCTTGTTTACGTGTACTAAATATAAATAGCATTATGAATGAAATGTATTCCCCTTTTGTTACAGGAGTAACCCTGACACTGTCGGCGGCCATCGACGGACAGAACTTCAACGCGGGCGGTCACAAGGTGGGCGTGGCCCTCGAGTTGGAGCCCTAGGCCGAGCACCGCAACTAGCCTTGTAGATAATTCATCATGCAACATACCTGTTATACAATTAACGATAACAGATAACGGAAGCGTATATAGCAAAATCAATTTCCTAATAAAGTATCTTCAAGTATTCTCTATAGTGTATCGAGCGTTTAAAACGCACCAATACAATTTAATCGCCCAGTGGGATTAGTGTCGAGCGCTGGCCATACTTAAAGCGCTGCATACATACCTGCTCCAATGAATCAATGTATGTGTGTATGTAGGTGTGTTTGCGGCTTCACAAGCTTACATGGCCGGTTCATACATCTTGCCGAGCGACCGTTCATTTCGACGGCAAGGCAACTGAATGTAAGTAAGATATAGGAACCGGCCCATAAAGTGCTTTGACACGGAATGATTATGCGAACGTGATCGACCAATGTGACCAAATCACAAAAAAGTAAAAATCTTGTTAGTGTTTCGGGGAAATAATTTAAAGGTATATTTTCTCACTTCATACTTACGTTCCTATTGGAATTGATTAACATCGTGCTAGACACTGCTAAATCCAGTAGGGCCTAGGTACAAGTGCACTTCTAAAAAAATCTTGATTGGATAAATTTAGTCACACTGGCTCTTAAGATAACGTTAGCAAAATCAGATATCTTAAACTGGCGTTTCTCGTACGTAAATATTAGCGTTCTCTGTATGAGTATGTATCTGTTAGCACGCAGCGCTACAGCATCTAATTTATTAATATATTATATATTATTCAAAAATATTATATAAAATCACCCTTGTCAGTTGTCTTGTAAATAAGCACCTACGGTGTAATATTCTATTGATTGAATGGTAATAAAAAATGAATAGTCTGTTGGAATCAGCTCTGAATTTGTTTCATTGCACGTTACCTGACCTCTCCTACGTTCCTGTATTCTCTATTAATAGGTCGTAGACTAATATTATCCTACAGTTGCCAGGGGGCTTATAAATAGAAGTTATGTATAGATTTTTGAGACTTGATTTTAATCCTGGACCAATAATTAAAGCTAGTTTACTGTTCGGAGATTAAACCTTTTTCTTTTTTAATTAATTTTATTAATAAAAAAGCTTGGAATCTATTTCATTATCTTTAATTACTAATAAATTCCTTGGCATGGCAACTTCTTATAAAGCTATGGAAAAGAATACTGTGTATAGTATTCTTTTTTCAATGACAAAGCTAAATCTTTGCTACAGTTAAAAGGTATGAGATTGTTTTAATATATTATTAGAATTTCATGAAAATGCTTTTGTTGTTTTAATGATTAAATAATAATTTTGAGATTCTGGATATCATGTAGCAACAGAGTGCTAGCCAAGACTAGTAAAACGAGCCCAAACACGACGGGTCTATCTTGTTTAGTAAAGGAGTTCCTATGGCCACCTTCCGACTCCATCATTAGATCAGCTCCATGGCACCATATTATTGCATTGTCACGCGATATACATATGCGTGTAAAATTTCATATCAATCGGAAACCGGGAAGTTGATCAAATTTAACTAAGGAGAGCAGATGGTATATCCAGCACTCTTATCTACAGGTGTTACGCTTCGACAATCTCAATATACTGGGTTTTACACGAATTGTTCCTTTACTATAAGTCTCTTTATGACAACGTGCACGTTAAGCTAGAATTATAGGCTAAAGAAAGTACCTTTTTTGATTTCATTGAAATGAGGCTAGTGTTTCAGCCACTAAGTTCCCATGATATTAGATTTTCGAGGTAAAGTATTCCTATAGTATACTTATAGATATAGAAAACTAGTAAAACAACACTTCGTATTATAACTGGGATATAATCAAGTAGAAGTGTTTATAAATAAGGGTGTTCACTGTATCATTTCTTCCTCCATGAGTTTAGCCATCCATTCGGGTTCAGCCGCTGCGATCTTCTCAATCAAACTGTTCACTTGGTAGCAGAGGCTTTGGATTTGCTTGTCCCATTGTGGAAGGATCTCACGAGCTATAATTGATTTAAAAGTTAAATAAAATGCTAGCTACAGAAGATATCCCATTTTCAAGTACACATTATAAAAGTCTACGAGGTAAAGACGGTGTCTACGGTTAGGATCCTAAACATTTCTCGATAAATGTCTATATAGAGCCGAGGAAGTAGGTGTATACCAGACAAATCTCATATGTTTAAAAAACATTTTGTAGTTAAAAAGCTTGAAAAAGTTTTTCAGCGCAGTTAGTGTGAATGTATTTTTATAAAATTCGAATTGAATGTATCTCAAATAATCAACTCCAAGCTAAAGATTCTCCACAAAACTACAATATATAGAATAACGAGGTTTGACAACCTGCCATAAAACATTTTTGGGGCTAGCAACCCTGTGGTAAAAAGTCTGCCATAAAGTATTTTTGGGGCTGGCAACCCTTTGGTTATATCGCTGTTGCTGAAACTGTTCAAAATTGTTATAGGTATTAATTTAGTACAAAATTATAAAATCACCCCAATTTGTACACTAGCAATATAACGTATATCAGTGTTGAGATGTTTTTGCGTTTCTAGTAGTGTAATATACATACTAACCAAAACTGGAATCAACTAGCTACTCTTACTCTCACTTGCACTCTCGCATAAAGGGCCATTTACATGGGGAAAGTTTCTTGTCTCCAAGACACGATTGTCGAAAGCAAGAAAAAAATCATGTAAATAAATTAAACATACGATATCGTACGTGGAAGGGCGATAATCGCCTGGTCATTAAATATTGGTATCTCTGTGTAAACAAAATACCGAGCTCGTAAGGAAAGTCTCGCATTCAAATCGGTTCACACTGATTTGTACGGTACTCGCATGAACTTGAAAAACGGCATACGAGTTTTAGTTTAGACTCTATAGATCTCAATGCGATTTCTGTCGTAATGTAAACAAAACTCTTTGATGATATTACCTTACCATTATCGTATGACATACTCGTAGGCGAGTTTTATTTTTTTGGTTGAACGGTGGTAAAACCAAAACATTTCAATGCGATTATTGTCTAAAGAGTATGGTCTACGAGAAAAGTATACGATTTTCGCCTCAAAACGTGCGACAAACTCTCCATGTAAATGGCTTTTGAGTATATTATAAGTAGCGTTAAAATTGTCATGCCATTTTACACGTATACACACTACTACAAACGTTATAACATCTCCAAGATCATTAACCCCTATGAGGGTCCAAAGTTAATATTTATTTTTGTCCAAATCTGCCATCAAAATTGCCGCGCCAAAACTAAGAGAATTATATCGCCTCTTTTATTCTAATACAAATTCTATGTAGTTAGAGGGAGAAAGCATCAGTTAAATGTTTGTTGCAATGATCTATATTTGGACGTAGTTACGCAAAAAGGATCCAACCCACAAAATGTTACTTTTGAATTATTAAAGATTAAAGTTTTAGCTGTATTTCCGCATTGATGCAGTTAAGCTTATTTCTATAAAATACATGATACATTAACGCTGGGCACGCTCCCATCTGGCAGCGATTTGTTACACAGTCTATAATCGCTTGTATTTTATAACTTAGTTTATATTAGTTTTTACATTAACGCTTATATTTTCCTAAGAACCCATAGACACAAACAAGTACATCAATGCGGAAATAGAGCTAAAACTTTAACCTTTAATAATTCAAAAGTAATATTTTGTGGGTTGGATCCTTTTAGCGTAACTACGTCCATTTGACCACAAATTTGCGGTGCTTCCCAATTAGCCGTGTGTGACACTCGAGAACAAATTTGTGGTGATTCCATCTTAAAATAGTTGAACTCACTCTCGAAATGGACGACCGAGCTGATTTGGTCAATGTACCCGTTCATCCGGGCCTCGCTGATCATGTGGCTGGCGATGCGCTCGGCCTTGGCCGGCGGCGTCTCCAGCAACGCACCCAACTCCTCGAACGTGATGTTGTTGTACAACTTGCTCGCAGACAGTAGGTTGTGCTCGAACACGGCACGATCGAGTATTGTCGAGCCATCCGGCATTGTCGCCTTTGAAAGCCACAACTCCTTTTTAAATTCATCAGCAAAATTACAGTTATAGGTAAAATCCTATTCATGTAATAAACGAGAAAGTTTTTGAAGGTGGATGTTTCTTAGACTTTCACGAAAAACTACTGATAAGATTTTCATGAAACTTATCAGAACTACCAGTATATCGTTGTTTTTTATTGTCTCAAGTAAGTAAACAGCCATACGACCTACGTAATGGAAAATGGCTACCGTCGTCTATGGGCATTTTTCTAATTGCTATTCTGCTCTTTCATATGATATGAAAGAAGTCCGTCTATGGATATTTGCAACATCGTGGGTGTTGCTAACGCGTTGCCGACCTGCAAGGAGGCTGGAACCTAGTCACTGAGGCCGGAACACAATGCAAAGTTATTGTGTTTCATTAGTAGCTCACAACGCCCAAAATTCTCCGTTGGCCGTTCCACAAGGCGACCGCGGTCGTTGTGATCGTGGCGAAAACGTCAATAATGGCGTCATCATTTTCGATCGGTCGTGTACTCGTGGTTTTTTTCAAATAGTTTCAATGTACAAGCACGGCATGTTTAGAATTTTATAATATTACTAGCTGTCCCGGCAGACGTTATCCTGCCCTGAAGAAATAAAATTTATCCGATTGCAGCGCCACCTACCGGGAAAATTGTGAATCTAAACTATAAATCTAAATTGTAAATCATCCCCGAATCCACTTGAACACACAAAAAATTTCATGGAAATCGCTCTAGCCGTTTAGGAGTTCTCTGTCAACACATGTACAGAAGAATTATATATATAAAGATAGATAACATAGCAGGCTTTATGGATATAAAGATTTTCATTAAGGTAATACAGCATTGGTGGGGGTCCCATAGCCAGGTTTTGACAAAAGGTACTCTATGAAAACGTCATGTCCATCCTTCCATGTCTTTGTACGTCAGACACATATTACTCAGAATCTACAATTAGTGTGGATATATAAGAAAATATAGAGATTAGCGCGATGGATACATAAATATACCTTTTGATGAGTTTGCATCAAAGCTTCAAACTCATGCAATTCCGAGCGCCTGATGATTCGGTCCAAATACATTTTCTCAAGAATAGAGTATGCTGGCAGCTGCTGACATCTTTCGTCTTTGAACAATGTTGCCAGCATCCTGGATCTTTGTTGACCTGCCAAATATAGTTTTCAAGACTCACTCTAGTTATATGGGAAGGAGAATGGTTTCTGGCACCCTATAATAATAATTCATTTATTTCAGATATTATTTTCATATTGTACAGTTTTATATTAACAATAATTTAATTTAACAATTTTAAAAACATCAAATTAGTTTACAATGATTAATACTAATTAATGAAATAAATACTAGGGCATTACACCCGCGTCACAATAATGATTATAAATGTTCCTACTCCACGGCACGAAGGGACATGTATACCAAATGATTTCAATTATGGTCTATTATGGACTGGGCCACTGGGCCGCGAGGCGGCAGACAACAAACAAACTCACTCACACATCTAACTGGGCGTGCAGTTGCACCCATTTACGTAGCAGTGGCGAGTCCCATCGATCTACAAAAAGACTGAGCATGCTGTTGGTGCTGCCAGGGATGCGCACCTCTTTCTAATGATGGCCGCAAAGCCATCGATTCGCGCTTCTGCGAACATCCCCGACGCACTGCGCCGCCACGGGAGCCCCAACAACACCCTCAGCCCATTGTTATACTGGACACGTAGGTGTACACGCTGTATGTCCGCTGCGTACAACTGGCCCACAGGCTGCACGTGTAGGACTGGTAGTATGCTCGGAAAAGCATAAGCAATTTAGAGGCTATAGAAGTTTAGAGGCATTTTCCGAGTTCCATTTTTCACTATGTGAATATCATTCCCAGTACTCTTCTTTAATAATTATACTAGAATTAACCCGTCAAACCCCAATGCTAGCCTTTTCTTTAAAGAGCAAGCATTAATACAGGTTACATTGTATAATTTTTTTATGTTAGTACTAATTGGCCACGGAAGATTCACTTCATTTCTTATCGCAAACTATCCCATCTCCAGAGATGAAAAGTATCTATGCTCATTTTCAGTATTAAAACTACATATTTTATATACAAAATTACAGCAAAAGCGACCCAGTACTCCAGCAGTTTTTCCGTGAAAGCTTAACAGATAGACAGACCGGGTTACAATCGCATTTTTTATAGATGATGAATTTTTATATCTATAAACTTAACAAATGATTGGTCTCCCATACACAGTTTCATCTTCTATTTCAACCCCTTCCAGTTTTATTTTTGCGATAAAAATCAGTAGCCTCAAGTCTCGAATGTAAATTACAATATGACCCAAAATAACCAAAATGACGACAATGACACATCACAAAAACAAACAAAACATTCTACTTTCTAGGATATCCTTTACATAAAACTATCCGATTATCTGGGATGAAAAGTATATTTAAAGATTTGAACTTAGGATATGTTCATATCTTCGGCATTACAAAAAAATATATACTGAGTTTCAGCAACAACCGTAAGTAACCTTTCTGTGATAGTGTAACAGACAGACAGACTTGATTACACATTTATAATATTAATAGGGATAATTACAGCCCACTGCTGGACTTGGGCTTCCTAATTTATAAAGGAGGACAGATCTCCTTCCAGTCTCTCAAGGGAACAGATAGTATACTTGCGACATTTGTCCAAAGCAGCTTGGCAGGTTTCACATATCGGTTCTCTCGATGTAAGCATGTAGTGATTGTAATAAGGAGTACTTCAAACACAAGAACCTATGGCGTGTATTTTACCACCAGGATTCAAACTTGTGACATTTGAAATCTGGGGGCAAGTGCATTAACAACTAAGCTACTACGGCTTTTCCTTCCATACATTTCAGTACTTAAATTGCCTTTTAAGAGACTACTTTACCTGCTGAAGCAAGGACTGTGCAGATCAAGGCATTCCTGAGGCATGTCATCCGTTCATCTTCGTGGATTATATTACGATAAGACAACTCGTTATATCTTTGTGCGGCTTCTATAAACTTCCTATAATAAACAAATTATGTCCATTATCTTTTATAATTTTTGGTT
The DNA here is from genome assembly GCA_949752895.1 of Dendrolimus pini. NCBI lineage: Eukaryota > Metazoa > Arthropoda > Insecta > Lepidoptera > Lasiocampidae > Dendrolimus > Dendrolimus pini. Next base: position 15,308,613 of record OX457140.1, on the reverse strand, counting down.
AGATTATTGTTTTCAAACAACAATCTCATATACCACCTAACGTGTCCTGTTCAAACTAATTCATGTTAAAAATTATGTTTATGTACTAAATAAATAATCGGCGGACAAACATAAATATTGTATATCCCCAACTTAAGTAAGTTACGTCTGTGTTATGCGTAATATACAATGGACTACTCTGGGGCCGATGCCAGACACCTAAATAACGGAGAAAATTCGATTCTGAAATTGACCATACCAGGATTGGAAACCGGAGTCTCCGCGTTACAGTGAGGTAATCCATCAAAGGCTTATTTTATAAGTACTAGAACATTTTTTTAAATCTTCCACACCATGTTTAAGTTAAGGCGAACTTGAGATACGAAAGAAATGTCGCATGTTGCAGTCACTCATCTCTGTCTTCATACAATTGCATACAGACGGAGATATAACGCAGTCCGCTTCTTACCTCAAATCTATCTATATGGGCAAGGATGACGACGGTTTTTACGACTGGATGCACATATCATACTAGTTACCGACTCATAGTTTTTATTAAAATTACGAGAGAAGGCACAAGAGCTTAGGTACTGTTATACTACTTGCTTACATGCTTATGTGTATTTTTATTAATTGCTAGAGTACAGCAGATAGACAGACGGCTCACCCGATGGCAAGCGGTTACCGTTGCCTATGGATGTTCGCAACATCAGAGATGTCACTGATATGCTGCTGGCCTTGAAGAAATTTTGTGAGACCCTTTGAAAAACTCCATACTGTAGCCCTGTGGAAAAACCATGGCTGGGAGCTTATTCCAAATCCCCACGGTGCACAAGAGAAATGTTCTAGAGAACCGTTGAGTATAAGAGTGAAGCAGCTCAAGGAGGTGGGAATAAACGCCCAGCCGATGGCGTGCGGTGCGGTGGCAATAGGAAGATGAAGACACTATTCTGAAGACTCCCTAGGAACACTCCCCATTGTAGTCGGTAGAATATGCAGAGAAACACGAAGTCTCTCTGAAGGCCAAGCATAAATAAATCGTTTATGAATATGAGATCGTCGACAATGCGAAAAGCTCGACGTTAGATGCTACCAGCAAGCTGCTAGCCTGGGAGAAATTTTAATAACACTTCTTTTTAATATACCCTCTGTGGTAATGCTCAGGGACAACCTTTGTTGGGAGCTTATACTTCACCTATATTATGTCGGCCATCTCTATTTTTTTGTTTTTTTTCTATGTCAGTATACAACGGGGTAATGACATAAAATGTCTATATCTACTTTAGAATAAGGAATGCATAGTATTAATCTTATATCTATCTTATATAGACACAACGTTAAGACGGCTATAAAAAGAGCCCGAAGAGAACACTTAGAAGGCTTAGTTCAAAATATAGAGACTCTCATACAAGCAGGTGAATCTAGAAAATTCTACCAGGAAATAAGAACTACCAAAAAAGGATACCAACCCACTGTTCAAATTTTGCAGGATAACTCTGGGAATCTTATTACGGATACCGTGCAGCTTAAAACAATGTGGAGGGACTATTTTCATAACCTCCTTAATAGCCCACCATCAGAAGCGCTAATCAGGCAAGAGGTGGAAGATAATATGGAGGAAGTAGTACCCCCTACATTTGATGAGGTAAGGAAAGGTATAATGCGGCTTAAGAATAATAAAACGCCCGGAATCGATGACCTTCCCTCCGAGTTGTGGAAGTACAGTGGAAGAGTAGTTCAACTCAAATTTTACGAACTCGTAAAAACTATATGGAAGGTAGAAAGACAGCCACTAGAGTGGAATACAGGAATAATTAGTCGTATTCACAAGAAAGGGTGTAAGAAGAGATGCAATAACTACCGTGGAATAGCGTTACTGCCAGCTGCCTACAAGGTCCTATCCTACGTGCTGCTGGAAAGATTAGAGCCACACGCGGAAAGAATTCTTGGCGATTATCAGTGTGGCTTTCGCAGAAATCGTAGTACGATAGACCAAATATTCCCCTGAAACAGCTGATGGAAGAGGTGGGAGTACGCTCAGAGTATCCACGCACTGTTTGTAGACTTCCAAAAAGCGTACGACAGTATAGACCGAGCTGCCTTGTACACCATTCTTAGGAACTTCCATATCCCAAAGAAACTTATCGATATGATCATAGTGGCCACTAGTATGAGCACAATGCGTGTGAGAGTAGGAAGAGAGCTTTCTGATGACTTTGCGGTGATTACCGGACTAAAACAGGGTGACGCCCTCTCACCCACGCTTTTTAATCTGGTGCTAGAATATGTGCTGAGAAGAGTAATGACACTCGAGATAGGCGTGCAGCTAAACGGAAGGCATAAGGTGATAGGGTATGCCGATGACTTAGCACTATTAGGGGAAAGCCGCGAAGAAATTATAAAAGCAGCTAAGATCTTAGAGCAAGAGGCAAAAAAGGTTGAACTCAAGATCAGCACGGATAAGACCTTCAAGTTGGAGATACACTGTATAAAGGGGCGAGCAAGTTCAAATACCTGGGATGCACGATCACAGACACGAACTCCCGAGAGGAAGAAATACACATCCGTGTCCAAAATGCCCTCAGGTGCAGTGCTGCCCTACATAAGGTGTTAGTGTCCAGGCTCCTAAGCAGGAAAACCAAAATTCGGGTCTATAAAACTGTCATTAGACCAATTTTGATGTACGGCTGTGAGGCCTGGACACTGACACTGAAGGAGGAGAACCAATTGCTGGTCACAGAGCGGAAGGTTCTCCGAAAAATCTTGGGCCCAACAATAAAAGAAGATGGCAGCTGGAGGGTCCGAACAAACTCCGAAATAGAAGACCTCATGGCCGAGTCTAACATAATTGGGGAGATAAAATCTCTCCGTCTCCGCTGGCTCGGTCATGTAGAGCGGATGGAAGAGGATCGGGGAGTGAAGAAAGCATACTTGGGACAACCAATCGGTCGGCGTCCGGTTGGTCGTCCCAAGTATCGCTGGAGGGATAGAGTGGAGGCTGATCTGACCACACTGCAAGCCCACAATTGGCAGGACACTGCGCAGGACAGAGGGAAATGGTGTGCTCTCGTTTCGGAGGCCAGGACTCACTTTGGGTCGTTGAGCCAACGGAGTTAGTTAGAGTTAGTTATAGTATTACTCTAAAGCAGTGTGTTTCAACCTGTGGGTCGCGACCTCCAGGGGGGGTCGCAGAGCCTTGCTCAGGGGGTCGTCGGCAAGAGAATAGGCAATTTAAGTTTATACCTCATACTTAGGTAGTTTCTAAGCTCGGCAGCTTTTAGCAGGATAATGCCGTTAAAAGAAACTACATGTAATAAAACTACGTTTTAACGGTTTTAAGCGCGGTAATTTATTTGATTTAGGTTTATCCGACGTTTCGGCCGCTTTTCACGGCCACTGAAAAGCGGCCGAAACGTCGGATAAACCTAAATCAAATAAATTACCGCGCTTAAAACCGTTAAAACGTAGTTTTATTATGTGTACAAGTCGCGAAAACTTTAGAAAATATTATGAGAAACTACATGGTTCAAGATGGAAGCCAAAACTGAGTTCATTACAAAATACCTACATTGACATTTAATATTATGACAACTAACAAAACAATACACAACATACCTTCCCTCTATAATCATTGTGGGTTTAGAACATAATTATGTATAATCAATAATAATAGAACACTATTAAATTTAACAAATAAGTTTAAACAAATTAATGTTCTTGATTATTTGGTATTCCTATTATATCTGGCCATAGCTCTGGAGCTGGTATGTCAATGAGTGCATCTGGAGACGATGAGCCTGATATTGATCGCTCTCTATATCTGAATGACGGTTGTTTCTCAGATTCGTGGGAGTACTCGGGCTACAATCTGATCTGAATGACGCCGATGTAACTCACCATCCTCTGTCCTTACCATATAGGAGCTAGGACCCTCTACTACTTCAATCATTGCTCTATTCCATTTTTCCCCTGGTCCATAATTACGAACCATGACTGGCTGATCCACTATGAACCTTCTGTTTGGCACCTTCTGTGCTGCCGTTTCTAGTTGGATATCTTGTGGGCTTGGCATATTATCAGGATGTAAGCTTGAAACAACTGACCTGTATCTACGTCCATTTAACATCTCTGCTGGTGTTTTATTATTGCTACTATTTGGGACTACTCTTAATGAATATAATGCTTTAGGTAGTTTTTCAGCCCAGGGTACATTATTTAAAGTCATTTTCTTAATCTTATTTTTAAAACTCTGTATAGCTCTTTCTATTTGTCCATTAGTAGCTGGGTGGTAGGGCGGTGAGTATAAATGCTTAATTCCATTATTCTTCAGAAAAATATTGAACTCCTTAGAAGTGAACACCCTACCATTATCTGACACTAAGGTGTTTGGTAACCCTTGAGATGCAAATATTCTTCGAACTGCAGCTATGGTAGCTTCACTGGACATTGACGCAATAATTTCGGCTTCGAACCATTTACTATAGCTATCTATAAGAACTAAGAATGTTTTACCCTGGAATGGGCCGGCGATATCAATATGCACCCTACTCCAAGGCTTTTCTGTAACAACCCATGCTTGTGGATCTCTAGGTGGGTTGTTTCTTACTATCTGACAGGACTCACAACTGCTAACAGTGTGCTCGATTTGCTGATCCATACCTGGCCACCAAACATATCCTCTGGCATATGCTTTAGTTTGGACTATACCTGCATGTGGAGCATGTAGTAATTTTAAAACATCCTGTTGTAAACAACTAGGAATAATGACTCTGTTACACCACAATAAACATCCTTTATTGAGGGAAAGAGCCTCTCTACGTGTCCAAAACGGTTGCATGTTGGGGTCAGTATTCTTACATGGCCACCCATGGAGGACATGAAATACCACCCTTTGGAGTACTGGGTCTTTTTCAGTGTCAGATGCAATTCTAGATGTATCTAGATTCCACCCATCTGGTTGTTCTTCCAATAATAAGACTTCTCTAAGAGGTTTTTCATCAACTCTGAAGTTTCCGGCTCAGTCCATCGACTTAAAGCATCAGCATTACCAATTGCCTGGCCTGGTCTATACTTGATACAATAATTGTAACAACCTAACTTCAGAGACCAACGCAGCATACGGGGGGAAATCTGGTCAGGAATTGGCTTTCTCGGGTTAAATAAACCTACTAAGGGTTTATGATCTGTAATTATACAAAATTCACGGCCTGCCAAGAATTCATGGAACTTTTTTAAACCAAATATTATTGCAAGGGCCTCCTTATCTATCTGCCCGTACCTTCGTTCATGGGGTTGCAATGTGCGTGAAGCCATCATAACAGGTCTCTCAGACCCATCATCCATTACATGGGCCAATACCACGCCAAGGCCATATTCGGATGAATCGCATATTAAAAATAATTTCTTTGCAAGGTCATACCCTACCAGTGTCATCAGACGATAACAGGTCCTTAGCTCGGTCAAATGCAAATTGTTCTTTATCACCCCACCTCCATACTGATTTTCTATCTAATAAACGGTACAGAGGTTCTAAGATTGTAGCTTTGTGTGGAATAAACTTTTCATAGAAATTATATAAGCCTAGGAAAGCTCTCAAGGCTTGTTTCGTCCTAGGTGCTGGTTTTTCTTTAATTTCTTTAACCTTATTTGGAGAGGGATGAAGACCGTCAGCATCAATCCTGTGCCCCAAGAAATCTATGCAATTAGAAGCAAATACACATTTCTCCATCTTCAAACGAAGACCTAATTCATTCAGTTTTTGTAGAACAGCATGTAGCCTATTATTATGTTCCTCTCTAGTCTTCCCAGTTATAGCAATGTCATCCAACAGGCATGCTACACCATCCATACCTGCGAGCACTGAAGACATGACACATTGAAAAATTCCTGGCGCTGCATTAACACCGAATGCTAGCCTGTTCATTTTCATAAGTCCTAATGGAGTATTTAATGTTAATAGGAGGGCCGTATCTTCATCTACTTTTAACTGCATGTATGCTTCCTTCAAATCTAATTTACTAAAGACACACCCACCACTGAGTTTCACAAAACTCTCTGCAGCTGCAGGTAAGGGATATGTGTCTACATCAATTGATATGTTTACTGTTGATCTATAATCTCCACAAATACGAAGTGAGCCATCCTTCTTCTTGACTATTCGTAAAGGTGTCGCCCATTTAGAATATCTTATAGGAGTCAAGATGCCACATTCAACCATCCGCTGCAATTCGTCTTCCACTTGCTTTTTAAGTGGAAATGGCACAGGCCGGGCCTTGATGAAACGTGGCTGAGCATCTGCCCTAACAGTCAAGGACATTTCAGGACCCTTATATTGTACATACATACATACATACATTACTTCACGCCAGGTCCCTTGCGGGGTAGGCACGAACAACAGAGCGCCATTTAGGCTTATTCTTACACACCTCACTTGCTTCTTTGACATTCATAGTTCTTGTCATGCATGCTCGTCTGTTCTTAAGGCTCGTATATTGTTATATTGTCCCAACGTTTTATTGAATAAGTCAGGAAAATCTTTGAGCATATCTTGTTTCACTTCATCTAATGTCCAACAAATCCCTAATATTTCCAAGCCTAAGGACTTAAACCAATTCCGCCCCAATAGACTGGGTCCATTGCCAGACACCACAATCAATTCACACTGCGCTTCCTAGTTTCCCAACAGAACTCGTACCGAAACACTTCCTATTACTGGTAACGTCTCACGTGAATATGTAACCAACTTCACATTGGTAGGCCGCAGAGGTGGAGGTGATTTCCACATATGATTGTATGTGTCTTCCGACATAATAGTCCGCGAAGCACCTGAATCAACCTCCATAAATGTCTTAGAACCATTTATTATCACTTCAGCCTTTATTGGAGCTGCATATCCTTCTGAACAAGTGTATACTCCCATCATATTTTCCTTGGAATCATTGCATTATGCTATTTCAACCACAACCTGATGCTGTTTCTTTAGCTTTCTATCACAGGCTGACGCAATGTGACCTAGGCACCTGCAAGCAAAACATCTTGCTTTCAGAAATGGACACCGTCCGCCTTCTCCATGGCGTCCTTTACAACGGCTACATAGTATAGCACCTATTTTTCCAATATCCATTGCCTCATCCATATTTCCATGAGTTTGCTTCGTATTCGGATCAACCTCTGAGTACATTTCTTGTATAATTGTCTGATGATTTAAACATAACTGTACAGCTGTTTCATATGTCAGGTTCTTTGTTCGCAACAATTCGCGACGCAGACGTTCATCACGCACGCCCAGCACCAGTCGATCGCGCAACTGACGCTTTAAGTCCACGAAGTTGCACTTTGCACCCAGCAACCCGATTGCCGCAACAAAATCTTGAACACTTTCCTTATCTGCTTGTTTACGTATGTGAAATTTTCCGGCTTGCAGTATTTCATTTATTTCCGGTTCATAAAATCGGTCTAACACCGCAAGAATGTCCTTAAGAGGCACTTCAGTAGGTCTATTAGGCACTAATAATGACACAATAAGTGAATAAGTGTCTTTTCCACATTGTGATAAGAATATAGACCGCACTTTATCCAAGGTTTGATTTTCGTAACCAGCAACATCCAATGAACACAACAAACGTTCTTTATATTCACACCATTTATCAGTCTTGGGGTTAAACTGTCCCGGAAATACAATATTTGTCAAATTACACGCCATTTTCACAATAATACGTTTAATTTATTCTCGTCGCCACTAAAAGAAACTACATGGTTCAAGATGGAAGCCAAAACTGAGTTTATTACAAAATACCTACATTGACATTTAATATTATGACAACTAACAAAACAATACACAACAGCCGTAATAATGAATATAGGTAACAAAATAGGGAAAGACATAAACGTAGTCATTTAAATTTTTCAACCTGTAAAGGGGTCGCGTATCCAAAAAGGTTGAAAAGCACTGCTCTAAAGAAAAAGTTTATGACTTAAAAAGTTAGGTGGGCATAAAGAAATTAAACTGTTCTATTATTGCTATTTAGATATTGTATCTTTAAAAAGAAACTAACCTTCTATAATCCAAAACTCTGGCATAACAAACTTTGTAATAGATATGCAACTGTTCATTAGTAGTTTCCGCCTGCAAAAGAGATGCCCTGTTGACAAATGCCTCTGCTTGCACAGGGTCATCCACCTCCAGATAGAGCCTGGCTATCTTCAGATAAGTCTCCAATTTATAGTCTACTGAATATTGTCTGGAAGAAAGATATGAAAATTCGGTCATAGACAGTCAAATCATTAGCATATTTTATCATCTTGAGAGCTTATTATGTTATCTTGAATATTGAATTCATAATTAGAGTTTTGGGTTAACTTGAACTCTTGAACTGATTCAAGAGCGGAATACTAGGCGGGGTACATCACTTACAATGGCATCTGCTCTATGCAAGCAAAGTAGGATTTGTGTTAGAATGGATTTGGCTAAATGCTATGCATTCTTCACACACAAATAATTAAGAGGCATACAAGTGACAAAAATCCACAATTTTAATTATTTCCCTATGGAACCATAAAAAAGCACTTAATCAAAATACCTCATATACTTATTGAAATTAATTTTAAGCTCAACTGTTTTTGATACTTGTCGCAAATTATAAGTTCATGTTTAAAAGAAGCACTGGGAAACATTCATGACTGTAGAAGTGCAGGAAAAGATGTATGCCAAGATCATGTTATGCATATGGAGATCTGTCATCTCTACCTACCTATAATATGTATGTATAGAAGTGAATATCTACCACCACCTGTTGACAGAAGTGACAAAATGGCTATGGGACCCAAAAAATTTACTCACTTCTGTCCTGTCTCAAGAGGTATACCTACAAGAACATTGGCGGCCTCCTTCCAATTCTGATTGCGCTCATAGATATCTGCCAAATGCTGTCTTATGCTTGCAACCTGAAATGCATAAAATCCAGTATAATACACTCTTACATACATAATCAGAGTAGTATAACTTACAGACTTACATATTTTCTTGCTAACAGACTACTATACTATAACTTCTAATTACTATAGGTACCTATCTAAGGGTTAAATACAGTAATTAAGAAGCACATATCTACAGATTATTAAATGCATAAATACATAAAACTAAAATAAATTAATATTTACCAGTTCACATCCAATAGCAATTAGATTTTTATACACCCCAAATTCTCAAATCTTATGTTTAGGAAGAAAGTGAAATAAAATCAGACAAATATAAAATCCCAAACATAGAATTAAAATTGAAATTTTGCCCCCACTACACATTATGCCTTTTCAAAACTCTTTAATTTACATTATAATCTCTGGTTGATTATGCAAAAGACTAAGGTCCATACTCTAGATTTAGAACTATACTCATGTATTAATCTGTGTAATTTGAATTTTAATTTATATGCTCCTTAGGATTTTTGTTAATGTTAGTTTATAAAAAATCTGTTTTAAGACCTAACCTGTTCCTCAAAAGAAATGACTCTGGGCTGTATGACATCTAGGGCAAAATGTGAAACTTCTTGAGACACATCATCTGGTAGAAGAGCCAAGTGTGTGCTCACATCTGTCAGCAGCTGACGGGATATTACCAGGCTTACATTCTCATTGACAACTAAAAAACATGACGGAAATTTTAATCTATACAGAGTGAAAACGTTCAGCTGGACAGTAAGGGGAAGTAATGCAGCTGCAGATACAGAAAGTGGTCTTAAGAGACTATACATAATTATTCAGTGACATTTTGATCCCTATTCTCAGATTTTCAAAAAATTTACAGTTAGCAAGAAAATGGCTATTTTACACAAATGTTTTTTTCCATTTTACACTGTTTCTTCTTTTCTTTACTATATTGACTGCAGTTGTTATGTTAATTTGACTTCATTTTGATGACATCATTTTAATTTACCATAAATTAACTTCAATTATTCTTTTTATAAAAGTTTGGACTACAAAATAAGATCCAATATTAGCTTGTGCTGTTTTTAAAATGTATCATCTCTTGAATAAATGTCACTAATTCGGTAATTCCCCCTAAACCTCTAGACTGATTTTGATGAAATTTTTATGTGTGTATTTGTGTAGCTTCTTTAGATGGTTTAGAATTTAGATTTACAATGGGTGGAACCAGTAGGTGCCACTGGAATTGGGTTCTAGTATTCTTCCAAACCCCTGGACCAATTTCGATCATTTTTTTTTGTATTTCAGTGGGTCCCCGGATGATTTAGATTCACAATTGTAGGCTTCTTTAAAAACGCCTACAAACTTGCACACAATATGAATAAGACTGTTAATAAAGAGTACCTAATTATTACATGAATACTTACTGGCTTCAACAAAAGCTTTTAGTGATTCTGCCAATTCTGTTCCTGTATTTTTGAGAATTTCCATGAGAACATTTCGGTACCTATAAAGTTATTAAAACTATACTACATTTTTTAAATTAAAATTTGCATTTTTTACCTCTATGAAAAATATTTGTATAAGTGTACTTACTTTTCCGCTTGATCTTTATGTAAACCTCCTGAATTTCTTAATTCAGTTAAATATTGGCGAACAGCTGCTAAATTTAAAGGCATTTTGTAATTTTATAATGTTTGTAACGTTTTAAAAAATATTTTTGACTTAAGTCACCTAACCTCTTACCCACAGAGTACTTTTTTTATAATATTTATGGCTTGGCAACTAGGCCTTTACCACAGAGTACTTTATATATACTAGTATAGAGTCAACAGTCATAATATATATACTAACGCACTCTATCGGTATACGACACAAAACAACGGCAACAACCGTCCAGAGCATCTAGTATTATTTTGATTATTATATTAGACTTTTGGAAATTGCGGGAGTTAATAATTTAACTCCTGCACCTCCAAAAGCCATTTAAAAAATGTATTTTTGTTAGTAAAATAAAACAACAATTTAGCGGTAACCTGATTTATTATGTTTCCTTTTATTAAAATATTCAAAGGCATACATTTTCATAACATCATTTGTGTCCACATCTAATCTGGTGCCGTTACGATGATTTACTTACAAGTTTTACCGCATCTAGGCACACAACAACCTCTTTCAGAAGAAGCCATAATCCAAGTCGACAGAGAACAAATCGTTAGGCAAATCGGTGTTCAGGGTACATGCGTAAGTCCAACGTGATCACAGAACACTAGTAAACGAGATAAGCGAAGTCTTCGGAGTCCAGAAACCAAACAAAGATGTCGAAAAATAATCGAAACACAAAAAAAGTACATACGTTCACGAATGTGACTCGTATCGATCGGAACGTCGTTTTGGTTTTGACATAATTGACATCTTTGAAATAAGTTTTTGATAAATCGACAATTCATCAAAAATCCAGTAATTAAAGTTAAAAAATGCTATATAATTTGAAAAAGGTGAGGAATAGAACTTCACACTTTCAAATATATTTATTATCTGTTATGGCTTGCAAAAACACAAAAACATATCAAATATTTCTTAAATAAGTATTAAAACAACTGCGTATAACGAAACATATTATTTTCTTTCATTTGGTGTTTAATTTGAGAACAGTGACATCTACTGCAATACGTACCTACTAAAAGAACGCAAAAAATCTCTAAGAAAAAATAATTGTACCGACTGTTATGACACTGCTCTTACCTTATTATCAGTTGTTGTTGTTGTTAAAGCTTGCTACAAAGGCAGGCAAAGGACTTGGCCCATAATGCCCATACAGCCTTGTCAGTTGTATTCGTTAAAAAAAAAAAAAACTACCCTGGAGAGATCCCGCGCTCCTCCCAGGACTTATTATGAAACCTGGATACTTATAAAATTCTATATAAGTTTTTGACTATGACCAAATTGGATTTGTAAAAATGGAAATGGACAGAGTTCATTACAATATAATAGAAGAGATATGTATAATATAACATTTGACATGGCTTAGGCCTTTTTTAATAACGATGACTTCTTTAACCTGCAGACAGTTGTGTAAAACTTTCGTCCTAAGTATACATTAGACTTCGAAACCCACGGAGAACTTGGCTTTCTTGATTCTCTAATAATGTGGGAATCTCACAAGCCTTTGCCATTATTGACTTAATCTATTTATTCTATCTATTCTATAAGGTCCATGAACTGTTATGCTAGTTTAATCACAGATTTTATTCTAACATTATAGTGCATCATTTGTCACTTGTTATTAATTAAATTAATGTATTTAGAGTTTGAGATTAACAATTTATTAAAAAACCACTTCCTTTCCTTATTCTTTGTCTACGTTCCACTAGAGACTCAGAACGACCATGCTCCACTTCCCATTCCACTTGCTTGCCGACGTTACAATCATAAACCCAAGTGGAACGGTTATTCGACCCACCTCTTGACATGGGTCGTTGTGAGCGTTGTGTGATCGAAAATGACGACGTAATTAGTGACGTTTTTGCCACGACCATAAAGACCGTGGTCACTTTGTGGAACGGCTAACGGAGCATTTAGGGCGTTGTGAGCTACCAATGGATCGCGCTGCAAGACGAGAGAGAGACAAAACTGTTTTTTTTTGAAGTGAAACTTCTATATAGACGGGGGTCTTACGATTTTTCGCTCACGAAAAAGGGTCACAGTCACGTGGTCTTAATACTTACATTTATTACTACTTAGGTTTTCAAATTGGACAAGTACATTAACAATCTGCCCGTAGCACTTCAAGTTAAAATTTTGTTACGATTCATTTTGTCACTTGTCAGTTGAAGATTTTTCACTTGTACTTTGCGATTCGTTTTTCCACTTGTCCGTTCCGATTTATTTTTCCACTTATCCGTTACCATTCGTTTTTCCACTTGTCCGTTGCGATTCGTTTTTCCACTTGTCCGTTGAAGTTTCACTTCTAATATGTGTCCCAGCACACATTTTTTTCTTTTATTGATGACATTGATAATACACCTTTCTCAGATTGTTCTTTTTGCAACTTAAGTCTTTGGCAAAATCAACGCTTAAAGTGTTGGCGCCATAACTGCTAACAAAGAAGAAGAACTTTAGAGTGCCACATTCACTATTCGACACGGCGGTTCACCTAGCAGTCAGCCATGAAATGCAGGACAATGAATGTTGTTGCAGACTACATTGCGTCAATATATCTTGCGTCCTGCAAGAACCACACACTTTAGGACTGCACTGCAGGATAGTGAATGGGCCCTTAAGACGCCAGCAGGAACCCTGCTCTAAACTCGTGATTTAGTTACACTATTTTAATCGAAAAATAACTGCGGCTATTATTTAATGTTTTAGAATCGAGTTTTCTTGGTACGGTGGATACGGCAGTTAAGATACAGTTACACTTAAAAATAAGCAGTAAATTTTAATGGGTAAGCCGACGTTGACTTGACGTTAGGTGAATATAATATACCTATATTATTACAATGACTATGTACATGTATTGATAGTTATTTGTATAAAAGTAAAATAAATGCTGTAGAACCAATCTAAATTATTTTTTATCTCAAATATTCTAGTTGTCTTACTCAACACAGAATGGAGAGAATGATATAACTCAAACACTATGATTATGGAGGTCTAAAAAAGGAAATTCACATGATCCAAACATTTTAAACGTTTTCAATGATAAAAATGTAAAGTATAATATGTAAAGACCAATGATATTCCGCTTTAGGCGTACCTAATGTTTAAATTCAAGCTTACGAAATTCATTACAGGTTACCAGTGAAATAAACATGGCAATTAGCTTTTGAACACTTATACACTTTATAATAAAACCATTTTTTATTAAAATTATTAATTAAGTTTTCTGCAGACCAGTACCTCATTTTTTTGTACAAAGGAGACTTGATGGTTTTCCTCGTTTTTATTTTATATCTGAAACCTTTATATCTTATATACAAATTTAAAAGATACCATAACTTATTTTTAGGCTAAACATTATTCTAAATTTACCTTTAAATTGATTAACTGTAAATAAAATTATAAGGTCCAAAAAGGGCATTATCCGAACCCAGCCTCCTCTCCTGGCTATACTATTTTAAAATTTGTAATTTTTAGTCGATTTTGTCTATACATTTTTTCTAACTGTTGGTAATACGGTTTGTCGATTGTCGAAAATGACATAAAAAAAATTAAAAGAAGCGCCATTGAAATTATGAATAGCTTTTTTGAAAAATAATACTTAGATATACTTAAAATCACGTATTCCTGCATATTAACAACTAGATAATTGATAAATCTTTTTTGTATAGTGATTTTTTCTAAGTTTGAAGTGGTTTTTTAATATTTAAATCTGAATTGTTTGTGTCGATTTGTTTTTAACCGTGGCGAGTAGATTCTTTGGAGGGATTTGACAATTTAAAATGGCGGCGTCTTTTGAACTTAAAAATGATTTTGATAATGCTTAATATTCAGAGTGTTTTTAAGTGTGGAAAGTGCTTTTAGTTGAATAGACATTATAAAATAGACTGTATATCAAAATGGAGCACAATTTGGGCGATACGTTGAATTTGGAAAGTACTATGGGCAATGTATGTAAACACCAAAATGTTTCTTGACAAGTTTAGTAAATAAATTACTTGCTATTTAATATATTTTTGCCGTCACATATAGAAGATAATATTTGCTTTAATTTAGAAAAGTTCTGTCTCAGTATAACGCTTCAATATAATTAATAATAAGTGTAATATACAAATCGCTAATTTTCTTAATATTTTATATGCATTTTGCCTATTGTGAATACTTGCCAAAACTTATTATTAGCGCCTTTTTCATTTGGAATGAACTTGTGAAAGTTTTTCATATTTTTTCAGATGGATTTTGATCAGTCAAGTGTGGTTATACATGAAACTGACATATCTTTAGATCCAGGTGCTCATGAGGGGGATATTCCAATGGAATTTGAAAATATAGAAGAAGAGCAAATGCTGATGGAGACGGGAAGTGAAGAAGTTATAGGTGACTTTGTATATAAAAGTATTATTATATAATTTTATTGTAATTTAAATATAGTCTGTTGTTGTTGCTGGTTTCGTAACTTTTTGGAAAATAATTAGTGTAAAAAATAATAATAACCATTTAACCATCACCCTTGGAAGTCTCTTGAAATGCTACATCCATTTTCTCATTAAGGAGTGGTTCTTATTTGGTATTAACAGGTATAAGGTACTGACCACTCATTTGCTTTACTATCAGTCAAAACTTGAGAAAAGCTACTACAACTAATATCAAAATAAAAACCAATGGTAATGCAAGTGAATAAATAGTAGAATATAAGAACCAGCCATAAGTCTATTTTATGATTATTGGTTCTTCTCTTTATAAATATGGTTGTGTATAATTTGTGTATTTAGCTAGTGTCATATATCCACTAACCTTTAAGGTAATCGAAGCAAAAAATTCAGCCAAATTGTAGGGCTTTAAGACTGGCCAATTGTACTTGAATATTAATGTTCCTCATTTTATTTCGCTTTTATGTACAATAAAGTATATAACTATTCTAAAACCAACTTGGGGTATAGTTTTACACAACTTATCGGCAGCTTTCGTTTACGCCGAAAACGTTTACGGTCTGTACGACCGGTTTTGGATATGTAAATAATCTGTATTGAACTTTATTCGCAAGTGGAAATGCCAGTGTTGCTTGCTTTGCATTCTTAGCTCTGTTCCTCCTACACAATTCATACACTGTTGCTCACTATTAAAATGTGTCTACTGCAAGGTTACATCGGCAGAAATTATTAGTTGTGTAAAACTGTATTTTACAGGGGAGTATGAGCCATCAAAGGTGTAACCAATGTGTAGTTTTCTATAAATTATACTGCACATGTGAAAGTTCCAGAACTGAATATAACCATTTAATTTAGTTTAATTTTAATGGTTGATGGCAACAAGTCAAGCAGAAACACATCAATTCAAAATGGTCCTAGCAATTATTAAGATGCTGGTCACTCATATGAACCTTTAAATATAGTGGGTCCTATGTACTTGAAATTTACCTCATTTTTATCAGTTACTTAATTAAAGTTGTGTTTATTTCAGTGTCTGATTTCATGGGTGATCAGTTTACTCTTCAAGAATACTGCATACAGCAACAAGAGGCCCAGCTCCAAGAGACTGAAACTGTAGTGCAGACAAATGTATGTTATTTAATGCTGAATTACTGATTGTCTATTGATTAAAGGGCTAACATAGTATATTTGTACATTTACCAGTTTTAAAATTACTTTATTAATTGTCTAATATCTGTCAGACTTTTTCTAGAAAAATAGGTAAAAAAAGAACAATATGAAATAAAAACACTTTTCAGTTGAATTAATTATATTTCATACATAACCATAGTAAAATTTGGTATTTCACCATGACACAATAGTTGGACAATTCTCCTTGTGTGAGCCGATGGCCATCATGTATTATTGGCCGCAAACAGGTTTTTTTAAACTAGTGCTAGATAATTCATGTTTAACTACAATAAACTGATTAGCGCTCATTATTGTTATCAATAAAGCAGTTGAGATAGTTTCTTAAAAGCTATAATATTTTTAAAGAAAATCTGGTTGCGGCCAATGAAGTGAGTGATTTGATGTGGGAGAATCACTTGGTCCTCCAAGACTAAAAGTTAATGTGTCATCTATTGAGATATCACTATTCAAGGAGAAAATCTTTGAGCTCAAAAGACTGGGGATCGAAAATATAAATGTACTATTTTATATCTTAATCAGTTTTAGACAGATCCCAGTCACCCCAGACTTACGTGATTTTAGGAAAAATGAAATTTTTAGGATTGTTAGTTTAACATAAACTTAGAAAGGAATGGATACTCCCATGGAAAAAACCATGCTAACTTATGTCAAAGTAGTAAGGCTAGTTTTTACATATGTCATATATGATATTGTTATAAACAAAGATATACAGTTGCCAGACACTTCCAGTGGGCCATAACTTTAGACAGACACTTTTAAAAAAAAAAGTGGCAACTTATGTCATATTAGGAAGGCTGAATTTTATATATATTATTAAGTATAATATTTTAAAATATTTTCCATTGAGCCAGACTGATTTGATGGTCCAAACATCCTCCCACACTCGTTAAAAGTTCTGCTGTCGGAGGAAGAGGAAGAAGGGCAGATCACAGCAACAGCTGGGATTTGTAGAAACATGGATGACTTAATCAGAATTTTGTTATGCATTTATCATATAATTATATGACTTCTTGAGGCAACCATCTGTAGCCACCTGTAATATTTCATAGTTCTACTATGAAATATTACAGGTTTTAAATACTTTGCCCAAGGTCATCTAAAAACCATAATTCACTGTTGAATGTATTTTTTTTCAGCAATTAAATATGTTAACAACTCAAGCAGAGACTATGATTAACTTTCAATATGACCCAGATAACATTAGTATATTGAAGCAAGAAGACCAGCAACAACCAAAATATATTACTGTTAGGGTAAGATAAATAAATCTCTTAATATTTTCTCTATTTCACTTTTTGCAATAAAGATTATGTTAATCTGTATTGTCTAATCAACTCTAATTAGAGACTTGAAATATTTGCAAACTTTTTACAATCTTTCGAAGGTTAAATGAATGAAAACAAATCTTTCACAGGCTGCCAACACAACAGTTAAGAATATAGCACCAAAACAAGTGATGATTGCTCCTAAGCCCCCGAATTTTCCGTCCAGTGGTGCACAGAAGAGTATACTCACTAAGCAATATGCTATCGCGCCAAAACCGCCGACAAAACCTGTCCAATTAGTAAAAAACTCAGTTATGAAAGTGGCACTCTCCAACTTTACGCAGGGAACTAACAAACCCGTTTTTAGTAAGTTTGAATTATTTTATATTTTTAAATATTTAAGCTGTCTATAATTTTATTAGGTTTCTTAAATTTATAGAAGAAATTGTACTCTATCATATAGGTACTGGTATAAAAATTGAAGTGTCTATGGCTCCAAAACAGCTCAATGGATGTTAATGAAATTTTAGGGGCTATAATTGAATTATAATTCAATGATATGTGTAAATTTCGTTTTGATACCTTGTAAGGTTCAATACATAATATTATGAATATAAAGTTAACAATTATTGAAGAGAAGTTTGGAAAATGTAGATTCTAATACCTACTTATTTTGCATCTTTGTGTGTATTACACTAAAGGTAGGTATATGACACTGAATTTCCCGTCCCGTCGTTTCCCTTTACTTGTTTACCCTGCAACCAGCACAGCCGCCACCGGCATGTGAGGCACAGACCGCAGGACGCAATCCCGTCACGCAAGCGTCACACATTGTCACGCTGAAGTAAGTGGAATCACCTCTTGAAGCTAGGAATATCGCTATTGGTGAGAAGAGAAAGAGAGTGCGCCCAGCTAAATCTAAAAATTCAATTCAATAATTATTTTCTTTTGTTAGTTTTTTAAAAAGTTTATGTGATTCATCATCATCCGAGTGTTAAATCCCGGTTGCGTTCGGAGCATTCACTCCGACGCCCAGGGAGATTGACTGCTTTTAACTATTGTGTTCCTTAAAGTGCCATTGATAAATCTTAAGTACAAATTAATCTTAGAAGTACCTATAAATATAATAAAACATAACTTCGTTAAACTTTTGTTTCTTTTTTATTTTCCTACTAGTGATTCATTTTTTACCTACCTTAATCATTTGTGTTGCAGTAATATTGAGACTGAAGTATTTATTTGGCTATATTATCATATTTTAATCAAATTCATAAAACAATAAACAAGCAACATGTGTTTGGAATACGCAATATTATATTTGGTATTAAAAATAATTGTACGTTCGACTGTTTGCTTTTTTGCCTCAGCAAAAATGACTAAATTGAAAGTGGTGAAAGAAAATATTGGTAATATCTATTTAACGATAATATAAATTATTAGGTCTGAAATTAGCTTTAAAGACGTTTGTATATTTTTATGGCATAGCATTAAAAGAAAAATAGCTTCATTTCTACAACACTTCTTGAAACACAATTTGGTGGGCATTTATCCATTCTGGCAGGCTTTTCGAATTTATTGGTAGTAAAATAGGTGCATTTCTGGTAGGCGTTTAAACACAAGCCTTTTTGAAACAGTATTTGAATGATACTTGACAGAGAATTAGAATGTATTCTGGTTTAAGATTGGATATATTTTTGTTTCAAGTATAATAAATGTCAGGTAGGACTTTGGAGCAGAACTACCAAGGCTCTGTAGTTACTTCCTTGAGTGTCTAGACCAGTGACTCCCATACTTATTTTGTATACCGCCCACTTTGAGAATAAATTATTTGTTAGCGCCCCCATTTTTTCACGTACTTAAAAAACACTATAACGTCAAATTAAATTAATTGATTATTGAGAGCTATATTAGCGGAGATTAAACATTCATTCTAAACGAGACTTTTACTATAGCCCGCAAGAGTTAACTTGAGACCTAAGCGCAGTAGGTAGTACACAACGGCGCTGAGGTCGCAAGTTAACTCTTATGGTCTACACCTGCCAATGTCCATTTTTTTCTGGGTCTCTTACCGCCCCCTTTTAGGCCTGCAGCGCCTACAAGGGGCGTTATCGCCCACTTTGGGAACCACTGGTCTAGACTCTAGAAATAACTCTTTGGAATAGTTGCAAAGCTAAAAACATACAAATGTTAAGCAGTAAATTTGGCGTTAAAAAAATAGTCTTTATCACTCAATTACAAAAGAAACAGCCAGGTGGTAGGGCATTTGCCCGACTGGATGGCTACCACCCCTGGTCTAAAGTATGTCGCCATAACAACCTTCAGTTGTGTTCCGGCATTAGTGACCAGGTTCCAGTTTCCCTTACGAGAGCAGCAGTGCATTTGTAGCACCTTTAGTGTTGGCCATAGGCGATGGTAACCGCTTTCCATCTAGTGGACTGTCTGCCTGTCTGCTGAATTCTTGCAATAAAAAAAAAAAACTTTTGGATAGATTTAAATAAAGTGATGATTTTATTAATTTAAGCACAATTAGGCGGTAAGCTGATAATGATGCCGACGCGAGCGCCGCAGAAGTTCAAGTTACTGCCCACCAATGCGGGGGCAGTGCACTACGTCAAGACCGGCGACCAACAGGTGAGCTTAAGTTTCGACTATTTTCACACTTTTTTATTTTTATTACGAAGCTGGCACACAGATAGAGTATGCATGTACATACTGGAAAGTGGTTACCGTCTCCCATAGACATTTGCTACACTAAGGGCTAAGCCAATGCGGTGCCAGTCTTTAGGAGTGGGTAGAGGGGATGGGATAGTAAAATAAGAATGGTATATGGAATAAGAGGAAGGGGAAGTGGGCCAGCGGAACTCACTCATCACATGAAACATGATTAACTCAAGGTTTCACACTGATATGCGATATTCTGTGAGTATGTGGCACTGATCGAGTTATCTATGGAAAAACACTATGTAACAAATTCAGTGCCCCATCAGGCATAAATGGGAGTAAAGTAGTAAAATGTTTAAATTATATTTAACTAGAAGTCCCAGCAGACATCGTGCCCTGAAAAAATAAAAATCTAGAACCCAATCCCAGTGCGTACGGGTACCAATTGTGCGTCTAAATCTAAACCATACGGGAACCCACTCAAACACACAAACAATTTCATATACATTTCCATGAATCGTTTTTATTTACATAGATACCTAGATGTATTAAATTGTTGGAAAATATTAACTAAATGTGTTTTTTGACAAATCACTTTCTGCAATAATACTTAAACCTTTTTCCACAAAGCACCTATCAATAATCCTTCTGCCTATTTGTCAGTTCCAGGCAATAAAAGAGACATGAAATATTTTTTTTTATATTTGAAATAAAATGGGCACCTGATGGTCCACCTAATGTATTTTAAATACTGTGTGCCAATGTGTTTTAAATACTGCATTATGTAACATTTACCCAGCACGTTACTTGATTATTGCCAACATTTAAAGTTATTATATCAAGTGTGATTTGATCTTTAAATACAAGTCAAGTTCTTGATGGGTGCCAAATCGTCTATACACTGTTTTTCCTTACAAGATTTAGTATATTACAAACAGGTTTTTTTTGCAATTATAC
Organism: Dendrolimus pini; assembly: GCA_949752895.1. Classification (NCBI taxonomy): domain Eukaryota; kingdom Metazoa; phylum Arthropoda; class Insecta; order Lepidoptera; family Lasiocampidae; genus Dendrolimus; species Dendrolimus pini. The sequence goes on along the minus strand of OX457140.1, from coordinate 15,287,546 downwards.
TGTTTAATAATGTTTAAATGTCTTCGACAACTTAAGCTGCATCTAAAGTTAGAAAATGGTTTTATATTTTCTACTATATAATCATCTAAAGATACAATTTGACTAAAATTGTATCCAAAAAATGAACTTGTAAGAAAAACAAGGTACACATGGTCTAATCCACTCCTTAATACCCAATTTGTTATTCTAAATATTAAATAAAATAATATTTTCCAGGCGCAGTTAATAGCGACAAAAGTGGCACAGACAAATAAACCAACCAAACCAATATTGACGAAAGTCGCAGTTCAAGGTATTGTAATTTGTACTGTACTGAATCTTTACAAAATTAAAACTTAACAAAATAACACTGTCTAAAAATGGGAAGGTAGAAGTCTAATAGTTAAACTATTATGGATTGATATTATGAATGAATAAATGAAAACACTTTATTGTTCACCAAAAATTTAAACTACGTTTTTAAACACTAGGTACCACCCTTTTTTGAAAAAAGGGTGGCCTTATCGCGTAAAGTGATCTCTTCACACCAACCACCAAAATTAAGGAAATATTAAATATGGCAGTGGTGGTGAAGACAAAATGAATAATATTAAACATTCAACACGAATAAATAAATAATAAATTTTATGTACTATAAAAACATAAAACATTTATATTTAAAATAAGCAGCACAATTATAGTTGATTAGTATATTAATGTCTTGTTAAATTGTATAGTACATAGCTATGTTGTATAGAACAATTGCTTTTTCAGCTTGTAGCTGTGTATTTGCTTGTGTATATATATATGCCCCAAAAAGCAGTAACAGTGACTAATCAAGAAAATTGATTAGTTTCAGCATACCATTATCCGTGCAGGAATGGAAAAATAAGAAGAATACTAATTCCTGAGGCGGGGCGGTCTGTCGTAAGAGGCCACTAAACAACCCATAGCCAGGTGGTAGGGTATTTGCCCGACTGGATGGCTACCACCCCTAGCCTAGAGTATGCCGCCATAACAACCTTGATTAGTGACCAGGTTCCAGTCTCCCTTAAGAGAGCAGCAGCGCATTTGTAGCACGTTTGGTGTTGCAAATGTCCATAGGCGATGGTAACCGCTATCCATCAAGTGGGCCGTCTGCCTGTCTGCTGAACACGTGCAATAAAAAGAACCATATTAAAAGTAATAAGAATATTTTGTTTGATAGGTCAAGCGAACATGGATCCGTCGAACCAGCCCGCGGTGCTCACGAAGCTGGTGCCCGTCACCACGACGAGCGGCGGCCCGCAGGCGCGGTACGTGATGCACCCCAAGACTGTGCCCATATCATTGGCTGGGAATAAGGTAACAAACACCGAAATTGTTTTCATTTATTTATTTGTTTTCACTTTAATGTATATGGTACCAATACTTCATTTCAATGTCTTTGTGTAGAAATCTGCCTTGTAAGCATGCACCACATAGGCAGTATTTCTGCCTTAAACATATTGTTACTGTTAAAGTTAAATTAACTTGTACAGTAAGGTTATCAATGTTATCAATTTCGTCTATTTTACTTGGTTCCTGAAATGAGAGAGCCTAGCCCTAAAGTAGTATATTATTATTTATATGATTTACTAAAAAAATACAAACTATAGGAATTAATTGAAAACTAAAATTTTTAACTTAAAAATTGTTGAGCTTCACTCTGAATCTTTATCTAGTAAAACTAAGTTAGTCTTTTCCCTGCGTTTAGTGTGACATGATTTTCATAAAAAAATTTATTACAATCTCTTAGAGATTTTATCATAGATAAATTATTAATACAAGTATTTGTTTTATTTAAATATTTTCAATATATAGTATTGAATTTTACTCAACAATAACCGTGGTAGATGTACCTTTCGCCGAACTTACCTGTTTCCCTCTATTCTCTCCCTAAGTTTTTCTTTCATTACTGAGGATTGTGACATTGATGGCAATGAACAAGTGCTCTCTTCTACCGAGATCGGTTCTGAGCACAATGGACAATCAAATTCTGTAGCTATGTTCAGCTGGTCAATCCAAATAATCCTGTATAAATCTCTACAGTTAATCCGCTCTAAATTAACTGAAGAGAAATCTGACCAGCAAATGATTTGGTATGATAAACCTTTAAATACTCAACTGTTGCTCATTACTCTTAGCTAATCATGATTCCCAACAGTCTACTAAACAGTCGAAAGGTTATAAAATAATAGACTAACTAGTTATAAGTAAATATTATTAGTATATATGATAAATATGAGTGGTAATTTTGGGACAATGAAAGAATATATACTCCACTGTTCCTTTGTCTAGACCACATTCACACAATGAGTGATCTTGTATTACCTTATTGAAATTTATATTCCATTTTGCAGGTTATTCTAACATCTCCAACCAAACAGAGCAACTTGAAGTTTGCAAAGAAACAACAGTTGGTAACAGTGAAATCGCCTACGCCCAAACTACTACCTGCCCCTGTTCAGGTGACAACAACGAAAAAAGTGGTTATATCTACTAACCCTAATCAGAATGTGATATTAAAAACCACTGCTCCAACCAAACCTGTGGTTAGTATTTTATTATTGTTTATCTTATGACTATAAAGTCTCATAAAGAAAGTGTTAAGAAAAGTTGAGACGAAATTGTCTTTGTAAATATTAAGCCTCTTAGAACTCACACTTCAATAGAACTCATTTTTTAAATATTGTAAGCATAGTTTATGGGTCTAGACTGTTTCACCTTTTAGAACAAACATAGAAAGATTTTATACGTCGTTCTGCCCAGTAAAAAATAGGGGTTGATCGTAGAGGGTTGAAAATTTAGGGTTGTATATATTTTTTAATGCTATATCATAAAAAAAAAATTGGGGTGGACTACCCTTAACATTTAGTGGGATGAAAAATAGATATTGTCCGATTCTCAGACCTACCCAATATGTACACAAAATTTCACGAGAATCGGTCAAACCGTTTCAGAGGAGTATGGTAACTAAAATTGTGACACAAAAATTTTATATATAAGATTACATTTTGCACATTAAAATAATCAACATTCTACAACTCAAATTCATACACTGTATTATGAAATATCCACTCACAAATGTCCGCTAAATTCACACGTTTTACGATTGGCTAGATATTACTATAGAAGTAACATTCATTATTAGTTAGACCGCACTTTTTTTTACATGTGTCTGTTTTTAGATCAGCAAAGAAAGCAGTTTACTAGTGACGCAAAATCAAAGGACGCAGTTACATCAAGTCAGTGTTCCAGGCAAAGGAGTGAGTATCAAGTGAAAATATCTAACAAATATAGACCACACATTTCGCTGGAGTGATTGATTGACGTATATATGGAACAAGGGGATGCGAAAGGGAAGGTTGGCTAGAGGGAGACGGAAGTTGGCCATCAGAACTAACTCATCACACGAAATGCAATTAATTCAAGACTAGCCGTTTCACACCGATATTCTGTGAGAGTGTGGTATCACACCGATCGTGCTGGCCCTAAGAGATGCAATCAAGATATCGATTTCAGCATGGCTCTTTCTGTCTCGCGGCTGCCTCCTTCTACGTCATAACATCTAGATAGAAGGAGGCCTCCGATAGCCACCTTCTCCCGCTGCACAGCTTTTCACCCAACCAAAAGTTGGAGCGAGGACCTGCGGAAGATCACCTGCAGATGTTGGATGAGGAAAGAGTAGGGCCGGACTATATTGCGAAGACTAAGAATAGCGCATATCCAGTAATGGATTCCTTTTAGTCGAAGAAGAACTCCAAGCCTGTCGCACAGTACACAAGTGGCGTATCGAGCAATGGCAGCCACCGCGACGTTGTCTCGTCTATAACATTATTATAATTTAAACATGCCGTGTCTGTACATTGAAGCTATTTAAAAAACCCCAACTGGAATAGACTATATAAATGATGGAGAACACTATGCAGTTATTTTTGAGTTTTTGTCTGTTTATCTGTTTGTTCGGGTTTCACGTGAACACTATTGGGCCAATTTCAATGAGGTTTTCGCTGATCGACTGCAAATTCTTCGACTTAAAATCTGCGCCACTTTATATTCTGAGAATACCGCGAGAAATTTGTGGGATTTATTTAAAATGGCCGTCTAAAAAGAAAAGGTTATTTTGTACCGAGTATCCCGCGGAAATTTCAAGTCATGCGTAGATGAAGTCGCAGGCATATCCTAGTTTGTTATAAAAATTATCGGAACATGCGTCTCGCCCGCTTCATTGTATTCGTGTTGTACATCAGACGATACCGCGTGTTATTCACCTTACCACAAATTAGCCTCATAGCTGCAGCGTTTATATTTGAAAGTTATCTATATATTGTATCCAGAAACAATCGTGGCCGGCCTGTTAGTTTTTCTGACTGTTATATGGAATTGTATTTTAGATCCAATACATCCGGTTGGTGACGAACCATCCGCCGGCGAAACCGCGGTCAGCGCCTCAGGCGAACACGTTCATGCTCGCCGATGCCAAGGGTCAGTATATGTTACGTTTATCTATATAGGTTGTGCAAACTAAAGTATTGGGGGTAGGTGTTAAGGCTAACCGGTCTCGTCGCGGAGGGATACATCGTCCGGCGACGCACACGTTAATCATATACATGTAATCTTATACTAATATATTAAGCTGAAGAGTTGGTTTGTTTGTTTGCTTGAACGCGCTAATCTCAGGGACTACTGGTCTGATTTGAAAAACTCTTTCAATGTTAGATAGCCCATTTATCGAGGAAGGCTATATATCATAACGCTAAGACCAATAGGAGCAGAGCACCAATGAAGAATGTTTAAAAATCGGGGGGTATTTAACTTACTTTTTTCTCTCTCCGTTTTCAAATAAAGCTCACATAATCTTTCTGTCGCGAGCCGATACTAATCCTTTGCAGGTGTCTTTGAATTTGAGTCATCTATTATTCGCGCTAATCTCTTTTTCACGCCGGCGTAACATGTCATAAAACCTTCTTTCCTCTGTTGTTGTTCGTGCGAATTTTTTGAAGCCATTAATTAAGCCGACCTTTTAACGATTTCAAGAACCAGTGGGCGGCATGGAGAGGAGGAGACCATGTCTAATTTACAAATGGATGAATCAGTCCGGAAATGCGCTAGTCGTGTTCTGACTGCGAATGAGGCGTTACCTAGTGTACTTTCGGAGCGAATGTCTTATGATGATGAACTTTGCGCAATGTATGTGATAGCGATTTTATGCTCCACGATTTGGTTTTGTTGTATTCATTGTTCTATACTTGTAAGAACACGTAGTGTGTACTTCTAATAAAGTTTGTGATAATTTTAACGGCATTTTCGAATTTACATCCTACAAATAAGTAACAATACTATAATCATCAAGAAACAACCCAACAGTATGACTGAAAATTTGCATGCCAGCTATTTTTATACTGTATGTGCATGCTAAGAAAAGATTTTGAAAAGGGTATTAAAAAGAGGATGAAAGTTTGTACGAAAATCCGTCATTTTCAAAGTAAAAAGCACGAAATATCAATAGATTAGAAATAAATGTACATGTGTATTCATATCAGCATTTTTTTGGAAATTCAGCACTTAAGAGGATAAAAAGGGACTACCTTTTAACCACTTTTTTGACTACTCAAAGTATGACTATTTTTAAATTACGCGAACAAAGCAGCGGGAATCAACTAATTTTACTCTAGTTAAGCTTCGATTGCGTAAATTAAAAAAGTATTTTTGGGTACCGATCATACCGATTCTGCATCTATAAATCACAGAGCGGCCCTAATGATATCTGATGACGATGATTAATTAAAAACACAATTTATAGGTAATCTCATTCCAATGACAGCAGAAAAAATGGGAAACAATCAATCACCACTATTAGTTATCACGGGGAACATGGCTGGTCCAAATAAAGGTAATATTCCATTTAGTTGTAGCAGCGAGAGGTAGAGTTTAAACATTTCAGCTAGCAGAGAGAAGTATTCACTGTCGAGTTTTTTTTATTGCATGAGTTCAGCAGACAGGCAGACGGCCCACTTGATGGAAAGCGGTTACCATCACCTATGGACATTTGCAACACCACAGGTGCTACAAATGCGCTGCTGCTCTCTTAAGGGAGACTGGAACCTGGCCACTAACGCCAGAACACAGCTCTAGATTGTTATGGCGGCATAGTCTAAATCAGGGGTGGTAGCCATCAGATCGGGCAAACACCCTACCACCAGGCTGTGCGTCGAGCCGCAGGAAATTGTATTCTTGCTCCGTTCCTGCACGGATAAAGATAAGTGTGCTGATAAGTGCTGAAGTGAACTTATGATTGGAAACGGTAACCTTTTGGTTACCTTTTCCAAAATATGTGAAAGTTCTGATCGCTCCCCCTTCCCCTGTCGAATTTTCCCTGTCCCATCTCCCATATTTGTTTTGTCCGTACAGGAATGGGGACAGAATACAATTTCCTGCTGCCGGGCGGCCTGTCGTAAGAGGCGACAAAACAACCCACAGCCAGGTGGTAGGTAGTGGTCTATAGTATGTCGCCATGACAGCCTTGAGTTCTGTTCCGGTATTGGTGGCCAGGTTCCAGTCTCCCTTTAGAGAGCGGTAGGCGATGTCAACCACTTACCATCAGGTGGGCCATATGTGTGTAATATGTATGTATCTTCAATGTACAGATACGGCATGTTTAGAACATTATAATATTGTAAATTTGTATTATGCAACCATTCTTACATAGCTTCTGTTTTTACTATTAGTAGACGCATAGCTTGTCGCCTTCGTTAATTTTTACGACGATACCAATTACCTTTTTAGTCTCATGACTTTTTTAAATATATGTTTTGGAATAAAAGAAAAATAATCCAAATTTAGAACTCCTAAACTTCCTTGAAAATAACTTCAATTTTAAATATTTTCTTTATTTGAAACTTTGAAATCAGTTTAAAAATATAGAACATAATTTAACAAAGTCATATTAGGCTTGTCACTGTTGTTGGAAGGAAAATTAATTTCATATTCGTAATTATATCTTTTCATAGGTTCGTCGAAATCTCCGAAGAAGTTGGTGAGGCTAGCGCCTGTTGGAAGTAAAACTTCACAAAATACTGTAAGTTTATTCAAACACTGTTTATTAAAGCTATGATCTATTAAACGTTTAAACAAATAACTGTGAAGTTATGATGGAGAGAAAGCCGTGAAACTAACAAGACATACACGTAAAACATAAAGACAATGATTATTTCATAAAAAATATAAACCATGTATTTAGAGAAAAATGCACATAACACTCACATCAATGATTCTGGTGACTCAGCATTATGCTGTGTCAAGAACTAACACCACTGATTTTTAGTTCCAGCGTATAAGTGACCCAAACATATATATTTTTTTTCATTCATGAAGTAAATTTGAATACTGTAACGTATTTTGTGAGATTCTAAATAAAACATCGAATTAATGTACAGTACATACATACATACATTACTTCACGCCAGGTCCCTTGCGGGGTAGGCACGAACAACAGAGCGCCATTTAGGCTTATTCTTACACACCTCACTTGCTTCTTTGACATTCATAGTTCTTGTCATGCACGCTCGTCTGTTCTTAAGGCTCCTGACATCACCTTCTGCTAGTACATGATCAATTTGATCATGGAAGGTGTGTCGTGGCCTTCCGCGACTTCTGCATCCATCCACTTTTGCATTGTATATCTGTTTAGTCATTCTTTCATCATACATTCTTTCCACATGCCCGAACCACCGGAGCATTCCTTTCCTTACCTTCACCCCGACACTCTCTTTCAGTCCAACTCTCTTTCTTACTTCGGTATTACGAACGCGGTCCGCGAGCGGCACTCCGCAGATTTTGCGCAGTGCTCGCATCTCGACCGCGTTTACTCTACTTTCGTGCTCTCTATTCCATACCCAACTCTCGCTTCCATACGTGAGCGTAGCTACCAGCACCGCGTTGTGTATGGCAAGCTGGGCCTTCTGACTGAGGTTCTTAGCGCCTAGAAGTTTACCTAACGCTCCATTCACACTATTCCCCAAATTCACTCTTCTTTCTATATCAGCGGTGCACCTTCCATCCCTGCTAAAAGCACATCCGAGATATACAAACTCATTCACTTGTTCCAGCATAACATCATCGACCATTATCCTTGCATTCGTTCTGGTTGTTTCTCTTTCAAACACCATCACCTTTGTTTTCTTCGCATTCAAACGTAAGCCTCTCGCCTGACAATCATCTTTCATCATTGTGACTAGTGTTTGCAGTTCTGATGGCGATTCGGCTAAAAGCACGGCATCATCCGCATAAAGCAAGCTGCTAACAACTAGATCACCCATCCGCACCCCAACATCCATCAATCTTAATCTCTGGAGACAATTGTCCAGATATAGGATGAACAGCAAAGCCGACAGCACGCAGCCCTGCCGGACGCCAATATTGACGTCAAACCAGGGCGACAAGCTGCCGTTCACCCGCACGCATGCCATACAGTCCTCGTAAGTGGACTGTACAGCACGCAGCAAGTGGCCATCAATCCCATATCCGGGCAATATGTCCCAGAGGTCCTTCCGTACAACCCTGTCAAATGCTTTCTCTAGATCCACAAAACCGCAGAAAACCTTCCGGCCCATAGCCAGCTGCTTCTCCACGATACTGCGGAGCGAGAAAACTTGATCCATACATGCCCTTCCATTTCTGAAGCCTCCTTGTGCATCCCACAGTAATCCATCGGATACCACTCTCATTCTCCTTTCAACAATTTTCGCATACACTTTAGATGCTGTGCTGATCAAACTGATGGCCCTGTAGCTGGCGCACTCCATACGTGACCCCTTGCCTTTATACAAGGGCACGATGACAGCGCGCCTCCAGTCGTTGGGAACCTTTCCCGTCCTCCAGCACAAGTTGCATAAGGACAGGAAAGCGTCCCGGACGCAGGTGCCACCATATTTGATCATCTCAGCAGACACACTATCGATTCCTGCATATCTAATACCTAATGTACAGTGACGGAATGAATCGGTTCGCCAGTTTTCAAATGGATTCATATAACGTGAGCACATGTTAAGTTTTCAAACTGAGTCACAGAACAGACTGTCCCATAGAAAATTATGTTTAACTTTGACAATAAAGTTTAAAATTGATCAAAGTTATTTTGATTTTCTGTCTTTGCTAAAAAGATTGATTAGAGATATAAAACCTAAATAATTTTAATTTACATAAAACAAGATATATACAGACGTTACATATATTCCAATATATATAAAATATTTATCATAAATATAGTAATTACATCCTGTTGTACATACTATATTGTCAACATTGCAATTTTCTTTTTTCACCTTTCTATCTATATTCTTTCTATACATACAGATAAATATAATTGAATGTCTGTTTGTAATGTGAAAATAACAGCTTCTTACTTAATGCATATTAAAGTATAGACGGCACCTATAACTAAAAATATTTTTTTTAATTTTTTGTCTTTTTGGCTGGATGTTCCCGCTTATCTCTGAAACGGCTGGATCGATTTTGACAGGACTTTCACTGGCAGATAGCTGATGTTACAAGGAGTAACTTAGGCTACTTTTTTTATTATGATTCCAAGATAAAAATTCACGCAGAGGAAGTCGCGGGCACAGCTGTATTTTATAAACGTAACATTGCAATAAAACGGGTTGTGATGTCTTCGACTCGACGGCCGACCGCAAAGATAATTTTTTTTAGCAATTAACAATAGACGGTTGTTTTTCAATATTCAGAAAATTAAAGTGAACAAATGAAAATGAGTAATGAAGGCAACCAGAAACAGATTACAGACAATTTTAATACCAAAGATAATGTTACGACATGAGCGCCGACAAATTCACAATTGAATACCTGTAGACGCTTTATTACCTTTGCGACATTTGGACTTCTTTTGTTTACTTTGTGATTAAAAATTATGATTGGAGAAACAGCCAGGTGTGATTCTTGGAAATTCAGTCCACGCGGTCGAGCAGACATATTGTATTTGTACAGTATAAAGCAATGCCTCAAGGGAGGGATGGGCAGTCTAGCGATAGCCACAAGCGAAGCAAGACGTTAGTGACATACTTTGCACGTGTTTGTTAATTACGATCTTCTGAATTACGTTTGGACTTATTTCGTTCGGTTATATTTAGTAGTAGTTCGGTTATTTTGTACCTGTGTTGTACGTGTTCGTATAGTTCTAATAAATTCTATAATAATTGCAACGGCATTTTAATTCGAGTCCTGCCACTCTTATAATAAAACACCTAATCTAACAACCCCAGTTGTGTCAAAAGACTCAACAGTAACGAAAACCTGTATATTTTTTAAAATTGGTTTGATCCAAAAACATAAATAAATTATGATCTCCCATCATTGTACTAATTCGGATATTGTCCATATTTCAGCAACAAATACAGTCATCGCAAAGCTTACTCGCCCCAATGTCCCCTACACCAGAGACACAACAGTTTGATGCTTTGAGCATAAACACGTCTAACGCGGAAGAACAGACCATAGACATTAAACACAACCGTAGATTAAGCGATGAGGCAAACCAGATGGAACACATGGAACATTTAAAAGAAAATAGTGGATTCAGGTCTTTGTCGGATCAAAACCCGGAAATACATCACTTAGGAGAAGAATACAGTATATCCGAAGTTACAGTGGATTTTGAAAGGCGAGAGGTGAGAATCGTAATTATTGATCTCTATAATAACTAACTTTGAAATTATGTGGGCTCGAATTTAGGCCAGGTAGCATACACAACATTAGCAGTTTTCTTTTAATTTTATATGCATAATTTTAAATTCTCGCTCCTGCGGTTTTCCCAGAGCGCTACAATATGGGGCCGTTTAAAAATCGCGCAGACGGATGTTTAAACTCTCAACGAGGTCGGCAACGCATCAGCTCCCTTAGTGTAAAAAAAATGCCACATTCTGACTCTGAATATCTTAAGGATATCTACGCTCCGAGAGACTTAACCAATGTGGAACCCTTTTTGTCTTAATATACACCAACTTCCATATAATATTAAAATTAATTATTACTGTTCCAAGTTGGGACCTTCTATTAAATATTAAAATACAGGTGAATTTTTCAAGTGGGCCTTCGGGGCCAATTCGTAAATTATGCGAAATGGCGAAAAACGCTCAAAGGAGCCTTGAGGCCAATTTTGACGATAACTAAGTTAGTTAGTTTTATTTAGCCTACCGCCAACTTGTTCATTTTAATTAATTAGTTTTAATTGTGTTTATGGTCATTATCGCGAAAACTTACGATAATATTATTTATCGGATGATTGAAAAATCAGCCCTTAGACCTATTTAACCATCTGTCCAACAAGCTTCGAAATTCTCAAAATTTACAGTATGCAATATATTTTATACAACATTCCATTTTAAAATTGTAGAGTCCCACGGAGCATATGAACTTAAGTGAAGAACACGATAAGGATGACATGAAACCAAACAATCACCCTGTCATTGTGATACCCGCGAATTGTGTGAAACAGATGGAGCAAGATAAGTGCAGGAAGAAAACCCTCGTGTTTATAGAACACGAGTCTGAGGATACGCCGTCATTGGTGAGATATTTCATTTATCTTTATAATGGAAAATTATATTTATTATTACTATTATAAATTTTATAATTAAAATCGACATCGCCCCCTTATCTTCAATGTTCACTAACCCAAAAATCCGAAAAAGTTTACCCACCAGGGGGCCTAAAACGGTCGCTTTTAGTGAATCGCTTAGTGAAATTGACTTGACATGTATTGTGTCTAAATTTATTGACAGGTGTTAGACGTAACATGAGGTTCCACTTTATTTTGATACTTGTTATATTCGTAATACGAATCTGCGAAAGCGACCTCTTTAGGCTGACCCCTGATCTATATTTTGAAAGAAAAATGTAATGATCTGTGGAGAGTAAATTACTTATTAGTATTATTTCTTAGGTTGTAATTTTAGTGTTTTGTAGTGTAATCTTTAATATGCAGCACATAATATATGTATATAAAAATCAATTGCTGTTCATTAGTTTCACTAAAAATTCTTACACACCTCACTTGCTTCTTTCACGTTCATAGCTCTTGTCATGCACGCACGTCTGTTCTTAAGGCTCCTGACATCACCTTCTGCTAATACACGATCAATTTGATCATGGATAAATTAGATAAAAATTCTTGGAATATAGTAAAAACAACAATTTCAATTTCCTTTCAAAACTACCCCTACCTGTCAAACATTTGATGTTCGTCCCGGCGTTTAGAAATCAATCAAACTTAAAAGTCGTTCAGAAATCAAATTAAATTTATGAGTGACTTTGTTTTTCATCAGACTTTTTATTTATTGTTTCTGAGCCAGTACGAAGTTTGGCTGGTCAGCTAGTTAATAATAAAAATCACATCATTAATATAAATGTTTCAGGAGAAGACGACAAGTTCTGTGGAGGGCAACATGTTGAATGTTGAAACTGAGATCGTGCCATATGACATGTCCCCATCGCCGCCCCCCGTTCTCTCGGATACTGGTATGCATATTAAATTAATATAAATAATTAAAACTTTAATACAACACTATTCTCACGGAGCGTATTTGCGATGTCGATTAAAAATCATAAGTAATCACTGGACATTGAAATGTAATATAAATTTAAAATATATAGAAAGAAAGGAAAACTTTATTTGAAGAAATAGCGACGTATTTACATTCCAGATACATTATTATACACAGAGCATATTTTGAGAAGGTTTACGTCGCATTTTCAGCAAACAAGAGTACTAAGCCAGTTGATTATCTACAAATAAATAAGTCCATTTATATGTGTCATGTATTTCTATTAAATGATCGAGTTTCATTTGTGAATGTTTAATAACTGATCTAGTCTACTTTTGTATCGTTTAATTTATTGTATAGAGAAGTTCGTTAGCATTGAAATCGACACCAAACAGGAATAAACTACGACAAAGTTCGGATTGTATTGTTGTACAAACTTTATTTATTTATTAACTTACAAACATCGCTATCATCAAAATTGTCATCAATACGGTAGCGTGGTACACACAATACATTATATATATATTCAATCATCATAACATATAATATAGTATGCAGTTCTTGTGAATTCATTCACAATATAGATTTTTTCTCATATATTTAATTTTTATTTCATATATATATGATTTCAAGTGGGCCTTCAGGGCCAAATCCTAAACCATATGAAACAGCGACAAATACTCAAAGGAGTCTAGAGACCGATTTTGATAAAATCTAAAGTGGTCTCATTAGATTTTTTAAAAATCAATTACCCTTTTACAGGAATCTAATAAGACAATTTTGAGAAAATAAAAACACACTTCTCATATTATTATATCAAATCATAGTGTAGCTTGCAATGACCGGTTTTTGTGAAGGAATGTCAAACGGCAAACCAAGGGACAAGGCTTGTTTTTAAACAAAATGTTCTATTGGAGTCTCCAGACTGTCCCTACATATTGAAACCTTGTCTGATTCAACTGTGTTTTGTTCATTGGTTAGAAGTGGCCCGTACGAACGACCTCGGTTGCCCGCGCAAGGCGTGCAACTGCACCAAGTCGCAGTGCCTCAAAATGTACTGCGACTGCTTCGCCAACGGCAAGTTCTGCAACAACTGCAACTGCAACAATTGCCACAACAACATCGAGAACGAGGTGCTGCGTCAGAAGGCCATCAGGGCCTGTCTCGAGAGGAACCCGAACGCGTTTAGGTATGTTCTACGCCTCACCCGCGCCCCGTACCACATTTAACTTATCAGGCGATAAAGTGTAAACAGAGAAAACAGTGTTTCTCAAACTATACTGTTACAACTCAGGCCCCGACAAAAATAAAATCCACCTGCATATCTGAAACAATACCTGTCGGCATTTGAACTAATTGTAATTCTTTTATGATGAACTTCTTCTTTTATGAACAAAAGAAGAAGTTCTTTTGTTTACTTATTTATTGCCATACGTTTCTAGAAAACAGCCCATTGTTCTAATGTTCTTATTTATGGCTGCTTGCAGCCGACTCATTAGCCAGGTGTGTCGGTATGTCGACTACGATACGGGTACATTGTATTTGTGTAGTATAAAACGATGGCCTGATTGAGGGAGGGGCAGTCGAGCGAGAACCACGATCAAAGCGAGACGTGTGTACTACAATCGGGAATATAATAGTGACGGACTTTGCGTGTTTTATTGAATTACGACCTTCTGCATTACATTTGGATTTGTTGTGTTCGGTTATAATTGTACCTGTGTTATATGTGTTTGTATAGTTATAATAAACTTTGTAATAATTCCGACGGCATTTTAATTCGAGTCTCGCAACTCGTAACAGTATTTTTATTAATTAAATGTAGGGTGCCTAATAATGTTTCATTTATTTTTTATATAACAAATAGAAAAAAATAAACAATTGATGAAAAATGTAACATAAAGAGAAACTTGACAAAAGTTATAAGGTAATAATAAGAAATAAACGAAGTTGTCTTGGAAACCGGATGGAACCGAAAAACTGGAAGGGCACGGTCACATTAACAAACTGACTGCGTGGACTTTTTTTGTGGAACCTTATTTTTAAAAGTAGGCTAAGCTACTACTACGGAATCTCCAGGTCCGAATTATCACGCCCCCCCCCCCCCCGATTTATTAACATTTTTATTTTGAAATTAAAAACAGACACTTAAATTTTAGTTATCTGTATAGATTTCAATTCAGGTCCTCACAAGGTTTTTTAAAATCACTTTAGTTTTCGTCAACATCGGCCTCGAGCTTTTTTTGCTTTTTAAGCGTTTTTCGTTATTTCATACATATACTTTAGGATATGACCCTGAAGCCTCACTTGAAAAATGCACCTGTATATAAGATTTGTATGGATTCATTAATGCAAAGGTATTTTGTTGCAGGCCGAAGATCGGCAAGGCGAAGTCGGCTGGGCCGGAGCCAGTGCGGCGGCACACCAAGGGCTGCAACTGCAAGCGGAGCGGGTGTCTCAAGAACTATTGCGAGTGCTTTGAGGTATTCCTTTTTGTATATGCAGACAAGCACACACCATTTTCTTTCTAAGCTAAAGCTAAGTTTTATGTGTGTATAACAGAAAATCAGAAGTAATTTTTTTTATATAGCATGAATACAGCAGACAGGCACACGGCCCATCTGACGGAAAACAGCTACCGTTGTCTATGGACATATGTGCTGTCGCTCTCTAAATGGAGACTGAAACATGGCCATTAATGTCAAAACACAACTCAAGGTTGTTATGGCAGCATACTCTAGACCAAGGCTGGTAATCATCCAGATGGGCAACTACCCAACCACCTTTTTTTTTTTTTTTTTTTTAATCGCTAGAGTACAGCAGACAGGCAGACGGCCCACCTGATTGAAAGCGGTTACCGTCGCCTATGGACGTTTGCAACACCAGAGGTGTCACCAACGCGCTGCCGGCCTCGAAGAAATCTTATGACACCTGGCTGTGGGTTGTTTTGTCACCTCTTACCACAGAATGCCCGGCCGTAGGAAGTTGTATTTTATCTTCGTTCTTGCACAGATATAAATAATTTTAATTACGGTTTTAACGATATAGTTTTAAATGCGTTGTTTAACTCACAATCAATTGTGCTCATACAAAATCTTTTGTATGAGCACAAACACAAAATTGTCTTTTGTGACGCTACCTACGGGCCTATTAAACATTCACGATTGTGGTGTCTATGATCAATGAATAGATTTTGATTAAAATTCAAATCATAAAACAGTTGAGAACTGATGTTTGTGTCGTACAGTGTGTTGCATTTATAATTCTTTTCGTATTCGAGTTAGCGTCTCGTTGTGAGGAATCAAAGCCAGAGTGTGCTTGAGAGTTGCATATCATCACAAATATAAGGGAAAGGTAACCAACCATAGGATTGTAGTTAGACTGGCAAGCATACAAATTTCGCGAGTACTAGACCCTGACCCATGTTTCGTCCACCTCGGTACACAGAGATTGTATAGTCCACTCTGATGTGGCGTTGTGGTTGCAGGCGAAGATCGAGTGCACGGCGATGTGCAAGTGCGTGGGGTGCCGCAACGTGGAGGAGGCGGTGGGCAAGCGCATGGCGCTGGGCGGGCTCGACGCGGACGGCCACTACGACCCCATGTACCGGCCGCCACCCAACAACAACAACAGGTATGCACACTAATCGACACTAAAGTTTATAGTTGTATATACATTTGTAGTAGTGGTTACGCGAATTGGTAATTGTTTAGTTATGTCCCTTTGATGTAAAACCACAATGATGGACAATATAGCTGCACAGAACACAGGGAAATACAGGCAGTTATATGAAGGAAGGATTGCACAGTACCTTTATGTAGCGAAGCGATGGTTTCTCCTTTCTTAGTAGTTAGCACGACACACACATGTTCAATTTGCACGAATTCGACTAATGTGTAATATAAGTATATAGACGAAAATTTCTTAAAAATATTCACACGATGCGTACGCGTTGCAGTTCGTTAGCACAAAGTGAACCTTTTTACGATAACCACCATTGCGATGCTGTTGAAGTCGCACGCCGTCTCCTTTCTTCCGGTCGCTAAGATATGTACAGGAGAGGAAAAACAGATAGGAGGTGGTTTTACATGATTTAAACGTATTACCATTCGTTCCGTTCCTTTACGAATTTTCAATGTAATTTACGCGCAACCAAGTAGTATTTAAATATTAATTCATATATATATATATATATATATATATATATCGAGGGCTTCATAACAGATGGGCGTACAGACAAAAGTGCAGTTTTACACAAGGGAAAAAATTGTGAATATAACAATACTAGTTGACTGTATAAAGCTAAAATTTAGAATACCCTTCTTGAACCACAAAAACAATTCTATTAGGGTTGTGGGCATGCCCATTGTGCGCTGCAATAGCCGTACGTAAAATCCTAGTAGAGTATAATTAAATCCGTAAATTCATTTTCTGGCTACTTCATGAACAAAATCCCAACAAATTACGGACTGCCGCTTTTAGTTCCTTTATTATCAGCGGGACTTGTTTCGTGACGCGAACTCTAAGCACTTGACTCTTGATAGTTTTCTTCCTCTATGACCAACCGGGGAGACAAGCAGGTTGGGGCGTCAAGAGAAACCTAGGGAGATATAGGGAGATGGGACAAAATGGATGGAATAGGGGACCAGACAGGAGGAATAGGATAGAGGAGATGGGATAGGGGAAGGAGAAAGTGGGCCATAGGACCTCTCAAGTTTATGGTGAACATTGATATGGGGTGTTGTACTCATGTACTGTTCAGCTTTTCTGAAACTTGACAAAAACAAACTTTGTGACAGTGCCTGCTGATACTACTACTAAATTTCGTCCATTGTCTATAGGCGTATAATTTCTTTGAGTGAGCTTTTGAACATTGCGATGTGTCAGTGCGCAGGTTTTAATTGTACCTCTAGTGGCAGTATAGGGGAACATATCCATACTACGTGACTCGGCTATGGGGAGGGAGGTCTTCAAAATACTTTGTCACAGGGGTGGAGGAGAGCTTAGGTTTTCGTCATGTAATCAATATCATTTAGGGAAATCATGCGCTTTTCGAGCTATATTCGAATATGGCGCACAGCACTCTTTTTAAACGACTTAAACACAAATATGAGCCAAACTATTTTTTTATTAACTTTCTGTACCCAAGAAATTATTTAAAACCATATGTGAATGAATTACTACGTGAAACCTGGAAGGTCTTGGTATATATTACGGGTAGTCATCGAGGGAAAGGGAGGGGGCGGGGATTAAAAATGGGTCCCGTAGTGCTGTTATGGGAACATAACATGTCTCTGTAATAGTATAAAAAATTGTCTTCGGGTGTGTTGATATTATAAAGATAAAAAGATGGACCTCGATAGACGTACTGTTGTATAATTTTCATGAGCTTTACACCTGTGAGTGTTACTGTCATCTTTTAGCAACGTCTGTCCCCTTTAGTTACGGAGTACGTTTGTTTAGTGTTTTCAAGTTGCCGTCCAGCTTCATGACGTGGGACGTGATAGTGGCGGTGAACCAGTGCCTGCTGGCGTCGGCCGTGGAGTCGGCGGAGCAGCGCGCGGCCGCGGCGCAGGCGGACGAGCCCGACTGCATCGGCGACGCGCTCGCCGAGCTGGGCAGGTGCCTCCAGGACATCATCAGCGCCTCCAACTACGCGCCGCCCCTCGCCGCCGATCAGGTAGCGAATATCGCACTTTTTGTTCTTTTTATTTTTATTGCACGATTTCAGCCGACAGGCAGATGGCCCACTTGATGGAAAGCGGTTACCATCGCCTATGGACATTTGCAACATCAAAGGTGCTACAAATGCGCTGCTGCACTCTTAAGGGAGACTGGAACCTGGTCACTAATGCCGGAACACAACTCAAGGTTGCTATGGCGACAAACTTTAGACCAGGGGTGGTAGCCATCCAGTCGGGCAAATGCCTTACCACCTGGCAAACTTTGAGAAACATACCCTCACGAAATTCAATTTGCCGAAAATTAGTTATTAATAGCATGTGTAGTAAATATAATGCAAAAACTTAGTAATAGTTAAATTACTAGATATACATTGGTTCCATTAGTAACTCACAACGCCCAAAATGCTCCGTTAGGTGTTCCACAAGGCGACCGCGGTCGTTTGGTCGTGGCGAAAACGTCAGTAATGACATCATTTTCGATGTCACAACGCTCACAATGACCCATGTCCAGAGGTGGGTCGAATAACCGTTCCACTTGGGTTTACGTTTGTAACGCCGGCAAACACATGGAACGTTCAAATTGCGTTTCCAGTCTCTAATCGTAGCCATAGAGTCATTTTGCTTTTTAGGCGGGAATAGATGCGTCCTGTTTGTAACAGGACGCATCTTTTCATCATTGAGAGTCTTAACTCTCAATTGATTATATGTTTGTTACGCGATTTCTCCGTCAATTGTGGACCGATTTTCAAAATATTTTTTTATTTGAAAAAGTTATACTCTTCGAGGTAGTCCCAATGTGACTAAGTCAGGATCTTATGAGTGGTTCCCGAGGAAATCGAGAGTGACCTTTGTTACAACAAGCAACCCTTGTTGTAACAAGGGTTGCTCTCGATTTCCTCAAGAGCGCCGAGCGCCTACACTCTTCGAAAGGCAAATCTTGTAAACGCGTGCCAGTAATACAATTTTTATAGACGCTTTAAATATGATTTCTTTTTTTTAACAAAAACAAAACCCGCATAATCTAAAAATCAAGAAATAAATCTTTCACACTTTAACATCTTAAGACGGTGCCAAATAGAACCATAGAAAAACAACAATAAATTACAAAAATGACTTCAAGATGTTCTAGAAAATATGTATATTTTACTAAGTTGCTTTTGTTTATTTAATTAAAACAAAAAAATATATAACAAGTACAAAAATTGATGTTTGTTTCAGTGACATCGGAGCGTAAGTCCAAGGGGCTACGAGCTAAGGAATTTGCCAAAAGTGAATTTGTAATCAAAATGTTATCGTGACATGTAATTATATTGGAAAACTCAAGTAATATATCTCCAGATAGTTTGTAATAGATACACTATCCAATTATGCATTAGATATGTGATGTTACGATTATATTATTAACGGAAATAATATGCTAGCGTATTTTTAATGGTGAATTCAGTTCAGTCAGAGGGGGGGAGGGGGGGAGGTCGTCAAAATACTACGCTTGGTCACCAGATTGCGGGAGAGGGGTTAGATTGGCTAATGACCTAATTTTTTTAACGTATTGCAAAAAATGATTTAAAGTCATACTTATGAATTACTACGTAAAAGATAGAGATCATTGGGTGTAAAGGAAATTAAAAAATGGATTCTGTACTATGGGTACGTTCCCTAAAGGGTCTATGACATCTTGTATCACAAATTAAGAGCCGGAAGTCTAAGGTGGTATGGCACATGGAACATCATTTGATAAAGACTTAAACTGGAAGGTGGCTGGATATAAAATTAAAGATAGACCAAAGAGGGATATGGATGGATTTTGAGAAGGATGACATGATGATCTGTGGTGCGTCAGCGGACATATACCATAATAGAGGAGTATGGATGAAAAAGACATATTACGATAATCGTTTGGGTCCGGACTCAAATGATGGGAAGAAGGTAAAAAAGATAGAGGCAAAAAAAACAAGGAATACCCAAAATAATAACATTAAAACAGCTGTATTTTGCTAACGTTTTCAATCTTATTTATATTTTACGTAAGTATTTAATGTTTTACGACATCCCGTCACATTACCGGAAAGCTTCCCTTTGCCGTCAACATTTCCTCATCCAGCTGCATTCGGCCGGTTCTAACCAGAGGGCGCTGCGCACACACGCGCGTCTCATTGGCCGAGCCGTATCTGCAATGGCTGCCTGAATATCGTTGCGGCGCCACGCTCGCCGATAGTCCGAAAAACGTCGGAAAACTACTGTATTGTGCCCTAAACCGTTCCTTGAAGTGCCAACGGTGGTGTCCCGGACATCTGTAGTGTTTGTGCAAAATGAAGATGCGCGAATCCTGTATCATTCCTTACAACGTTCCGGTGATGGTAAGCGTTATTTTTTACAAGCTTTTATTTAACTTGCAATGGATGTACCTATGTATGTATGTAAGTTCAGGTGGAATCTTGCAAGCTAAATTTGACCAACTTCCCGGTTTCCGATTGAGCTGACACTTTGCACGCATATGTATATCGCGTGGCAATGGTAATAATATGGTACCATGGAGCTGATCTGATGGAGTCGGAAGGTGGCCATAGGAACTCCCTGTACTAAACAAGATAAACCCGTCGTGTTTGGGCTCGTTTTACTTGTCTTGGTTAGCGCTCTGCTGCTACGTGATATCCAGGATCTCAAAAGCTTGTATTTAAAAACCTTTTAAAAAAAAGCTTATTTCTACTTAAAAAAGCCTACAAACTTATTTTAACTTAATATGAATGACTGTACGTATTACGGGCAATTTACCCGCCAATTTGCAATTTTTTCGCCAGGTGGTAGGGCGTTTGCCCGACAAAATGGCTACCACCCCTGGTCTAAAGTATGTTGCCATGACAACCTTGAGTTGTGTTCCGGCATTAGTGACCAGGTTCCAGTCTCCCTTAAGAGAGCAGCAGCGCATTTGTAGCTCCTGTGGTGTCGCACATGTCCATAGGCGATGGTTACGGCTATGGCTTTCTATCAAGTCGGCCGTCTGCCTGTCTGCTGAACTCCTGCAATAAAATAAAATAAAAATGATTAATCGGGCAGTATTAATATGGACCGATCATTATGAATAATGACCCAGAGCGTCAGTCAATTCGATAAATTTATTACTTTGTCCGGCCTATATTAATAATGCACAACGGCTCCATCTCATCATCAATGATCCATTAAAAAATCAGGGTATGAATGCATTGAATTTATCACTTGGACCGGGTAGTATATGAATACTTCCCTACTTTTATCTGAACAATGTGATAAATTTGGTTGCCTTTCCATAAGAATTATGTTAGTTTAATTCATTTAAGGGTGGGGTATAGTTTGGTACTTTTATTTTATTGTGATAAAATCTGTTTTTTATATAGGTTATAATTTTATACCTCAAATAATAAATAAAAGTGCCTTGTAACTATAACCTAACCTCATTTAATAAACAAAAAACTACAGTTCATCTGTGTTTTATTACACTGCCCAAGATAAAGTTGTCATTATATATACTAACCGGGAAAAGTGATTAATTATTATATTATAATTATATTGTCCACTTGATACGGGCATTATTTATACAGACCGGTCATTATTCATAGGGACCGGATTTATCAAATTGCCCGTAACATATATTATACATAAACCTTAACTTTTATGGATATGTAATTACGTTTTATGGGTATGTCAGCCATACCGTCTTATTTAAAATAGATTTTAAATAAACACTTTCATATTGACCCTGCCTGCTGTGTATTCTTGTAGTAAAAACATCTGAACTCTATGTGGCCCATGTCATAAAAAGGTTGAGTATGCCTGATGTAGAGATACAAGTGCGGGTTTATCTATAAAATTAATTTTAGCTCCCTTCAGAATTATGTTAAGCGGGTTTCAAATGTACGAGATTGTTGGTATAATCGTAACATCGATATATTTACATACTGTAACTTCGCGTATTTATGAATTAGACATCATGTTTATTGCAGAAAGTAATCTATGAGAGAAATCTATTAATATACTAAATGAAATGTAAAACAAACAATTTAAATGAGTTAGGGCGATGTTTTCAATCGTCGCGTAAAAGTTATTCATAGAATAAATATGAAGGAAAACACTTTATTGTTCACATAGATTGAAAGTAGCTTCAAACTCGATAAAATACAAAGTAAATGAAATAATTGAATTGTTTGACGTATAGCTTAAGAGCCCACGACTGCCTGACCTCCGTCATTTTATAAAACATGCAAGTTTTTCTGTGAATGCTTCCTGGTGCTCTGGATATTTTTTAATGTCTAATCTCACTCGCACTCGCTTGAACAGTTGCTACCTCGCGCTCACACCTAAAGCGGACTTTAGATGTGTCTGGCAAGATATAAAGACCATTAAATCTGTCCGGCTATTGAGTTAACATTTTTTAAGTAACATATATGAAATTTAGCTTTTATACTATAACGAAAGTATAATTTATTAAAGTTTAGGGGTGTCTGGCTGCGGGTAGCAACTGTCATAAATGTCCGGCAATGGATGACGAGAATTCTAAAGTTATCCCGAAGAAAATATAAATTTTTTTAAGCTTTGTACTTTAACGAATTTAAGGTACTATTTTATACACCTTAAATTCGTTATACTACTATACCTGCCTACTATACCTGCCCAAGTAACCACAACCCAAATTTTATAGTCGCTGGTCGTTCTTATCTGTATATGACATGCACAGAAAAACTTTCAGGTTTTATAAAGTGACGAAGGTCTGGCAGTCCTGGGCTCTTACTCTATTATACATTCAGGTAGGTTATAATGTATTCGATAGATAGCTTTTATCTGATGATTGAAAAACCGATTTTAAGTGTAAACAATTGACATAAGATTTAAAGTATGCATGTTATGTTTATTTGAGCTGTACATTGTTTGAAGCAATATAGATTTTATAGATTGTTGAAAGAACTGTATTACGTTGTATATAGTGTATGTATAGAATGAAATATAGTGTTACTGTATGTAATATATTTTTGCTAGTCATAAGTATACCTTTGGAGGTAAGGAAATTTGTAAATAATGAATAAAAGCAATCTTTATTATATTATATTTTTGTTTTTTATTTAAATTTGAATTACGAAGTAGTATTTTGTTTAGAAAAGCGTGGTAGCGTAATGGTTAGCGCACGCGTCCCAAACTCAAAGCGCGCGGGTTCGATCCTGGCCGGAATGTATGCACGACTTGTCAGTTTTCTGATCTGATGTGCTACAATTACCACGTGCTTACAACGGTGAAGGAAAACATCTTAATGCAACCTGTACATCGAGATAACCGATATGTCAAACCGTCCGTCCCCCCTATAATGGGAGCCCAACAGTGGAACATTTATGGGCTGATATTTGTTATTATTTAAATTTTATAACTATTTTGTTTTGGTGCTATGCTGGTGATGCAGAGTATTTTGTTTTCTAACAATGAATCTTATAGACTTATTATGGCTGGTTCCTATATCTTACTACATTCACTTACTATCGGTTGAACTTTGACATTAAGGGCCTTACTTATAATAATCTCGTTAAGAAAGGATTAGGCATCTCTTAAATAAGAGACTCTTAAGCCCCTAATCAATGGCTGTTTCAAATAAAACTTGCCATCTTGCATCTTAGCAGTCACTTAAACTACTTCTCGATGTTGGTTATTTTTGTCAGTTATTTGTGAGTTACTTTACCATCACCTCTTATCCTTAAGAGGAGTTTATGGGTAATATTTTCGTTAATCAATTGCTGAGCAGTTTCTTAAAATTTAACAAACGATTATAAGTAAGGCCATAGATGTATCGAGCCTAAATAACATAGTAAGGCAAATGAACGGTCAGTAACATGTAGAATCGGCCATAATTTGCTGTGGTGCATTTGCAATAGGATAGTTGACAATTAAATCGACTAACTTACTTTTTATCATCTTACAATAATAATTCTAGACATATACATACATACAGACATAGTTCTGAATTTTTTTTGATCAAATAATATCTAGGGAATACATATGAATGATGCATCACGGAGCCGCCGCGGCTAGTCAATGGAATAGTAGACTCGTATTAAAAGCATATTTAAAATATAATATCACACAAATCTCTTATAATAAAACATTCAACCGCTAATAAAAACCCACTACTAATAGCGGTTTTAAAATACCATCAATCGTCCTAAAATAAGATATATAACTTCAGCATCTTCCGAATGTCATCAAATAATAATAGCCGCAATCAAACATAATTTCGAGATATGTAGCTTGTTTTTGTTCGACATTACACAATGGAGAGTATGAAATGTTAGATATAAATAGAGTAGTAAAAGTTCTATAAATACTCAGTTGTTCGGCACACGTGTGCTTTTGTGCCTTGAAATCTTGACTGTAACCCGTTTGATAAGGGACTGTGCAAAATGAATATTCGATATGAAGTGCAGATATCAGATATACTTGGCAGGTGTGTTAAATATCACTTGGAAGTCGCTTTAAAGATGTTCTAAAATATAAAGTTCTAAAACAATTGAATTTGCGAAAGTGGGGCAATTTTTAATTTGTGTTTATCGTTGACCGCGTTTAGTGAGTAAATTCAACAAATTTCCACTAAAATAATAAAACTTGAAATTACTCGCCCTGTGTTTTAGAGGCACTGACTGAATACATGCGGCACTTTTCCTAAGCGGATTGTATAATTACGAGTATAAAGGTAATCTGGATTTGCACGTTTCGTCACAATGGTTTCCTTCACTGTTGTTAGAACGTGGTGATTGTACAACATGAAAATTAGCTTAGAAAGACTTTAGTGACTAGGATTAGAACCCACGTCAATGGAAAACGGACCAATCCACAGAAAAACGTATAGAATTGCAATAAATACATCTTTTTATAATGAAGTTACATTATTACACATTTTGGTTCTTATTGTTAAGTAGCTTGACTTGCAATTCCCGCGGGATTCCCGGGACACAGTATTTAAAAAAGAATGTAAACCATCGTTTTAGTGAGAACTGTATCGGAAAAAGCCAATTATTATGCACCCGGACAATTTTAAACCGCTCCTGGGGAAAATTCCCGCGGGATTTCCGGGATAAAAAGTAGTGCAGATTTTAAGTCTAAGATCTTGCTGTCGATCAGCGAAAACCGCATAGAAATCGGCCCATTCGTTTTTGCGTAAATCACGAACAGATAAGAAATCTTAAAAAAATTGCATCGTGTTCTCCATCGTTGATATATCGATCCAAGATAGTAATAGACTTTGTATACTATACCGATATGCATTGAAAGCAAGTATCTGAACCTTTACAGCTCAGAGGTTAATTTAAATTTACTTTAAGTAACTGTGTTAAGTAATGATTATAACTTTTTTGAAATACGTACCAAACGCAATAAAGTTTTTTTTTTTTAAGTTTATGTTTGCGTTTGACCACTGTCTCACCTGATGTTGAATGATGACGCAGTCTAGAATGGAGCACGCTTACCTAGAAGATACCTATTCACTCGTGACTTGAAGACTTCAAGATTGTATTTGTCAGGAAAACAGACAGAAAATTATTCCACTCTTCGGCAGTGCGCACCAGAAAAGATGAAGCGAAACTCTTGGTTCTGACTGGTGGTACCTATTTCCACCATGTAACGGTAGCGCAAACCGGTCCGTCTGGTTGTCCAATGGTAAAAAGGGGATAGAGGAATCAGATCGTGCAATTCTAAGGAACATTCCCCGAAATGTATCTGATAGAAG
The DNA here is from genome assembly GCA_949752895.1 of Dendrolimus pini. Classification (NCBI taxonomy): domain Eukaryota; kingdom Metazoa; phylum Arthropoda; class Insecta; order Lepidoptera; family Lasiocampidae; genus Dendrolimus; species Dendrolimus pini. The sequence continues at coordinate 15,261,570 of OX457140.1, read as the reverse complement.
ACAGTCAGCCAAAAGACGATCATCGCCGACCAGCTTTCTGGCTCTTTTCTCAATTGATTCCAACGCCTCCAACTGGTATTTGGCTGACCCAACCTATAGAGGAGAACAGTACATGTTCGGTCCTGCATGGGGATGCAGGACTGAACTTGTGCTTGTTAATAAATAAGTATAAGTTCAGCAGTTGTTCCGACGTGAAGTACTGTCTCACCTTTGCGAGTGCACCCAGCTTTTTGGCCGTCACTTGCGCTAATTGGTTTGTAATCTTTTATTCCATTTTATTCATACAGATATTTGGTAGCTGCTAAAGATTTAAAAGCAGGCGAAACCATTTTTTCTGACGAGCCGTTCGTGTTGGGACCCAATAGCGATACGTCTCTATTATGTTTTAATTGCTACTTGCCGTTGATTAGTAAGTTTGTTGTGTGCAAGAACTGCGCTGTAGCTCCGATATGTCCAGGGGAAGGTTGTCCGGAACCACGTCACAGAAGTAAGTATATAAATAATATTATTCACAATTGATTAGTTATGTTCATTAATGAAAAATATTGTTACGAGTCGCGAGACTCGAATCAAAAATGACGTTAGAATTACTCTAGAGGTTATTAGAACTATGCAAACACGTATAACACAGGTACAAATATAACCGAACACAACAAATCCAAACGTAATGCAGAAGGTCCTAATTCAGTAAAACGCGCAAACTTCATCATTTAATAGATTCTCGATTGTAGTACACACGTCTTGCTTCGCTCGTGGTTATCGCTCGACTGCCTCCCCCTCCATTAGGTCATCGTTTTATACTGCGCAACTGCGATGTCCCCGTATCTAAGTCGACTTAATCCGACACACCTGGTTAATGACTGCTATAAAAAAATACAATACAACAATGGGCTGCTTTCTAATCACAATGTAAACAAAAGAAGACGACCATAAAATAATTTAAATGTTATTAGTTCAAATGCCGACGGTTAATAAATGTGCTTTGTTTCAGATATGCAGGTGGATTTTATTTTTGTCGGGACCAGAGTTGTAATAATATTTTTGCGATTTTGTTTTTTTAACGCTGTGGTACAGGACACACCTCGGCCTCTCGCTGATGGTCCACTTGATGAAAAGCTGCTGAAGGTAGCCTATGGACATTTCAACACCAGAGATGTGCCGGGCTCAAAGCAATTACTTCACATTCCTTTTGAAAAAACTCATATCGTAGCACTGTGGGAAAACCTCAGCTGGGGGTTTACTCAACTAAAATCAAGATACTTCAACATGTCCAAAACTTAAATTGCGTATGATTGGAGAACGAAGTTGAGAGTTACGGCATTACAAAAGAGCTGTGCACACGACCTTAGCAGAAAAGAAGTCTTGTAAACTATAGTTATGTCAGTCCGTTTATCTTTATATGTTACCTACAGTAATTTTTCTCAGAAGATGCGCTCTCTGCAGATGGTCTGGCTTGGTCGATCACTCTAGATAAAAATTACTAGGAATTTATAATTTCCGCCGCTACACGAAAATTATTTGAAAACTTAATAAAGTAATAATGGTCTTAATCATTTGTATTGCAGATTGGCATAACACAAAAGAATGCGATTTCTTTAGAAACTTAAAATTAACAAAGGGTTTGCACCCTATGACAATGGTGCAGAACGTTGGGTCCTTACTAGCACTTCGAGTTGCGCTCAAGAAAGAAGCTGATCCCAAAGCATGGGAGGAGTTCATGCAACTTGAAACGCACCTTGAAGAAAGGAGAGGTTCCGCTATTTGGGAATTCTATGACAGTACTGATAAGGTAACATTATGTTTTAAAGTACAATTTGATTTTTAGTTTAGTATGAGTGATCAATCTGAAAAACTTATTGGTGATATGTTTATATAAGCTTAACAATGTTTAAAGTTTTTTCCACAAGTTGGACCTTATTAAACTTTTGTATCGCTTTTCTAAATTTGAAATTTTATAATAATCTGGGTATTTCCAAGCTCGTGGCGACGGTACATACAAACAAGCTTATCGTGTTGCGGTGTTGGCATTTCTAAGATACATTATAGTGTAAAAAATATTGGGGCTAGTCAGGCGACTTCGCTTGATTAAAATATTTTATTGATATGGTCAAGGATATAATTAAAGGTGATGTGTATCGTCGTTCTATTATAGGGATATATTCGTGGAAGCTATCTCAATTTTCGAAATAAAAATGCATCTCACATTCGTCAAATTTTTCATCGTAATTATTTACATATATACTTAATTTCAACATAATTGCTTAACTTCAAAGATCGTGAAATAGAAATAAAATTAAATAAACAATCACTCATATTTATACATGAATAGAGGTCCCGGCGGATATTGTCCTGCTCTGAAAAAATAAAAATCTAAGACGCGACCCCACTGCCCCGGTAGGTGGCCAATTGTGAATCTAAACCATAGGGACACCCTCTTAAACACACAAAAAAATTCATCAAAATCGGTTCAAGAGATTTGGAGTATCTTAGAACCCGATCCTAGCGCCACCTACCGGGTCTTTTATTAATTTTTTTATTGCAGGAGTTCAGCAGACAGGCAGACAGCCCACTTGATAGAAAGCGGTTACTATCGCCTATGGACATTTGCAACACCAAAGGTGCTATAAATGCGATGCTGCTCCCTTAAGGGAGACTGGAACCTGGTCACTAATGCCGGAACACAACACAAGGTTGTTATGGCGACATACTTTAGACCAGGGGTGGTAGCCATCCAGTCGGGCAAATGCCCTACCACCTGGCTGTGGGTTGTTTTGTCGCCTTTTACGACAGGCCGCCCGACCGCAGGAAATTGTATTCTTTCTCCGTTCCTGCACGGGTCTAATTGCGAATCTCAATAATCCGGGGATCCACTCACACACCTAAAAAATTTCATCAAAATCGGTAAAGTCGTTCTCAAGTTATGCGCGTATGTATATACATTTCTACGATTCATTTTTATATAGGTATATAGAGATTATGAATCTAGTTAGTAGTTAACATCACTGCAAAATGATTTATTAGTCTTTCTCGTATAGTGAAAATATATGTATTGAGTCGTTGCCAAAAAATTGAAAACATTAATTTCTTTCCAGTTTATAAAATCTCTGGGCCTTTTAGACGACGTTCAAGATGAAAATTTGGTACAACAAATATGTGCAGCTATCGACGTGAATAGTTTTGAAGTCCGTGGGCTTTTGATCCCAGCTATTGGCTGTTCAGAGATATTGAGAGGGGTATATCTCAAGGCTGCTCTCTTAGCCCATGATTGTACAGCGAATACCCATATGTCAATAAATGATTATAATATTATGGTTTGTCATGCAAGCGTTGACATTAAGAAAGGAGATATTATTTATTACAATTATACTGATCCCCTGAAGGTAAGTGCAGTGTGTTTTGTAATTTGAAATGAATAAAAGTCAATGCTACAAGTGTTTAGCTTATCAAAGTAGGTAGGTTTTAATTTTTTTTAATGATACAGCATTAAAAAATACATACAACCCTAAATTTTCAACCCCTATTTAATATTTGCTAAATATCGATTGCAGCTTTTCCGGGCAGGACGACGTCTGACGGGACAGCTAGTAAAAAATAATATAGCGCCCCCCTGTTGCATTCGGGTCTCTTCGTTCTTAGGGGAACGGACACTATAACCGCCACGTTTGTCTAAAGAAGGCGGGTTTGACACATTAGTTATAGCGATGTGCGGGTTTCATCGCTATATTTTCATACACCGTTAACACGTGGTAATAGTAAAATATGCATACTATAGTAGAATTATTTTCTCCGTGCAGTTTGGGTCATAAATCAAACTCGGCCTCAGCCCGGCTAGGGCGGTGAGCATGTTGCGCGGGCGCAACGCCATTAACGATAAAACTCGTTCTTATCAAAGAAAGATTATCATTCTTATCAAAATCATTATTATCTTTTTTGCTGTTAATTTTAAACATAGACATAAGTATTTATATTTATTTTTAATATAACTTGTTACATTCTAAACTTTTGTACTTATAGTTTTTAATACATAGATACCTAATTAATAATTTATTTTGAATCATTATTATTCTTATTTTAATATATACGTTGTTTTATCTATTTTTTTCTTGTCTACATTAGGGAATTAGCAATGTTCGTAAAACAGAATCCAGATTTCTTCCCTACGTACGGAGAATCAAGTCAGAGACCACTGAGGCCCTCCATAAAAAATCGACTTTTATATCCGTCGTGCAACCTATCCTTACAAAAAAATTCTAATTTTATGGGTGTAAAAATATTTAATAATTTGCCTGCTGCCATAAAAAGTACTAATTTGAATTTATTTAAAGTCAGTCTTCACAATTGGTTATTGGAGAGGTGTTTTTACTCGGTGCATGATTATTTTAATTGGAACAAGATATAGATAAGGCTGTATGACATTTATATGAATTTAATTATTTGACATTATTATCTTTTGACATCAATACTTTAATTTATTTTTCCGTGGTTTACGTAAATAATATTTTAATTTAAGACTATGTAATATTTGTACACCCTATGGGTAATGACATGTGAACTCATATATGTAAAATTTAAGACCTGTATTTTTATGTACCATGTCATATGCAAATAAATTTCATTTCATTTCATTTCTTTCAATTATATCACTAACCCACAAAATGACAAAACTAAATACACTATCGATAACGCTTATCGACAACAATAATGCGTATCACTATGCCTGCCCATAAAGTCCGTGTGTGGAAGAGAGAGCGAAATACTCGCTTCACTGCTCCGATTATTTATGACCCAAACTGCACGGAGAAAACAATTCTACTATAGATCAGAAAAACTGTCTAATTGTTGCATGGTTTCCTGGCCAGTTTATACCTTTAAAGAAGACCTATTTCGAGTTTAATGTTATACTTACTATATTTTCAAACTAACTGATGCCCGCGACTTCGTCCGCGTCACGATCGCGACGTATAATACTATCAGCGCCATCTAGTTTATTTAGTATGGTGATGAAATACGCTATGCTAGTCTGTTTTTGTAAGGTTTTATTTTTCGCGGAATCTCGTCTTTTTAATGTATAAATTGTTTTATTGTATGATGATTGCATAAGTTGTACAATAAGCTGTTTAAGTATATTTTTTTAACTATCCCACGGGAACTCTTTAATTTTTCGGGATCAAAGTATCCTATATGTTGATCAGGGATACAAGCTACCACCATACAAAATTTCATTTAAATCGGTCCAGTTGTTTCGGAGATTAGCCCGTACAAATAGACAAGTAGAGAAACAAAAAATTTGAAAAAATCTAAATTAGATCCATTTCACTTCTTACCTACATCCTGACTCGGTTTTTAGCAAGTTTTTCTTTTTTTCTCAGGATACAGCAATACGACAACAGCATTTACTAATCGGGAAATATTTCAAATGTAATTGCTCTAGATGTTCAGACAACACGGAAAAGGGCACTTACATGAGTTCTGTCATTTGCACCGAGTGCAAAACTGGATTTGTTTCTGGAAATGATGAGATATGGCTATGCAACATTTGTAAAAAGCCGTTTACGAAGATTGAAATTAATGATAAAGTTAAATCGTGCTCCGATAAGTTCAGGCTTATAAGTGAGTAAGCCTATATATAATAAGAAGGATGTTTTTCTCATCATTTTTTGGTAGAAAACATGAAAAAGATAGGTAGAAATGATAGTGCCTAAATCTTGCATGATTAGATGGCCCTGTCAAAAGTGAACAACAATAAGTTATTATTAGGTGGGCCGTCTGCTTGTCTACTGTACTCATGCAATAAAAAAGGGAAGATGGGATACGAGGAGGGGGAAGTAGGGACTAAGACTGATGTGCACCGACTTTGGACTTTGGTTAAAATAAGATAATCGCCAAAGATGTATGTTTATCCATACATTTTTAGCGATTATTTTATTTTAATCATCGGTTAAAAGTCCATACCAGCCTAAGTCATCGTATGAAACACCGATTAGGTTAATTTCCCGTGTCTAACCTATGTCTGGCCAGCGTACGAAACGCTTTGCTTACACGTTTATTTTACGTATACGTACCGCTGAAGAGTAGAACTCTTTACCGTCGTCTGTTTACCCTGAAACATACAATTTCGTCTACAAGTCTAGCATGAACAGGTATCTTATAGGTAAGCGTGCAACTGCATTTCCACCTTGACTTCAGGTGCAATGTCGGACAAGCGCGAACCTATCTTATATACTAATTATAAAGCTGAAGAGTTTGTTTGTTTGCTTGAACGCGCTAATCTCAGGAACTACTGGTCTGATTTGAAAAATTCTTTCAGTGTTAGATAGCCCATTTATCGAGGAAGGCTATAGGCTATATGTTAAGACCAATAGGAGCGGAGCACCAATGGAGAATCTTTCAAAATCTGGGGTTTTTTTAACTTACTTTTTTTTAACTATTCAGTGCTTCTGAATAGTTAAAAAGTTTAATATAAAAATAAAAATAAGATTTTAATATATAATTTTAGATACAAAGGATGACAAAGAACTTGAAGAATATATTAGGAGTGTTTCGTCAGTATTGGCCCCAAACCACTATTTACTCATAGATGCGAAGCAACGTCTCGCAGGGGTACTAAGAGACACTATCAACAGAGAACCAAGGCCTACTAAGAAATTGATGAGGCGGAAAATGGAATTGTGCAAAGAAATTCTGCCCGTTATTGAGGCGCTTTGTCCAGGAATATCCCGGACGAAAGGTATGAAATGAGTATATTAACGCCGGGACGTGATTTTTTTTGGATAGATAACACTTTATTGTACACCATTACTGCAGTAAAACACAGACAAATTATAGCCTAAAAATATTCTAAATGTGCACAATGGGCGGTCTTATCGCTAAGAAGCGATCTCTTCCATACAACCCCTGGCAGGAATAAAACAGTTTATATTTGTCAAAGGTGGTTTAAATAAATATTATAGGTTTTGCGACTGCAAATCTTATAATATACATATGTCGGAGAAGGCCTAGTTCTCGTGATATGTTCTTTATAGATTGCAGGTTAAGTGGGCGTCATCAGGATGAGATGCGAGAATAAAACACAATGGCCACGGTTTATACACTTTTAATTTAGATTTAAAACACATTTTGACATAGTTTAGACCGAGAAGCGGGTTCAGATCACCGCTCATACTTCTAACTTAAACACTTTCTTTAAAATTCTCTACGGTCCAACTCGACCTATTGCCATCAACCGAATGTGTCACAAAAACTCCTTCGTCTACCGAAGTAGATACTACTCAAGTATAGAGGGCGTCTGACCCCGCTCCGAGCCATATGCTCTGCTCTGATTGGTCGTTTATTAAATTACAATATTCATAACTTTTATTAGGTTAGAACGATCTTTAAGTTATAGAAACATTTAACAAATCAAATTAAATTAAATTAAGAATTTTAGAAGTAATTAAAATGTAAACCAATGATATTGTGCGTTATACATCCAAACAACAGTCCATCCAATTATAGCTTCCCTCCGACATATATATGTATGATAGCAAATTAAATGTAATAAAATGTGTGATTTTTGTGTCCCGGGAATCCCGCGGGGGTTCAAGTGTGGCAGTGTACGATGTGGCATCTTTGTCTTCCGTGAACATGGCTACTTGAAATTGGCTGAAACGTCGGAATAAAAATCAAATAAAATACCGCGCTTAAAACTGTTTAAACGTAGTTTTATTAGAAGGACTACCTACTTATGGTGTACCGTTTTGAAACCTATGCAATGTAGAATAAATAGTTGATTCATATTTCCTTATTAATTATTCTAGCCATAACTCTTTACGAGTTACACTCTGCGCAGATTCAACTCGCAAGAAAATTATTCGATAGCAGGGAGATAAAGGCAGCTGCATATATGGTAATTATTGGTAACTTTAATTATGTAAATAGAGACAAATCAACACCTGTAGCATATATATTGTTATAACTTGGCCAAAATTCCACGAAGCACACAGGCCTGTCATAAATTAGGGTTTTATTACCCTCCGCATTTGGAGTTCTTTTGTTACTTCGTGTTTATAATTTGCAATTAGCCAATAGCCTATTGTTCTTGTACTGTTTATGGCCGTTCGCAGGCATAATTATGCAGGTGGGCAGAATTATGTTTTTCTGGGAATTGTGCCGACAGAGGCGCAGGTGTGATTCGTGGAAATCACTGTTTACACGGTCGTAAGCCGAGTATAAAGGGGTGCTCGAACAGAGAGATCGGGCAGTCAAGCGACGACTACGATACGACTAAGAAGTGTAGTACTTTCGATTAGCGATATAGTCACGGACTTTGCGCGTGTTGAATTGCATCGAATTGTGCAGTGTGAACTGGTTGCATCCAGTTTTATTTGTACCTGTTTTATACGTGTTTGTACAGTTCTAATAAACTCTATAGTACTTCCAACGGCATTTATTTTAATTCGAGTCCTGTAGCTCGTAACAATATAATGATAACATAGCGTTATACAGGAAAAAAACCATATAGAACGGATATTAAACTGGTATTTTTAGTGTTGTCATAAGGAGTCTCCACACTAGTCGGCACGGATTCGGCAAATATAAGCCGAAAAGAAGTTAATGCCTGCTAATTAGCGTAACAGTAATATCGTTCTCACCTGGTGGATAAGCCGCGCTGTATTCTTCTGCTTAATTTGTGACATAGGATAGGATTAAGGCTGGCTGCCGCTTTAGATTTTTTTATTGCCTGAAGTAGGCAAACAGGTAGACGGGCCACCTGATGGAAAGTGGTTACCGTCGCCTATAGACGTTTGCAACATCAGGAGTGTTGCCAACGTGTTGCCGACCTCTAAGAAATTTTATAATGCCCTTCTTGAAAAACCCCATATCATAATGCAAGGAGAAAACCGTGGCGGGAAGTTCCCTCCAGATCATCGTGGAATAAATGTTCTAGAGAACCTTTTTCAACCGTCCTACATTTTAGAGATCCGTAGAAATTACGGCAGAAACGGAACTGTTATATAATTGCCTTGACTAGCTGTCCATCTTTTTTGTACAGTGATCAAACGAATTCAAATCAAGGTTCGTCCTAACATTTTAGGCCTTTAAAATTTTGGCGTCTCGAAAATATTTCTCTAAAATGATACCGCCCTTAGGCTTGAGCCTCACAGGCCTATTCGTAAATCCATCACTGGTTATAGACGCGTAAAGCTCTTTTCGTCATATATTTGCCAAACCCATGTCGATTATTGTGAGGACACCCTAATTTCTCGACTATATCTTGCAGGATGAGCTTATTGTCGCGGAGAAGTATTTAAAAAGCTCTTTAGAGATGTTATTTATTGAGCCTGGAAATTCACCTGAGGGAGAACTGTGTGCTAAAGCTTTAGAGGAATACAGAGCTTTAAAAGCTACAATGGGAAATGTGTTGGATGCGATTCACGCGGAAGGAAAAACATACATCACAGCAGCTGAGAAAAATGATTCTGGACTGCAAAATGGGAATTCAAATCTGTAAACTTATGTTAAAGTAACATACCTACCATATCCTTGTTGTTAATTATCTATTAAATACAGTTAAATGTACCTATTGTTTTCCTTATAATAAAAATTGAGAGGAAGAAGACTAAGGTGGTATGAAAGGATGAGTCACGTGACAAAAAGAATGATAAACTGGTAGATTGACAACTAATGTAAAGGTAGACAAAAAAAGAGATGATTGTATGAAAGATGACATGATGTTTTTTGTGGTCTGACAGAGGCTGTACTACGTCAGAATAGAGAAGTATAGAAGGAAAAGACATCAGATAATTACTTATTAAAAATTGGATTGATTTGGTCCATTAAGTTGAATGAAGAATGGGGTTGTGCTTCGTGCTTTATGCCGTGTAGAATAAATCTCATTGAGCCAACAAACGCTCCCCCAAAGTGCGGTTACATCAAAGAAATAATCGTTCGACGAAACCTGCACACTGGTTTGGATTATGGAAATCCGTTATAGATAAGTTCTAGTGCGCACTTGCTTTTAGAGGCTTAAATAAGCAAAACTTACAGGTGTATCGCTGTTATGGATTTTAAGGACTTCATATTTATAATTATTTCATTGATATTTATTACTAATTAAATACGTAATCTAAAAAGATATCACGAGTTTAAAAATGTAAGTATTAGGTGACCACGTGACCGTGACGCTTTTTCGTGAGCGAAAAATCGTAAGACCCCGTCTATATAGAAGTTTCACTTCAATAATACAACATGAAAATGTGATAATAATGTGTCCGGTGTATACTCTGGTAATTTGTTATTTGTGTTGTTTAGCCTGTTATGTTGTAATGCAATACTGTGAGTGCAGCTGCAGCCTGCAATGCATTTTTGAAGTGATAACTTCTTATGGGAGGGTAAACCGCTTCGTTACGTAATGCTTTACGGCGCCAGTCTATCTGGCTGCTCTTTTTCTCGCGCATACGGCAGCGGTAGACAGGCTCCTCCTCTCTCACACTAACTCACGCCCTATATACATAAAATTTTAGTAATAACATATGCTTTTCTCAAGTAAAGTAGTAGATTCGTTTAAATTATCACTTCTGTCGGGCGTCCCGAGACGCACACGTTTTTTTTATTGCATGATTTCAGCAGACAGGCAGACAGCCCACTTGATAGAAAGCGGTTACCATCGCCTATGGACATTTGCAACACCAAAGGTGCTACAAATGCGATGCTGCTCTCTGAAGGGAGACTGGAACCTGGTTACTAATGCCGCAACACAAATCAAGGTTGTTATAGCAGCATACTCTAGACCAGGGGTGGTAGCCATTCAGTCGTGCAAATACCCTACCACTTGGCTGTGAGTTGTTTTATCGCCTCTTACAACAGGCCGCCCAACCGCAGGAAATTGTTTTCTTTATCCGTTCCTGCACGGATGAAAATTGCAACCGGCAACATAGAACTGAACGCCTCTTGAGTTCTGCAAGCCCCGCCCACTGCAACACTGCATTGCACGATAGTGAATAGGTTTCTTATTTTTTTTAAATACGCGCCACAAAATAGGTCCCACGGAAAATAAAGGAACTAAAAGTGGCAGCTCTACTATTTGATATAATTTTGTTGAAATTAAAGCTTTTGTTTCGTATTTATTATTCAGTAATTACCTAGAATTAACTGATTTACGAATCAGCTAATAATTATGAATTACTCTGGCATGATTATGTGCGGCGATTGCAGCGCCGCGTCAGTGGTACTTATTTTGTGGCGCAAACCACATTATCTCTGCTCTGCTGTCAGGCGGACAGATACTGTTAATGTCAGGTCAAGTCAGGTGTCAAATTGTCAATCATTCATAATCAATCATGCGAAATCTGAAGGTTTTCTTGTTGTATAAAATTTTCGTATTTTCAATTTATCAAAAACATATTGTATATTAAATACTCAAGGGTGTACATGAATTCAAACTTACAGTTTATTGGAAATTAATATTTATTCATCATACCGCCGATACTGAGTGTGCACTTTGACTTGTGGAGGTAATCTTTTTGAACTAAAAATGAAATTAAAGCTAATTCTGCATGCTTATAGTAGTTTTGCCGTTGAGTAATCTACATAAACAACTTTATGCTTACCAAATTGTACCCGAGTTCATCCGTCGAAATCCATTTTATAGTTAACTTATGTTAGAATACGATTTGTTTAATTGAGTTTGTGTTTGTAGCCCAGTTATGGCGGACCAGTCGTCGGTTTTAGCGTTGATTATATTAGCTGTTGGGATCACTGTGCATTTTTCCTTGCATAAAGTTGAGGAGGGTCATGTTGGGGTCTATTATAGGGTAAGTCTATTATTTTTAACTTCCTAGTCCTTGAACCGCCAGGGCAGCAATACGACCCATATTCTTCTATGATTAATTTGTTCTCCCTGTGCTGGTTAAATGCTTCTACTGTAACATTTACTGTATTACAATAAAAGTCAGTATCTGGTAGCAATCATTTATTTCAAAACTAATCAAGTTGATTTAGTGACAAATTTTATCAATTTTAGTTAAATAATTGCTACTCAACATTACCTAAAGGTAAATTTGTATTATAAGATCTGTATCATTACTTTTTTGGAAAGAAATTAAAGATTAATATATTAATAAATAAAAGTTATAATCTTAAAGTTACATATTTGCTACTACACCTCAGGCTGTGGTTGATAATAATCATGTTAAAAACACCACAAACTTATTTAATCTGGGCACACCACTTGTTCAGTTTTCCCCACAATTTTACACATCTTTATGGAATTTAATGATAGCAAATGAATTAATGATGAAATCCCAAATTTGCAATATGCAAGGAATGTAAATATAACACATAGAAAGTAAAGAATTTTGTAAATGTGTATGCAGAGCATTCAGGAATTCAGTCAAACTAAATAATTTTATTTAAAAAAGTATGTACAATAAATGTCATTTTATAAAAAAATATTGTATTTTAGGGAGGTGCATTACTACCAGTGACCAGTCAACCTGGCTTTCACATGATGATACCATTACTAACATCATATAAAGCAATACAGGTATGGGGTTTGTATTATATTATATATTTTATTTTACATAACAGAGTCTAGAAAATGTTAAAAAAATTGGGGATATCATACATCATTGCTGTCTTAGAAATGAATCAGGTAAATTACAGATAAAATTAGGTAATAACTATTTAGATAAAACTTTTCTTCTCAGAATTCTGTAGCCATATTGAAAAAGGGACAACTTTATTAAAATGTCAATATAATGCCAAAATACATTTAGGGATTTATTCTCGAAATGGAAGTATTGTAAAATGATCCATCCATCTGATTGTGTTTGTATGTTACATATTGTGCATGACCGACACACACACACATGGCCGATATATTGATTTTCCTCATAGTATACTTTGGATGGTTGGATACACCAAGTATACTTTGGATGGTTTTCAGCAAGATCAATAAGCTCAGAAATTTCTTGTCGCTACTCTTCCTTCCTGGCACCCAACAAAAGGTGCTTCAGAGGTTAAATTTCACAAACCACCTTCTAATGGCTGGTTTCTACTGGTTTTTACTTTTGGTTCCTATTCATTCGCTGGCCCTACCATCATCAAATTTTTACTTAGAACAATTGGTAAGATACAGGAATAGGGCCTATAGAACACAATAGGCATTTGTCCAAATGAGATATTTATTTGCATATTGATATTCATCACCATTCATAGCTATCCAACTACAAGATGGATGGGAACAAATGTAAAGGTAGACCAAAAAAAGATGGATGGATTGTGTGAAGGATGATATTTGATGTGACAGAAGATGTATGTCAGAATAGAGGAGTATGGAAGGAAAAGACATGCCGACCCCAATCAATTGGGATGTGGTGAAAGAAAAGAGAGAGAGAGAGAGAGAGAGAGAGAGATTGATATCCATCTATATTTGTTTAATTTTCCAGACTACACTACAAACAGATGAAGTTAAAAATGTACCATGTGGTACAAGTGGAGGTGTCATTATATACTTTGAAAGGATTGAAGTTGTTAATAAATTAGAACCCCATAGTGGTAAGTGTAATTTTTTATCTACTTGTTTCTCAACACTTCCTTAATATCTCAGCAATACTGTTTTGGTTATAGCATAACCTATGACCTTTCTCTATATAGAAATTGATACAAAATTTTGCAAACATACACTAGTAGTTCCTGAAATTGTTTCTTATCTATAAGAAAGTAGTTATACTGTAATGGTTGATCAATACCAATACAGGGATTTTGCTTACTGTTTTACCGACTCTCTTCTGTCAATTTAAAAACCAACAAGATTTTTATATATTTGTAAATAAATGTTGTTATTATGTGTACTGTAATCTTTATTTATACTCCATTTTTCCGTACAGTATGTTTTATTGACAAATATATTATTGCCAGGTTAATTAAGTCTTTGTTGATGGGGCTACCCTCATTCTTGACCAAAAATGAAATAATGGTACGAATAAGGAATAATAAGGAATACTACGTAAGGAGTACGAATAAGGAATATTGATCCACTATTAGCATTAATCACACATTGTAACTTATTTCTCATGGAACCTACAAGATGAGAGCATAGGTCCGATCTGTCTTTCTTGTATCTTCCCTAATGATTTGGCAGTGGTCTTGTATAGCTTTCTTGGTCTGTTCAGTTTTATTTTCCCATCACTGCACCATTAAACCCCATAGGTACTCTTTTTTATTGCAGTAGTTCAGCAGACAGGCAGACGGCCCACTTGATGGAAAGCGGTTACCATCACCTATGGACATTTGCAACACTAAAGGTGCTATCGGGTTTAAATCTTAAACTTTATTGTCAAATAGTTAAACATAATTTTCTGTGGAACAGTCTCTTCTGTGACTTACTTTGAAAAAGTAACATGTGCTTGCGGAACATTAAATTAATCAATTTGAAAACTGATAAATAATTTTGTTTCATCTACTTATGCTATAATTTCCATTAATTATTATATCCATAATTTCCAAGCCTTGCCAATGACCAGTCCAAACCCTGACCAAGAAGTATGCAATGTTTAGGCAGTTTTTGACTGAATGTACAACCTGCCTAGGTTACGCTTAGCGGATGTACTGGCCATTCCACTAAAAATGGGGATAGGATATCTATTTTCTGCATTTACAGACTTTATCATCTTCATGAATTCAAAGTTTTATTCAATTTAATTTAAATAGGAATAAAATAATCCACGTAAAGTAAATAAATTAGTTTTCACGTTTATAATAATATGTTGTATGTATTTATATTAGACAATAATATTTTCTCAGGTTTTATGTTAATTATTTTGTCTGCAGTTTTAGACATGGTGCGTAATTTCACGGCGGAATATGACAAGACTTTGATATTCAATAAGGTGCACCATGAGCTCAATCAGTTTTGTAGTGCGCACACCTTACACGAGGTGTACATTGATCTCTTTGACCAGATTGATGAGAATTTAAGGACTGTGAGTTTCATTTACACTTCTATCTACTTATGTTTATTCTTCTTTATTTTTGAAACTACCACCCAGGGAATAATATCAGGAAACAGAGAAAGTCAATGATGCATTAGATGACCTTCCAGCTATAAATTGAATTGTGGTATATGTGGTGTAGGTTAAACCTTTAAAGCAGTTTATTATATATCTTTCGTTAGTTTAAACTTTTAGTTTTACTCCTTGGTTTTCGACATCTTATAACATCAAACCAGCTCTTTGTAACCTACAAGGGTCCCCCGTACCCGCCTACAGGAGGCGACAATAAATATATGTTTTTACTAATCTAAGTTTTTAATTTGCATAAAATGTGTTAGTACCATAAGTGATATTGTGAAATATAGGCATGCATGTAGTTTCTTTTTTAAGACTTTTTGCATTATAATTGATATCAATGAATAATATATTAAGCGAGTTGAGCTTTAAAATTTTACACCAACATTTTACATTTATATCTAAATTAAATATTATATGTCAATAATTTGCTGTAGGCTCTTCAAAAAGACTTGAATGAAATGGCACCGGGATTAAGAGTGCAAGCTGTACGCGTAACGAAACCAAAGATACCGGAGTCGATAAGGAAAAACTATGAACTTATGGAAGCTGAAAAATCGAAATTGTTAATCGCGGCGCAACACCAAAAGGTAAATTCACAAAAATGTACAGCTAGATATTTTAATATGACTAGGGCGTGTCACAGGCAATAGGGCGTCCCTGTCGGGCTTATTGGGCAATAATCGCGCGCCAACGCTATGGTCTACCTACAGCATGAGCCAATGTTCGAGGATTTGTCACGTGTAATCGATACAAGGTTTAAACATTCTTCATAACATTCATGCCTGAATGCTTACACTCAAATGCCTTTTGTCGTTATTGCGTCTGATCGATCTGAAAGATACAATGAAATAAGTGGAAAGAATGAACAACTATTTATTTAGAGCTACTTCAAAAATGTTTACATTACAGTTGTAACATACAACCTAAACGGCTAGTAATATTGGTTTACTAACAGACATAGACATGCATGTCTTGACCCTCAACAGGCTATGGAGTGAGTTGTGCTGGGTGATTCTTCTGAGGACGAAATCCAAAATGAGAATATCTGTAAGAGAATCAAGGTTACTAGTATAGTTTGTACCATTTGCAAGCTGAAGTGTCACTGGGCTTAGGTCATCAAATCATTACATGACATGTATATCATCCCTCACGACATTTAAACCAGCTATCTAACCAGCTATATATTAAAGGGATGATGGACACTTTATCCTGGCTTGCATAAGTGGCAAGGATAGACATTTTATTCCCCACTTACCTAGCCAGGATTTAATTCAGTGAAATTTAGCTTTGTTCAAAGTGTCAGAATCATTGCAGTGACATCTCTACATGTATATGGACATGCGACACCCACAACTTCGCATCTTCCTGATGTAACATTAGGGTACACTTATGTGCCCTCAAGTCAATATAAGCGACTTTTTTGATCACCATCAAAGGATAAAGTTTGAGAGCATAGATGTAAAATACAATTCAATTATTACAGGTTGTCGAGAAAGAAGCAGAAACAGCCCGACGTAAGGCTATCATCGAAGCGGAAAAGGAAGCACAAGTAGCCAAAATACAATATGAACAGAAAATCATGGAGAAGGAATCTCTACAGAAAATTGAGCTTATAGAAGATAGTATTCATAAAGCTAAACAACAGACTAAAGCAGAGGCTGATTATTACCACCTCAAGAAACAAGCTGAAGCAAACAAACTTCTGTTAACAAAGGAATATTTGGAGTTAAAGAAATATGAAGCTTTAGCACTCAATAATAAGATCTACTTTGGTAGTGATATACCAAATATGTTTCTACAGGCGAATGTAGGTGACAGCGTTCCTATACCTAAAGGTGTACAGGTTGAATGAGTGTTAATTACGTTGTCAAATCGACCGCTAGTCATTGAATAGGGCTCTTTATGGCTCTCTTATGTGAATTTACATTTGGTGAAGTGGTTTTGGTGACAATTTTGAGTGGTTAAATTATAATAATTATAATTTAGAGAGTCTTAAGGGGTTTGAAATGATATTTGATTCAATTAGATAGATAGGCATTGAAGTCCAGGTTTTGCTATCTCTATTCAATTTTGCATACATGAATTTAATAGATTATAAACAATTTCATATGTGGTTGACCACGGTTTTAGCAGAAACTCGATTGAATTTATATTTAGGTTCTTAGTTGCTTATATTGAGATATTGTTGAAATAGGGTGATTGTTTCTTAAGCCCCACAAAATTATCTTTCAAAATACTTTAAAAATTAAATTTGGATTTATTATTCACAATACCATCTAGTAGACGCAAATACCTTTCGGATCCCCAAGTGAAGGCGTGATTATTAATTGCTTTGGCATAAAAAAGACAAATAATATTCTAACATGGATGAAATATAAATTGTAAGCATTCTGTTTGTAGACAGAAATGTAATGGTAAAATTCGAAATTATAAGCCTAACTGAGAAATTAGTTGTATAGTCCATATTAAACTTTATGGCCTTATCATAATAATAGTTCTAATATTAAAAGTAACAGCGATTAACTTGCATGTATTTCTACTGATACCAGTCACATTGACTGGTAATGACTTGCTTCTTGTAGGGCTAGACTTATACAAACTGATGAAATGGTTTGTAATTATTTTAAATATTATGCTATGAGTTATTCAGGTGTATTTGCAATAGTAATTTTTATTCAGATCATAAAAAAATATTTGAAATGAAAACATTTAAGTAGAGTATTAAACCAGTGATTTTGATTGGTCCAGTAGTTTTAGTTGATACAATGGCTTAAGCACATTTAATTTTGTTCATACTACTATTATAAATAGTCATCAACTAGTTGTGCTTCTGATCAGTTATTTTGGTATTTTGATAAATGCAATTTAAGATTAAAACAAACTGTATAGTTTCACCTATTCATATACATACATCTAACTAATAGAAATATTGATATTATTTATATTGAGTTCCAATTTTAACCAAGGAACGACCTCGAGGTGGAATGGATAGTGAGGAAATATTTTTCTCACCATGGTATTTTTTAAGCAAGTAAGAAACTGATTATGGTCATAACTTGTAGAGGACGCTGAAAAAGGGAGCACACTGGTTTTTATGTGCAATAATAGTGTGTATTATTGTGATGTGATATTTGTGTAAATTTTATTGAAATTTACTATATTTATGCACGCTGTATTTTACAGCTTTGAAGATTTTATGACACATTAGCTGCCCAATTTGACTGATTATTTTTTATTATCTATGGAATCATTTATGTAAATAGATTTTTTATAGTGAAATAAAACTGATTTGATGTTGAAAAAGTGATTTTATTGGAAAGAATGACTTATATAAATTATGATGGCTTTTAGATTTTGTTGAAAGCGGCAATGTCCACTGATTGCACAAAGTCCTCAAATTCTTGAATCTTTTCTGTGAGAAGATCCACTGACACTTTGTCATCCTCAATGACACACATAATCTGCAATTTGTTGATACCATAACCTACTGGAACTAGTTTAGAAGCACCCCAGAGAAGACCATCCATTACAATGGTGCGTACTTGGTTTTCCATTTCCTTCATGTCTGTTTCATCGTCCCAAGGTTTAACATCTAGTATAATTGATGACTTAGCAATAAGGGCAGGTTTCTTGGATTTCTTGTCTGCATAAGCCTTAAGACGCTCTTCGCGGACTCTAGCTGCTTCAGCATCCTGAAATGATTGGATAGTTTAAAAACAGGGCACTGCCATTTATATTGATAGAAGTCTACAAAACAGTATTCTGAATTCTTACAGCGTTTGTTAGATTCTAAAAAACAAAGTTAACAATTTAAATTTTGTAAACTATTATTCAAATTTCAAACCACAGAAGTGGAAGATGGCTATTTACTTATTTACAAGACACTTGTCAAATCAATAAAGATTAGACACAATATGTTAGAGATCTTAAAACTTTAGTTACTGACCTCTTCTTCATCACCGGAACCAAAGAGATCGACATCATCATCGTCGTCGTCGTCCTTAGCAGCTGGCGCTGGGGCCGTGGGTTTACCGCCAGCGGTCAGGGGGCTCTCTCCAGCAGCCCATGCCTTGCGCTCAGCAGGTGTGTACGAGGCAATTTGGTTGTACCAACGAAGAGCGTGCGGTACACTAGCAGCGGGCGCTTTGCCTATTTGTTCGAACACTTGGACATCGGCTTGAGTGGGTGTGTAACTGGAATATCGAGAAAAATCATTTTGGTATCTTATCTATCAGCTGTGAAAGGCCAGGGTCACTGACATCAAAATGCATATTGAAAATGAATACTTTGCCACTATGTTGGGGATTTTAAGAGTATAAATTGCAAGAATTATTTTGTAGTTCGCTGAAATATAAGGTTATGTACTGCGATCGGCTAGAGTTGACGTGGGTAGTTTCCAACCTATAAAGTAGTATAATGGCTTACCCAGAAACATAACTCCTCTCAGCCAAATATTTGTCGAGGTCATTGAGGCCCGCTGCGGTTTTAACATCACCCAATGCCATTTTTGTGATAAATATGGTTTTTTAAGCACAATACCACACGGCCCGGCCGAAAACGATCGAGGAGGGAAAGAAAGAGAAAGAACATATTTATTGGTGACCGAATGAATGAATGACGAAAGCTGACTATTGTTGCTCTCTAAAGGTGCCTGTACATTACGGGGCGCGTCCATCAGCCGCGTCCGAGTAATTGCACATCTAGCGTCACGCGCATCGGACGTGGCTTTTGTGTTGCCAACTCTTTTCGAAGAAATGGTGCTACGCCAACTCTCAAAAAGCGCTGGATTAGCATGTATTTGAAAAAAGCGCTGAAAATAAAGTTAAAAGAATAGATAAATTACTTTATTGTAAATGCTTTTTTTATGGGCAGGGGGATACATTTTATACCATCCCTCTTGGCTGTGGGGGAGGGACCGGACCGCGGCGGTATGCGCCGTGCAGCGTGTGGGATGACTCTGGGGGAAACAACACTCCGCGAAATGTAAACCTGCGTCCCATACCCGGAGCTTGTACGGCACAACATGAGATGACGATCGAAGCTAAATCCATTGTTCAACCGTGCAACAAGCTTGGGTCGACCTGGGATGCAGAGTGACCAACTTCATCCACAGAGGTTTGACCTGTTGCATCCCCACGATGCGAGGACCCCTGCGATGGAATCATAGAAGGAGGTTTTGCGCATACCTGTGTCTTCGGAGGCCAATCTGACGACGGCGTCCGGGGAGCGTATGCTCAGCTCTCCCTTACTCTCTCAGGGGCTTCCTTGCGGTACATTACTGCTTCGAAAAAGGAAGAAACCACTGACCAATGATCGTCGCTGTGGAGCATGGCCTGAATCAGTCGTCTCAGCGAATCGATCGGCCCTACGATGGCCTCGAGCTCGAACCTCTGAGGTTGCCATGCAACGCATTCGGTCGGCATGTAAACGCAGTGTTTAGCTCGCCGCACTCATGGCACTGAGGGGAAGGCAAACACCCCACATCTGATGCAAATACTTATCGATATACCTGTACCCGATAAGTGTCTGCGTCATCCTAAAGGTCAGAGTCTCTCGTTTCCCCGCGACCCATCGCAGCAGATAGGGACGCACCGCCTCCACTGTATCAGTACCGTCCTCAGGAGATTCTAAATCTCTCTGCCAAGTTTGGATCATGGTCGCGGTTTTCCGCGTCCTGATCGCCCGAATCTCTGCCCGGCAATAAACCAACAATTCTGGCATTCTGTTGGAAGCGTCGAACCTTGGCAAGCACCTCCACCTGGAGTTTCCAAGATGAATCTGCCGCCAAGAGTTTCAGTGCCGTCCATGACACCGTACGTTACCCCCGGATGGACCTCACCACCAGGGTCCGTTGAGTTCTCCTCTGCAGAGTCTTGTTGTGGCGGTGGAGGGCATGATTTCACACGGGTGCACCGTACAGTGCCCTATTCCGGAGGATGCCTGAACAGAGCCACCGAGCCATCTTGCCATGTTAGGGAGAAGTTTAGCCAGGGCGCCCGCGGTCCTAACCAACTTGGAATAAGCTATTCAAAATGTCTTTTGAACAGCCAATTATCTATAGAGAACGAGCTTAAGATACCATATCCGTGGCTTAACGAGAGTGGAAACCCCATGGATTGTCACGCATAAGTCCGCAGGTGGATTCCGAAAACGCCTATCGAGCATAACAGCTTCCGTTTTTGCCGGGGAGATCTCCTCAAGCTCAGCCTACCAATACGTTGGACCAAAGGACCCATTGTGGAAATGTTTTTCCCCTGTGTTAACAAAAGAAAGCCCTTCTATTTTTGACAGCTTTTTCGCTGTCTTTGTTGTAGGGATGTTCATACAAAAAAAATATCGATATTATTTTCGATATAATATATCGTAATGTTGTATCGATACTTTGCGATATATCGTAGAAATATATCGATATCTTCGATATATCGTAACAAAATGTAATTTTCTTATTTAGTTAGTTTTTAATATTAAGTATTTGATAGGGATCAGGTTGATATAAGTAAAAATAGCTAGGAATAAGAAACAAATCAAGTTTAATTATTTATAATTCCCAATATTTTTTGTCGAGACCTTGCTCAAACAAAATTTTAATTAAAATGTAATATATAAAACAGGTAATCAATTTATTGCCACAGCTTGCTTCTTCTATACAATTGAACTCTAGCCGCTTTTATATATTGTGCTATTTATTTATATTAGTTAGATTTTATATAACTGTATTTACATTTAGTAAAATGTATCAAACAAAACAATCAAAACAGATAGCTTTTATTTGTAAGTTATTCTGTACTGAGACCGAAACGAGTACCCACAGACACAGATTATACCATTTTTAATACTAGTGCTGCCCTTACTAAGAGTACGAGTAGTATGTTGTTTAGCTGGGGGTGATTATGACTAATGTCATAATCGAATTATTTTCGAATATTAATATTGAAAATCGATTATGAAATTAGTAGCTTACTTATTTTATAATCGAATCATTTCATTAGTATATCTTATAATCGACCAGCGCTGAAAAACTACAAAAAAATAAAACTGAGAGTTTATTGGAGAAACTCAGAAATCGCTCTTTAGCTGTTGAGACGAATATACATTGTAGGTTAGGTATGTAGTGGAGTTTAATTTGAATTTATTTAGAGTACCTATTTTGTTAACCACGAAACTTTCGTTACTGGGAAGGCTAGTTATTCAATAATTCAGGGTTTTACGTTTTATTTTTACTCAAGTTACCAACCATAAATCAGTTTAAAAAGTAAAAGTTTGTTCTATAATTTCTACCGATATTTGATGTATCGGATAAAATGTATCGAGTGTACATATCGATACTAGATTATTCGATAATATCGGCAGGAATCGATATATCGTGTACATATATCGATATTTTATTCAATATCGATATATATCGTGCACTCCTACTTTGTTGTCAATCGAAAATTTTCAACGAAGTTTTTAGGTGCGAATTATTTCAAGCAAATTACAAATAATTAAATAAAACAATAATTGTCATGACAAGTTTGCAGTCTTATTCATATTAAAATTGATATAAGAACTGTTTATCAAAATCATTATTTAGGTTATGTGTTTGAACTTATGTAACAATAACATTTGAGTTTTGCGTGTTTTTTAATAATTTACTCTTCAATTGTCGCCGTGGTTGTAATACATATTTACTCAATTATATTTGAAATCATTCTATTTAGTAGAATCTTGAATATTTTGCTTTTTAGTGACAGAAACATAACGTAGTAATTTGTAAGTGATTTCTGTGGTTTGACGCAGAATGCTGCGCCAGCCTCTAACTCGAGCGCTTGCGCTGAAGTCGCCGACGCGCGCGGCTCCTCTGGCAGCCCGGTGCCAAGCCACGCAGATTCAACCCCAACCAGACAAAGTGGAAGTCTTTATTGATGATAAACCCGTCTATGTTCTTCCAGGAACAACTATTTTGCAGGCAAGTTTGCAAATTTAGCATAATGAAAAAGTAAGAGGATATTAGCTATAGAACGAGTTGGTCAACAATTACTTAAAAATTCTAAAATTTGGCTTGATTTTTAAACAATAACTTTCTCTTTCTTATCAGGCAGCTGCTCAAGCTGGTGTAGAAATCCCTCGTTTTTGTTACCATGAACGCTTGGCTGTTGCCGGTAATTGCAGAATGTGTCTAGTTGAAGTTGAGAAGTCCCCCAAACCAGCGGCAGCATGTGCGATGCCTGTCATGAAGGGTATGAGAGTGAAGACCAACTCCGACTTGACTAGAAAAGCCCGTGAAGGTGTAATGGAGTTTTTGTTAGTCAACCACCCACTTGACTGTCCCATTTGTGACCAAGGTGGAGAATGTGACTTACAAGACCAGTCCATGGCTTTTGGTTCTGATAAAAGCAGATTTACTGATATTCATTTCTCTGGTAAAAGGTTAGTAGGAATAAAGCTTTGATAAATGTGGTATAATTATTTTCTGTGGTATTTACAAATTACACTGTAAGTTATTATCAGGTTTTATTTAGGTTAAATGTAAATAAAACTCATTGATCACTTTTTAATAAACCTGTATCCTCAAATTAACAGTT
This sequence comes from Dendrolimus pini, assembly GCA_949752895.1. Taxonomy (NCBI): domain Eukaryota; kingdom Metazoa; phylum Arthropoda; class Insecta; order Lepidoptera; family Lasiocampidae; genus Dendrolimus; species Dendrolimus pini. The sequence goes on along the minus strand of OX457140.1, from coordinate 15,237,956 downwards.
TATTTTGCATAATATATTGTGTAGCAAAATGTGAATACATTTTAATTATAATCAATCACTTGTTTAAGTGATTAGTCTAATATGTGTGGTGTGTTATTTAACTGAATTACAAATGGGCTATCACCAATTTTGCCAAAGTTTTACTTTGTCAAGTAATACAGTTTGTAGTATTTATTTGATTTATCATCTGGGATTATAACTAGATTTTTATACTATTTTTGTTAATATTAAAAGAGGTATTAGTGCCTCCTAACAATAAAATGAATTCAAGATAGAATGCACTAATTTGACATTACAATTTTATTTGAATAATATTTTTTTAAGAAACTGATTATATGTTATGTAACATTAAATGAGATGAAATAAAAAAAAATCTTTTTTTTACTTTTCTTATTAAATAGAGCTGTTGAGGACAAAGATGTAGGTCCTTTGATCAAAACAATAATGACTCGGTGCATTCATTGCACACGGTGTATCCGTTTTGCATCTGAAGTGGCTGGTGTTGATGATTTTGGCACCACTGGCAGGGGCACAGACATGCAGGTGATTATTTTACTTTTTTTAAATATTGTATCTTGTTTTATTATAGAAATAATTATTTTTCGTGTATTTCTTTTTTGCTTTATTGATATATAATTTGATTTTATTGAAATGTTACTTAGAAACAGCAAATATTTGATAATAGCCACTTGTTACTGAAGTTTTTGCAGGCAAAACAACAAGAGCATTTGTTCTTATTGTCTAGAATATTTATTTACTTGCATTACCACAAAAAAGTAATAAAGAAATTTAATTATTAATGAAAATGCTGGGAGCAACATGGACTGTTCATATAACGAAAATACTATAGGGCATATTAGTTGCAAAGCACTCTCTAAATACAGAGGACAAATATATTTATGGTTCACAGTTCACAGCCCATATATAGGCTGTCCGCCTATACAATTTCAAAGGTGTCTATTAAATTGGACTCAAAGAGAATGTCTTATTTTAATCACAGACTGCAGGATAGATTCTAAGATAAAGAAAAAACTATGAGACATGAAGAAATATGTTTCTTTCTTTACTCATTTTTTTACAAACAACAAATGGACTTGGAAGTTACTTTATACACTAAGCGCCGACTGTGAACCTGTTAATATAATATTACACAATTGGAATGAGACTTTAATTTTGTTGTATAATTAAATTACTATGGCAATAATTTTTATATGATTTTTACATACATATCAATTACGTGTATAGGTCATTGGTTGGTTCAATTCAAAATTTCATTTTATTCTAGGTTGGAACTTATGTTGAAAAAATGTTCTTGTCTGAACTTTCTGGTAACATAATTGATTTGTGCCCTGTTGGAGCACTTACCTCCAAGCCTTACAGTTTTGCAGCTCGACCTTGGGAGACCAGGAGGGTGAGTGAATGTATTTTAATATTATTTTACTTTCCTTATATATTGTTATTTATACTTTGGTTAAAGGGGTTGTTAAATTAATGAAAATGTTACTTTTCAGATGGATTCCGTGGATGTTCTAGATCCTCTAGGTAGCAACATTGTCGTTACCACGCGTACCAACGAAGTATTAAGAATTCTCCCAAGAACTAATGAGGTAAAATACCATAATCTGGTTGAAAGGCAGAAATATTAAATTTTTATGATATGACACTTTTTTAAATCTGTTCCCTTTATCTTCAATTTTGTTTAAATTGTAGTGAGTGCTTTGTAAATGGTTTGATAAAAATATACATTTTTCTTTTATTTTATATGGTACTATATAAAATAGGTAAAAAACGCGTGGCCATCTATATGGAGTTACTTTCACCTGGAGCAGTATGTAAGTAGTTAGCAATGTATTTCACTCTGTCTCCTCCCTCTGGAAGTAGAATATGGGCAAATGTATACCAGATTAATGCAGCCCACCAGCCTTGTCACCCTCTCTCACCAAGTGCGAAATAAGGGTAGTTAATAATTTGTCCACCGAAGCATAATAAGCATTTTCCGAATACCATAGGTAGTGAAAAATCACATTACAGATTTTAAAGATCTGTTTAAAGAAAAATTAGAAATTGTTTTAGGAGATAAACGAGGAGTGGCTCTCTGACAAGTCCCGGTTCGCTTGCGACGGCCTCAAGCGGCAGCGCCTCGTAACCCCGATGTTAACCGACAGTCGCGGGAACCTCACGCCCGTTGAATGGGAGGACGCCATAGTGGCCGCAGCGAGGGCGCTTAGGGATTGCCCACCCGAGAAGGTCAGTGTGCATATCAATAACCAGTAATCTCAGAAATCTCAGATGTCGTAACAGAAAATCCAGCATCTTTTAGAAAACTATTTTCAGGATTCTTATGGTATCATCTAGATACTAGACAGGTAAATGGAAAGGAAAAAATTTAAATCAAATTTTCAAAAAGTTATACTATTGTTAATTATTCAATTTTTTTTCGATCTCCGTTTTCATAAATGAGGGCATTAAAGTTTAAATAATATACCATTGGTTATCTCGATGTGTAGGTTTCATCACAATGTTTTTTTCCTTCACCGTTGTTAGCACGTCGTAATCGTAACAATATGCACATTAGGCCAGAAAACTGCTTATGTGGTGCAAGTGTTCCGACAAAGATTCGAACCCACGCCCTTTGAATTTACAAATTTAAACTTATCTTTGAATGCACGAGGCACACACTCACACGACCTTGCAACGCAACTGTTCAATTTAAACTAGTAGAATTATTTTGTCCGTGCAGTTTGGGTCATAAAGTAATCGGAGCGGTGAAGCGAGTATTTCGCTCTCTCTTCCACTCACGGGCCTTATGGGCGGGCATACTGATGCGCATTACTGTTGTCGATAAGCGTTATCGATAGTGTATTGATAGTTTTGTCATTTTGTGAGTTAGTGATAAAAAAAAAAAAAAAACGTATTTATTAAAATAAGAAAAGAATAATAATGATTTATAATAAATTATTAATTAGGTCTCTATGTATTAAAAACTATAAGCATAAAAGTTTAGAATGTAATAAGTTACATTTAAAATAAATATAAATACTTATATCTAAGTTTAAAATTAACAGCAAAAAAGATAATAATGATTTTTATAAGAATGATAATCTTTCTTTGATAAGAATGAGTTTTTATAGATAATGGCGTTGCGCCCGCGCAACATGCTCGCCGCCATAGCCGGGCTGTGGCCGAGCTATGATTTATGACCCAAACTGCACGGACAAAATAATTCTACTATAGTCTTTAAATGTTTTCGTGGATTGCACAATGCTTTTATTGATGGTTGTTCTGCAGTTGTTAGTTGTTGCCGGAGATATGGCGGACGCAGAATCTTTGGTGGCTCTCAAGGACTTGGCCAATAAACTCGGCTCCGAGAATGTGTGTACCGAACAATACTTCCCACTAGAGGGCGCTGGTATCGATCTGCGATCTTCCTACTTACTCAACACTAAGATTGCCAGTAAGTTAATTTTTTTTATAGCATAAGTTCATCAAACAGGCAGACTGCCCACCTGTTCCAAGAAAAATAAAAAGTAGCGCAAATATTAATTCTAATAATTAGCTGTCGATCGGCGGCAAAACGGCATCGAAATTGGCCCAGTAGTTTTTATGTGAATTCCGAACAAACAGATAAACCGACAAACATTCAAGAGATAAAAAAAATGCATTCTGTACATAGTCTATTCCAGTTGCTTTTTTTAAATAGCTTCAATGTACAGACAAGGCATGTTTAGAAATTTTTAATATTATACATACATACATACATACATACATAACTTCACGCCAGGTCCCTTGCGGGGTAGGCACGAACAACAGAGTTAATATTATAGTTAGATAAAAAACTTAAAACTGTGTAAATTAGTTCATATCACATATTATTGCGAAGCTGCCGAACAGGCAGATGGCGAACTTAATGCAAATTGGTTACCGTCGCTTATAGACCTTGAGTGTAGCCAACGAGTTACCAGCTTTTAGGATGAGTTAGGTTAGGTGATTACCCTATCCCATCTTCATAATATACATACATTATAAAGATGGGATAGAGTAATCAAACAGGAGGAAAGAGATAGAGGAAAGGAGGAGTGGAAGATGAGGTAGGGGGAGCCGGAAACGATCTATCGAAACTCACTCATCACACCAAAAACGATTAGCTCCAGTCCAACAATTTTACGCCGAGAGAGAGACCCTGAGAGAGTGGTATCACACCGATCGAGCCGGCCCTAAGAGCTGTAATCGAGATACTGATTCCAGTGTGGCTCTTCCATGTGAATTATCCCTCTATTAATTATTATTTATTTATTTATTATTAAAAAAAAGAAAACGTGTGTCTCGGGACGTCCGACAGAAGTGATAACTCATACTAATCTAAGTTGAACTATTTTATATTGACATTGTTTAACTTGCGAATAGCTTAGGTTATTACTTAAATTTTATGTATATTAATATGATAATGCAAGGAAACGTTAATACCTATTAATAAAATATTTTATTGATTACAAATTATACTATATCTTTAGTTACAATTCTTGAATGTGTACATTAGAATTTTCTGTATGTATATTATTAGTATCATTGTTTAATCTAATTACCGAAATATGGCTAGCGCTGTGGGTAAAAGTGAGCGAGGAGGAGCCTGCCTACTGCTGCCGTATGCGTGGGAGAAAGGGCCAGAGAGAGAGAGAGCGCCGTAACGCGTTACGTAACGAAGCGGTTTACCCTCCCATACGAACAAAAACTGTTTTGTAGATGTGGAAGACGCAGATTTCGTGTTGTTGATCGGCACGAACGTCCGGTTCGAGGCGCCGCTGCTGAACGCGCGCATCCGCAAGGCGTACGTGCACAAGGACACCGACATCGCGGTCATCGGACCGCAAGTCGATCTCACCTACGACTATTTGGTACGTTGAATTTTTGAGGTGGGCCTCAGGGCCAAATCCTAGACTATACGAAATAGTGACAAATACTCAAAGGAGTCTTATTAGATGTTTGGAAAATCAATTACCCAAGTCATGAATAGAGTTGGCAGACTGTCAAAAAAAAAATACCAGTAGATAGAGTAGCTTAGTTTCTTAATTGAGAGGAAGAAGTCTAAGGTGGTATGGGCATGTGATAACGAGGGATGAAAGTCATGTGACAAATGTAAATAGATGAATGGATTGTGTCAAGGATGAAATGTTGATTTCCTATCCTATCCTACTTGCTGGGATAACCTTTACATAAATCTATCCCATTATCCGGGATAAAAAGTATCCTTTGTCTACCCTCATAATACGTATAAACCGAATTTCAGCCACATCAATCCAATAGTTTTTCCGTAAAAGCATAACAAACAGAAAGACAAATATATTTTTATCCCGGAAACTATCCCATTTTTCGGGACATATCCTTTGTTCATCCTCGGCATCGATAATATATATACGTACTGAGTTTCAACCATATCGGTCCAGCAGTTACTCTGTGAAAGAGCAACAGACAGACAGATACTTTCGCATTTATAATATTAATAGGGATTATATTTTCAGCACGTTGGCGAATCGGCGTCTATCGTAAAGGATCTAGCGACTGGTATATCTTCCCATGAGGTTATGAAGCGACTTCAGCAGGCCAAGAGGCCGATTGTGATCCTGGGCGCGGACCAACTGAAGACGCCTGAAGGCAGCGCCCTACTCGCTTACACCCAAGAACTAGCCTCGAAGGTTCAGGAAAAACTTGCTGACAAGGAGTGGAAGGTGTGTATATCCTACCAGGGTTTAACTAAACACCCTAACGTGATCTTAGTTTATTTTGAAAACAAGCATTTACAAAGGTTACATTGCACTTAATTTTTATCCAGGCGCTATGCATCCCCAGAAATTTCTGCTTTTTGTCCCGTAAAACTATCATATTTTCCGGGATATAAAGAATCCTATATCCACAGTCTATGTTGAGACTAGATATTTTTACTATTGATAATTTCAGCAAAATTGGTACTGTGGTTTTCAAGTGACAACGTAGTAGACTGATAGAGGTAGTTTGTCATTTATAATATTAGTATGTAATCATTTCTGCCAAATCAATAAAATGATGCATTAGTATTATTTTTAACTAGCTGTTCCCGCGGTTTCACCCTTGTCGCGATGGAAAAACGTGATATTTTGGGTAATTCACATTATAAATGATAGCCTATGTGTTATTCTGATGTGTAAGCTATATTATTTGGAAAGTCATCAAAATCCATTCAGTAGTTTTTGCGTGAAAGAGTAACATTCATACATCCATTCCTACAAACTTTCGCGTTTATAATATTTATAGAGAAAGTAACTTAATTTAAAATAGAGGCATTCTCACCTTATAGAAAAAAGGGGAATTGCCGGGGAGTCGAAATTGTGTGGGAGGAGCCTCTAGATTGGGGAACCTTTTCCCAAAATATTTATTTGAATTAAAAACAATCTGGAGTAGATCTATAAAATGTTGTCTCTGACATGTAAAAGTTCAAACCAAGCGGCATTTAAGTGCTAATTAATAGCAATAACAACTTTCTGAATTTTACTTTTGGCATAACAAACTTATCCAATTGGTGGAATCTCCCAAACACGATGTAGATACCCTGCACTAAATCACCCTAACGTTTCTTTTAGCATTAATTTACTGGGCTATATGTTCCGTTATGAATGCTCCTCCAGCCCGAATGGAAAACCCCTAAAGGCCGAAGCTCGACGAGAATGTTCAGAGAATCCAATACCGACACTATCTAATTTTGCCAATTCGGTTTTTCAATGCCATCTATCGCAAAATATGAAAATACGTGTATAATAACGCTAATTCTCATTTAAAAGTAACAGAGATATCCCCTAGGAAGGCATTATAATAATACTGATAAACATGCTTGAAAAACGTTTCCGGGCTTTCCTGTAAAGTTTACTTTCTTGGATAGGGATGTTGTAGGCTGATATTATGAATCCACATGTATAATATTGTTACATACCGACAAAGAGACGCGCACCTGGTTTATTGCCCCTTCCGCATTCGGAGTTCTTTTGTTTACTTCGTATTTAAATTATTATTGTTATTGTTTTCGACTTTGTTGGCCGTTCGCAGGAATAATTAGCCAGGTGTGCAAATTACTGTTTCTCGGAAACCCCAGTGCACGAGGTAGATTTTTTGTACTGTATAGTTAGTATAAAACAATGCCCGAACGGAGGGGTGGGGGGCAGTCAAGCGAAGATTACGATACGAGCAAGACGTAGATTCGACAAGTGATATAGTGACGGACTTTGCGCGTGTTATTGAATCGTGCAGTTTGTACTGGCTGTGTCCAGTTATATTTGTACCTGTTTTATACGTGTTTTGTACAGTTCTAATAAACTCTATAGTAATTCCAACGGCATTTTAATTCGATACCGAATACCGAAGTAAGAAAGAGAGTTGGTCTGAAAGAGAGTGTCGGGGTGAAGGTAAGGAAAGGAATGCTCCGGTGGTTCGGGCATGTGGAAAGAATGTATGATGAAAGAATTACTAAACAGGTATACAATGCAAAAGTGGATGGATGCAGAAGTCGCGGAAGGCCACAACACACCTTCCATGATCAAATTGAACGTGTATTAGCAGAAGGTGATGTCAGGAGCCTTAAGAACAGACGAGCGTGCATGACAAGAACTATGAATGTCAAAGAAGCAAGTGAGGTGTGTAAGAATAAGCCTGAATGGCGCTCTGTTGTTCGTGCCTACCCCGCAAGGGACCTGGCGTGAAGTTATGTATGTATGTATTTTAATTCGAGTCCTGTGTAGCCCGTAACAATATTTTTAAGGTGTTGAATGTCCTCCAACGTACGGCTTCGCAAGTGGCCGCCTTGGATATCGGGTACAAGCCGGGCGTGGGCAAACTGCTGCAGTCGGGGCCGAAAGTGGTATACCTGCTCGGCGCCGACGGTGGCGTCGTATCGCGGGATCAATTACCCAAAGACGCCGTTGTTATTTATCAAGGTATCGTTATTACTTTATAAGCAGGTTTAAAGTCAGATCTGATTTACATACTAAATAGTGTTAAGTATCAAAGTAGGAGTATAAGACTGATAGTTGCTTACTAAGAAAAATAACTTGGAAATAAATCTAAATCGTGTAAGGTCACCTAACACCTTATAACAGCTCCCTTTGGGAGAAGCTCAGATGTCTAGATGTTTGATGCACATTACACATTGCACACTGTTCTACCACCTTTAATATTTTATCATTTCCTAAATAAATATTGTGTATACTTCCTGTCATGTCGTCTTACACTGTAGTGCAAGATATGGCATAAGATTTTACGTTATTTTAACGTTTATCATATTTTTTGTGAAACTGACAGTGGCCAATTTCAGTCAGTTAAAAATTTAAAGTTTAGCTTCTTTTTAATGTCATGAAATTTACGATCTGCATAGAAACGAACGATTCAAAGTTGTAATTGAGATTTTCTATAAATATACATAAAAAAAGTTACGATGAATTGAGAATCTTCTTTTTTGTGGTTAATACAAAACTGGTGCAATAAAGATACAGTACGCGCAAAATTTAAATGCGCTTCAAGCGAAGTTAGTTCCGTTTCTTTGCGTGGGTTTAATCAAATGTTAACGGTTATTACACCTAATGGTTTGCGCGAAAGAGATGGCATGCTAGTCTGGATAGTGGCCGAGCGAGAGCACAACACTGCGCTGTGTTCGGCTTCCAGAAAGAAGCTGCTGCAGGCGCAGCAGAACATCGCCTTGCGGGTGGGTGTGCACGGGCGCGGGTCGGTTCGTAAGGAACGACGTGATCGCCCGCGATTTGAGCATTCCCAGTGTCGAGGAATTCGTGGCGATGTCGGCGCGTCGGCTGTTCGACCGCGCCGACAACGGCCGCCACACGCACCTCCACGGGATTGCTCCCCTACACGCGCGACCACCTGATCACGAGACCCCAAGATGGCTACCGACCCCCCGTGACCTCATCCGCCGGGATTAGGGCGATGTTGAGAGGTCGCGAAAATCTCCAATGCCGCAGATAGGCCACCAGACGCCGCAGATGGCCACCCAAAGCCCGAGATGGCCATCGAAAGCCGAAGACTGGCCAACCATGCCGCAGACGGAGCCAACGCGAAGCCCGTGATGGCCACCGATAGCCGCTGATTGGCCAACGCGAGCCAGCCGACACACCCCTATGTGTCTGGCGGCTCCCGAACCCCGTTACCAGGGGGTAGTTGCCCCCTGCGAAATCATTCCGGGGCAAAGAGCATTAGCTCGAGGCCCCTACCGGCTCTGCCCCATAAAGGTGGAGTTGATGACCAACTGAGAGAGCACAACACTCCCTTTCTCCGCTATGTGTGTATACCTTATAATTGTGTTCTGCGCAATGACGTGAACCAAGTTCAAGGACGCATTTAAGTTTTGGTCGTACTATATGTTTTCTACTGGACTATTGTCATTCTTAAGTCTTCTTCTTATATGGTCCTGTAGTAATAATACTAGTTAGTGATCTTATATATTAGGCGCTTTTGAGAGTTAGTGCACGATGCCTATTCGTAGTAGACACTTGCGCTGCGCCGGTGCGGTCTATTACGCGCGACGTGTACGGTAGTAAGACAGGTGATTAGTAAACAATTTCTATACTATTTTTACATTTAAAGGCAACTTAGTATTTAAAATGACTGAGCTCTCTGAAACCTCTACTTAAATTGTTATTATATATGATATAGGGGTTTCAGCCGGCGCCATGCTGCTTTTTAACGCGGGCACATATCGAGGGCTTCATAACAAATGGGCGTATATGCAAAAATGCCATTTTTTTTATTGTTCACTAAAATTTCAGCCTTATACAATCAACTAGTTTTGTTTTATTCGCAATGTTGTCCCTTGTTGTGAAACTGCCCTTTTGTCTGTACGCCCATTTGTTATGAGGCCCTTGATATGTAATTGCCTTCCATGACTGGAACGTTAGGCCACCACGGCGACAAGGGCGCGGGCATCGCGGACGTAGTGCTGCCGGGCGCGGCGTACACCGAGAAGCGCGCCACGTACGTGAACGCCGAGGGGAGGGCGCAGCAGACGCTCGTCGCCGTCACGCCGCCAGGCAAGGCCAGGGAGGACTGGAAGATTATTAGGTCAGAAATCGATACATATTTGTGGTGTTCAGTGTTGAGACTCTACAGCCATGGGGTCCCGAAGCCAATCGGTTTTATCGAGATCTGTCATCGCGTTTGATAGAAGTCTTGCGTAGTTTTACGTCTTACGTCATAAGTCTTACGACTTATTATTTTTATTTATATTTTTTTATTAGAAAGGTCAGAAATTAAATTCAAATTCTTATTTTTATTTAATGAATGTATGAATGAATGAAAACACTTTATTGTTCACCAAAAATTAAAACTACGTTCTTAAAACTAAGTATAGTAAATGTTGAACAAAGGGCGGCCTTGTCGCTTAAAGCAATCTCTTCCAGGCAACCCCCTAAACTAAGGAAATTATTAAGACAACAGTGACGGTGAAGACAATAAATAATAAGAAACATTCCAAGAAAAAGTAAATAAATAATAATTATACTAAATTTCAATGGAGATCATTTTTTAAAGGTTTATACATAGAAGGTTAAATCTACTTCCTCTTCTATGTACACCGCTTCGCAACGTGTTATCGCTGTTTAAGGAGAAGAAGCAGCAAGTAACTCCTCAGTAACATGTCGAATTAAAATTATTTTCTTCGTATTTGTCTATCTCAGACCCTTTTTATTATATAAGAACAGAATTATGTTACACAGTTACCTTTCCAAACAATTAATCGATATAGCAAAAAACGTACTAAGAAGAAAAAAAATTTAAAATTATAATTATTCTCTTCCGTTTCAAATATACATGTGACGGGTCGTTGTTGCGATGAAACGCGCCGTAAATCTTTGGCCGACTAGCCAGTGAGAGAAAAGGTTCGACATTCATTGCATTGTCTTGAAAAAGAAGGTACTCAAGTCAATTCAGATAATTTTTATCATCTTACAAAACGCCTTACAACCTTTCAAAATGACTCGATGTTAATATGTCGCAACATGTAGGGCTTTGTCGGAAGTGGTCGGCGAGCGTCTCCCTTACGACAATTTGGATGAAATCCGCGACCGGCTGAGCCAAGTGAGCCCCGCCTTGGTCAACTACGGGAACGTGCAAGACAACAACTACTTCGCGCAAGCGAGAGCGCTAGCACAGGTCAGTATATCGCTTACGATTGTTTACACTCCTTTCTTGTGCTAATCTGTGAGGGAGGAAACCTTGATTCTTAAAAATCTTATACTTTAAAATTTGATGTAGACCTTCCACATTCTCACGACGAGAAAAGAAAAATGGCTTCCTAAGATGTACTTTTTTATCCTGACGGGGATGTCCCAAAACAAACAGTTTTTAATGCTTCACAGTTCTTAATATCTAAGATAGACTAAGGTGGTATGCGCATGTAACGAGTAGGCATAAGTCACGTAATATGAAGAATGTCAAACTAGAAGGTTAATGGGTACAAATGTAAAAGTAGATCAAAAAATAATCGGATCGAATTTGTTAAAGATGATATGATGATTTGTGATGCCATAGTAGAGAAGTATACACATAAAAGATATATTTCGCCGTCCCAAATAATTGGTAGAAAGTGAAAGAAAAGAGTATCTAGTTCGTTGTTTTGCAGAGATTGAAGTGACAATTGCAAATGTCAAACTTGTGTCAAATGCGTACAGGCATATTAGCTTCGAGGCGTTTTTGCGTTTGTAGTAGTATGTGTATATTTACAGGAATTCTAAACTTGAAATTTAAATTTTCTTGTACAATCACCAAAAAGAGGTTCTTTACTTCGAAGAAAAAAAAATATTTACAATCAAAAGTCAATGGTGAATGTCGAATAAATAATAATTATTTATATTGCTAATTGTTGTGAGGTGTGACTATTTGGTTTTAGTTTGATAATTAATGAATTAAATGATTTTATTTGTGGTTCATTCTTGTTATTTATTGTTCAGTGTTATTGTTTGTTGTTAATTGTCGTTATTTGATAATAAAATGTAATAGTATAACTGTAGAGGGATAGAAAAATTGTCTTGTTTGCATGCTATTGAAGGGGAAAAGAAATTTCAAGGCAGGAATGACGCTTTAGAAATAATATTAGAACGCACTACAATTAACACGAATGATTCATCGGATGAAAGTAAGTCCCTTCGTACACAAGGCTACGCAAATCTTCGATACTCAACGATTTTAATCTCCAAGCGACTCCCGCCATACAAATCCATTGAGGTTCGTACACGAGTCGCGCGCCACATGAGTCTCGGCGATTTCCAAGATGGCGGAGCAATTATTTAATATTAAATTTGTTTCTGAGGTGGAGCAATATCCTTGTTTATATAATTATAAATTAAAGGAATACTCAAAAAAGGAAATAACAGAAAAAGCTTGGGTAGCAGTAGGAAAGGCCGTTAATTTAACAGGTTGGTATATTTTTATAGTTTTAAACATAGTCGGTAATTTTGTAAAGGAAAAACACTTTTTGGCAGTATATTCTTTTTATTAAGCCTATAGTGACTGAATAGGTAATTCGCGTCTTGCGATTCAATGTCGTGTGTACGGACCGTGCGCTACTCGATACTCGCGACTTGATACTAATTTCGTATACAACATTAGTATCGAAGATTTGCGTAGCTTTGTGTACGAAGGGCCTTAGGATGAGGGTGGATATGAAATATCTGGAGTTAAAGAAATTTAGTATTAAAAATCATGTTTAATATTAATACAGTGAAACCTGGTTAAGTGAGACATCAAGGGACCTGCAATGTGGTTTCACTTATAGAGGTTATTCCACTTACCTTGTGTTTATTATTTTAATATCGTTTAATATTATAAGTTTCATATTAAATACCTGTCTATAAAATATAGTTTATTTATTTATGTGCTGTCAGTATATGTGTATGTGCTACAAACGCAAAAACGTCGTCTCGAAGCTAATTTATCTGGACATTATTTTTAAGTTTGATATTTGCAAATTGTCAACGTGTCTGTCTCTAAACAATATAAAATAGAATTATTATAAAATATTTAAAAAGCTATTCAATTTGTTACACACAGAATGAACAAATGTCAATGTTCACATTTTTTTATTGGTATTGATTGTGTGAACAACGGATGATCGTGATATTGTAAGATAGCATCGTAATCTTCCTAGAATATGTGTGCGTAGGTATGTTTTGTGTGAAGGGTTATGTATTCTTTAACACAATGTGTATGTGCATCGGTTATAAGAAACTTTTAACATAAAAAGTATGTCATATTTTAATGCGAATAAACAGAACGTTCTTACCGTCGCTTATGTGTGCAATAGATACGAGCATGAGATATTGATCACGAGTGTGTTTATCCTAACAGAGCCTCCAAAAGCCCATATCCGGCAAAATGGACGTACAATTAAAGCAGCTGGAGGACTTCTTCATGACGGACTCCATCAGCCGCGCTTCGCCCACCATGGCCAAGTGCGTGCAGGCCGTGCTCAAACAGAAACAGTCATTGTATTAGATCCATATCCAAAGACACACAAGTTTCGGTATTATCCTACTTGAAAACTTCCAATTACTTTGTTCATAGGGGTTTATCGTCACAATGCATCATTAAATTTTTCGAGATACATTGTTATTCACAAGTTAGCTAACTGACGTGAAATACAGACTTCTACTACAAGAGGTAATTTGACTTCGAGTGTGGCAGCAAGATTAATTAATACTATAACACATTTCTCTTTCAAAGTAATTTATTGCTTAATTTTTATTCGCGTACTTGTGTGTCACGTGTATGCTGCTTATATGTATTCCCTGACTTTTATCGCTTGAGATTTCGAAATTGTGCTACATCGACAACTGAAGCGGGAAAAGTTTTTTCTTAGTGTAATTTTAATAAATTAATTAAAATTTGCCTTTCTGCAATCATTTTTACGAAGAAAATACTACAGAAATGCACCCAGCACAGTCGAATGTACAGTTTTCTATGGCCTGTACAGGACAGAAGTAACCACGTATATTTTATGTAAGTATAACTTACTATAGAATTGCTTGGAGTATAAAATCAATTTGATTCTTTCGGGTCTCAGAATAGTTAAAAACACATACACTACTTTTTATAGGCTTAAAATGTATTATTTTTCATAACAGTATAATTATTTATTATCTTAATTATCATAAAAGCGAAATAAATTATTATATAAAAATCGCATATTGGCTAGCCTGATGTGCAGCAATTTAAGTAAGACTTGGAGCAATGTTACCAATGTAGAGACTTCACTTGGGTAAATATATATCTATCTTTTATTCTATAGTTAGTATTCGAAACTCTGCAAAATTTGTAACATAATACAATTTAAATGTAATTTAAGCCGAGTTGGGAGCGAGAATTTTAGGATAGTAGTAAGTATTTTAGTAGTAACAAAAACATAAATAAAACAATCTAGCCAAAGTAATTCTCCACATGGCAACACTGATTCCGAGTTCTTATATAATCATTTCAGTTTTATTCAGTACATTTTTAATCAAGGAAATATCAAATATAGATAATTTATAACATATTTTTTTAATAATTTTTCGACTGTGCGTGTACATTGTGATCATAAAGCTATTTATTTTGTTGTATTTAATAAGCATAGATATTTTGAACTTTGTAGAATTTAAACAAAATTTACCTACTCATTATAAATAGGAAGTGAAGGAAAAGCAAAAGGTATGGCATTAAGAATGTAAGGACATGTTTTGTATATAGTAAAAGTTTGTAGTATAAAATAAATGTTGTATAATGATTGTCGAAAATCTTGTTTTATTTAAAACCCAAATAGATATAATAGCAATTATTTGTATATTATTTCTAGATTTTAATGTTCGATATAGGAAGAGAGTCCACACAGTTGAGGCGAATGTAGTCCTGAAAAATGGAAAGAAAGTAAAATGATTTATCAAAGATATTTTAGAATAATTATTATTTATAATATTATTAAATTCTATACATGTCGTCTCTGTACATTGAAGCTATTTAAAAAAAACAACTGGTATAGACTATATAAAGGATGGAGAACGCGATGCATATTTTTTAGATTTCTTGTTTGTCAAAAAATGATTGTGCCAATTTCGATGCGGTTTTCGTTGATCGACATCAAATTCTTAGACTAACAATCTGCGCTATTTTTTAACCTGGGAATCCCGGGGAGGTTTTTCCGGAATGATTTAAAATGGCCAGATTAAAAAAAATCTAATTCCAATGTGATTTCTTCACAATAGCCTAGACCTTGAATCAATAGACAATAAAAGTGTGATCCCGCGGGAATGTCCCAGGAACGGTTTGTAGTTGCTTGACACAGTTTACATTAAAACGATATTTTACTTTGTTTTATATATACTATAGATTCTGATGTCTAAAATTTATATCCTAGGAATATCTGCTTTGATGGCTTCTGTAAGAGTGTACGAAATATTGACCTGTGAATTATTATTACAAATGTGTATTATCTGCCCATCAGAAACCTTGATAAATCGGCATAAACAAAGTTAAAAGCAAAAGGATAGCGTTTAGCATGCCTTTTAATGTCAACTGTGAATATAAATTGCCCAAATAGAAGATTGAGGTCATTTTGATCATCATGATTCACGCATTAATTTGGAGGTCTATCAACAAAATTGTCACCACTAATAGACATTCTTTGAATTCTTAATAGTGTGCGTTATAAAGAGGAATTAGATCTGGTATCTGGATGACTAGGTTTTATATAGGAGGTGGATGGAAGATGTAATATGGCTAGAAGGGAATGTTTGTTGAAAAAAACAGGACGTCAAATAAAGAGAACTATATACCATTCCATCTTTTCTTATAACAGTCATAATTTATTGAGGGTTTCTTGCATTGTGGAATCAGACATTGTCGGTAGCTAAAATTCTTTAACTCGTCTCGTGACAACTATTCGACTGTTTTATTCCGTTGTGCTAGTAAAACGCATTTCTTTCGTTCTTCATTTCTCTTTTCAATGGCCGCTTTGTCTGTGATTTCAATTCTGTAATAAAAAAAATACCAATCAAGTTGAGAACCTCCTCCTTTTGGAAGTCGGTTAAAAACAAACATGGGTTGATGTTCAGGGGTCATGTTGCGCTCATTAGTAGCTCACAACGCCGAAAATACTCAGTTAGCCGTTTCACAAGGCGACCGCGGTCGTTGTGGTCGTGGCGAAAACGTCACCAATGACGTTATCGTTTTCGGTCACACAACTCTCACAACGACCCATGTCAAGAGGTGTGTCGAAAAACTGTTCCACTTGGGTTTACGATTGTAATGCAGGCAAGCAAGTGGAATGCATCCAATCTAATACAAAATTGTATTAGGTCGGGGAAAAAGTTTCTTCGCATTTTATATAAAAATTAAAAAGGTTTTTTTATAAAGTTTATTTACATTTGACTAAAGTATGTAGGTGCCAATTTGTTCGATAGCTTTTGGTCATCTTGTAGATAGGGACGTGATCCCATTGCTACAAAAATTTTGGGGCTTCTGATAAAAAAACTGCGACAAGTGGTTTTGGCAGTCCTCTCGTGATGTTAACCTGACACTGCCTAAGGAATTCTGCAGAGACCGAAACAGGTGAAAATCTGAAGGTGCAAGGCCAGGACTATACGGCGGATGCATTAACACCTCCCAGCCAAACTCTCGTAATTTTTGCTGAGTGGCTAAAGCTGTGTGAGGTCTAGCGTTATCATGGTGAAAAACCACACCTCTTCTGTTGATTAATTCCGGCCGCTTTCTCTCAACTTTTTGCTTTAATCTCATCAGTTGTTCGCAGTACAATTCAGAAACGATGGTCCTGCCTGGCGGTAACAGCTCATAATGAATAATGCCCTTCCAATCTCTCCAGACACACAGCATCACCTTATTGCGAGTTAACCCGGGTTTCGCCACAGTCTGTGAAACCTGACCGGCCTCTGACCACGATCTTTTTCGCATGTTCTTGTCGTACGTGATCCACTTTTCATCACCAGTTATCAGCTTCTTCAAAAATGGTTCGGTTTCATTACGTCGTAATAAAGAATCACAAATGAGTACACGGTTCATAAGGTTTCTTTCAGTGAGCTCATAAGGCACCCAAATATCGAGCTTTTTTTGTGTACCCAGCTTTTTTCAATTGCGCCAAAACCGTTTTGTGATCAATTCCCAGTTCTCCAGCTACATCGTAACTACTAATATGCCGACCTTGCTCCACTTTTTCAAAAATGGCATCAATTTTATCCGTAACAGGGCGACCAGAGCGACGTGCATTTATTTGATATTAAAATTTCCAGATTGAAAACGCTTAAACCAAATTAGCGCTACTCTCACAGATACTGCATTAGGTCCATAAACATAACAAAATTTTTTCGCGGCTTGTTTTACATTTTTACCTTTTTTGTAGTAAAATTTTAAAATGTATCTAATTTCTTCATTAGATTCACTCATTTTAAGAATAAGAAAAACAAATGAAATTCACACATTTTCCTAATTTGAATTTGGAATTATCTTCTTTAAAATTAAAACTTTTTAATGATACCAAAACCAGCCAGATGCAAATGGTACAGCCAAAGAGATCTTATTACAAGTTCATACATACTATATGCGAAAAGACTATTTCCCCAACCTATTATTATTAAAATAATAATCTAAACAGAGATATCTCACTTTTTAGATTGTAATATTATATATAGTATACACCTATTTAATATTAATATTAAAATACGTGAGGTATTTTAAACATTAGTTTGTTTACATGCCTTAAAAGTCTTTTCCCGTAATAGCTTTGTTGAAAGATTAATTGCTTTAATCGCATCATCGGCTTTTACATGCCGAAGCTATTTCCTCGCGTTGTTTCTCTTTTTGCTTTTCAATTTGCACCGTGTGACTCTAAAATTATTATTTATCACTATAATGCAGCTTGATGTCACAAACAATGTTGCGAGTTTTAAGGCAAGTGAGTAACGGTCTTATTCATAGGGAGTTCGAGTAAGTTTGAATGTCTCTTTATAGTTAAAGAAGGGTCCAAACTTATTCTTAACTCTCTATGAATAAGACCGTGAATAGTTAAGCCGATAGGTCTTAGACGGGTTATTTCTATATTTCAATTTGCTTTAATCAATCAAAGTGATCTAAATTAAAATAAATTTGAAACGTTTAATATTATTGAATAAATTCATTTATTCAGTATTGTTACTCATCAAGCGTTTATTATATGTATGAATTGTATTTGTAATTAATAGTGTGCTAAATTTTCATATTCCATGAACTCTTTCACGCTGTAGGTGTGCTTGATTAGCCACTTTTTAAGCCGGCAAGTGTAATACCGTCACATCCTTTTAGCTAAATGCCTTTCAACTAATTTGATTAAATTTAGTTAGTAGGTCTAATACCAGGATAATATATAAGGACCCGGCTATAGATGAAAATGCAGGTCGCTCTTCTCTCATATTTTGATGATTTAAGTAATTTATAAATGGAAATAACAATCAAATATTGAAATGAAACTACAAGAAAAGAGTAAGTATATTTTTACACTGAATTCAACAAAAACCACATACTTGAACAATATAAGGCCAAGATTGGCTCGATTTTTGTGAATTTTCATTTAAATCTTGAAAGTATACACTATGATCAATTGTTCCTTTTTGCGGCTCCGTCTTCTTAATTCTATTCCACTCTGTTTTATGAATAATTAAATAGGATGGACGTGTCATTATTAAATATATAGATAATGAAGAGTAAAAAACTTAATGTTATAGAAATTGTTGATGAAAAATATTACGTTGGTCATGGTTTCATTTTAAAATATAAGGCGTAAAATTCCTATGCACACAAATATACAAATGTGAAAGTGAGTTAATTGTTTATTTATTTGAATTGATTGTTTTTGTTTATATTCTTTAAGTTATAGTCATATTGTCAAGGTGCGGAAGTCCGTTAGCGGGGTAAGTTCGTATACCTCTCGTTATTTACCCGTTCCCCCATTGACGGACTTCACCATCTTTATTTCTTTGTACTAAATTTCTCTAAGATCAGTTCGTAGCTCATATCAGGATCATCTATGGTTCATATGAAGTTATATTATTACCGGAAGCTTTTTTATTTTTTATTGCAGGAGTTCAGCAGAGAGGCAGACTGCCCACTTGATGGAAAGCGGTTACCATTGCCTATGGACATTTGCACCAAAGGTGCTACAAATGCGCTGCTGCTCTCTAAATTGAGACTGGAACCTGGTCACTAATGCCGGAACACAATTCAAGGTGGTTATGGCGACATACTTTAGACCAGGGGTGGAAGCCATCTAGTCGGGTAAATGCCCTACCACCTGGCTGTGGGTTGTTGTGTCGCCTCTTTCGACAGGCCGACCGGCAGCAGGAAATTGTATTTTTTCTCCGTTCCTGCACGGATGAAAGCTATGGTATTTAAAACTTTATAATTTTATAGCGTGTTCTAAAAGCCGCCAAGTCAAATCTATTAAATTTTTAAGTTGAAAGGAACCCTTATGATCTCATTTCGGTGTGTCTTTATGCCACAGTTCGTCATATTATATCAGCCTCATTTTTATGTCTATAAAAGTGTAATGACACCTTGTCTTTGGCGGTGGTTTGTTACAAGCACCATAGGCTGCTTACTCGTGACGCCGTACGCGACCGACGAGTACTTTTTTTTGGCTAGGGTACAGCATACAGGCAGACTGCCCATCTGATGGTTGGGCCTGTTTTCATCGCCTATGAATCCTTGCAACATCAGAGATGTCATGAAAGCGCTGCCGGCCGCAAACAAAAATTATGATACCCTTTTCAAAAACCTTACATCGTAGCGCTGTGGGAAAACCTCAGCTGGAAGCTCATTCCAAATCACCATGCGGAAAATAAACGTTCTTGAGCAACTCAAGGCTCTCTCAAGGAACTCAAGGAAGTGACGATTCCCAGTCAGTGGCGAGTGGTGCAGTGGTAGAAGGAAGACGAAGGTACTTTATGAAGATGCTTGTGAAGATGAATGATTGTAGTCATCTCTTTCAAACACCTAACGTATGGATGACGCGCTCTGCGTATGTATGCCAGGCGTCTGTGAGAGACAATTATAATGCATTTTAATAATAAGCACTTGTCGGTCGCGTACAGCGTCACGTTGTACGCAGCCTATGGTGTTTACAACCGGCCACTAACAACAGGTAATCCCAAACTCAAGTCCAAATCGTACACGGCCACTTGTCTCGTAGGTAGTTAATTTACATACCGATTATTTTAGGTATGTTGTTTTTTACACATGTTCAATATCTGCACAACGCGTTATGAAGTAATTATGAGTAGTAATTAAAAACGAGCAACATGCGGTGAGATAGTAAATGTAGCGTCAATCTGGCTGCGGCCCATTTGATCCAAGCCGCGAGACGCGCCGGCGGGCCCATCCGTCAATGTCCAAACATACACTAATGCTGTATATTTTTGCATAAAAATAAATAATACATCACCAGGAAGTGCTGGTGCTCCTGATGAATTATTTCGGAGTAACTAATCTGTAATTCTAAATAAAGGTTTAAGATCAGGCTGAATTTGTATCTGGTTTTTTTTTTGTTACAAATCAAATAATTTATTTGCACAAAAATTTAAAAACTTCGTTTAAAAAAACCGACTTCAAAAACTAAAAAACTAAAATGTATAAAATAACTTATTTATAAAGCTATTATTATTAATATATATTATCTAAAACATCTTAAAGTCGGTGCTTAGTAATTTTCAAAATATAGTAATTTTTATGTTTTGCTTTGCACCGACTTCAAGATGTTTTAGATAATATATATTAATAATAATAGCTTTAGAAATAAGTTATTTTATACATTTTAGTTTTTGAAGTCGGTTTTTTTAAACGAAGTTTTTAAATTTTATTTGTTACTTTTTAGTGTCTAGCTATGTATGGGTGGACCTACGACTGGTGCCGCGCTTCTTAAAAAATATAGGTCCCAAGAACCGGGAACAAAAAAATGTTCGTAAAATGAAAACTACTGGGCCAAACTATGTCAAATTTTTGGGGGACCACATGGCAGCTATTCCGCGTCGAACAAAAAAAGAATCACGTAAATCGAATCATAAATCTCAGAGTAATCGGTGTACATATGGAACGGAGTGAAAATTATTTTCATGAAAAATGTTCATAAAATGAAAACTACTAGGCCAAACTATGTCAAATTTTTAGGGGACCACATGGCAGCTATTCTGCGTCGAACAAAAAAAGAATCACGTAAATCGGATCATAAATGACGGAGTAATCGGCGAACATATGGAACGGAGTGAAAATTATTTCCATGAAAAAGTCCATAAAATGAAAACTACTGGGCCAAACTATGTAAAATTTTTAGGGGACCAATTGGAAGCTATTCCGCGTCGAACAAAAAAAGAATCACGTAAATCGGATCATAAATGACGGAGTAATCGGCGAACATACATAAAAAAAAGCAAAAAAAAAAAAAGATCCCGACGAATTGAGAACCTCCTCCTTTTTTCGAAGTCGGTTAAAAATATGGTAAATAAAACATCATATGACAACATGTTATTTGATTCTCGTGTTTTTACCCTTTCAGGTATGCAAATACTAAATAAAAAAATCATAATATCTTATTATAAAATTCAAAAAGAATATTTAGCTTCAGACACAGGAACCGCAGGGTAGAATGGTGGACGTATTTATTGATTAAATAATATAAACAATAGTAGATAATGTAACTAAATTCATAGTCCTAAGAAGATTTTATTTAAAATCAACCACCAACCAAGTTGTAGGTCTTCCAATGACGCGAAACAATGAAGTTTAGGAGATAAATCGAAAAGTTACATTTTATTTGAGATTTAACACACAAAAACCATTCTTAATTAAATCAATATTCTAAAAGTATTGTTTATATGTATTTTGGATATAAAATAGTAAAACAAAATTACCTACCTATTCCTGAAGAGCCTAGCTGCTGTACTGATTACACTCTCTTTTCTTTCACTTTTTCCCAATTATTTGGGATCGGCACAATATGTTTTTCCTTCCATGCATGCTCCTCTGTTCTGCCATATGTCTTCCGTCACGTCACAAATCATCATATCATCCTTCACACAATCCATTGCTTTATTTTTTGCTCTACCTTTACAATTGTACCAATCAATCTTGCAGTTTAATATTCATGTAGTCACGTGACTTTCATTCCTTCTCATTACATGCCCATACCACCTCAATGTTCTTTTTTCTAAATTTTTCAGTCACAGGTTCGACTTTCAAAGATTTTATGTAGGTACTCGTGGACCTATCAACTAAACCGCTTCTTTATTCTGTGGTCGTGGCTTGTCGAATTTCAGTCTTCAAGCCTACACTACACTGGCAATAACAATATTTAATAAATCACCCACTTATATTAGCGGGGTACCATTTAAACAATATCTTTTATTGCTACATCAATGGTTCAAACCCTATATGACAACTTTTTTATTTAATAGATTATACTATAGCGTAGACGAATTAATTAATGACAATACAATAAAAGAAGGTAATAACGTTGTCATTTTTAAATTTAGTACTTACTTTAACTTGTTTTTATAAAATTTTAACAATTCATTTTATTTTTTGGACATGTATATTTAATTAAATTAATTTGAAAACATTGGTGTAGGGTTATGTGAGTGTAAGTATTTGCACGTCATGTACATGACAAAACATACTGGAAACTATATTATGTAATACCTATTCATGTACCTACCTATGTTTTTGCAAATAAAGATTAATTGATTGATACATTCTGGAAAGAATACGTTAATTTAATGTAACGTACTCTATTTTACAGGAAACTGTGTACTCAATTTCATGAAAACGGGTTTATAGGTGAGGTCGTGAATAAGGAACAAATAAATATATAAACTTCAAAAACTCATAAAAAATCAGTCTTGTTTTTACATGTGACTTGTAAAAATTTAGTACTAACTCACAACCTTTCACCGAGTTTAATAAACGTACTCGATCTGAATTTATAGACGCTTGTTTGAAAAGAATTTCTCTTACAAGTTCTACTGATATATAAAGCACTTTATGGCCTAATATTTTACTTGGAAGTGGTACACTTTGCTATTTTATTACTCTTTGCTTTGTACACGCCTGCAAACTTGTCCGACGTTTTGATCTATGGTAAATAATGACGAATGGCCACTGAATTACGATCTATAAACTATAGAAGAGTAATGTTTGAAACTAAAGATACACTTAGGTAAGTTTATTTTCTGTTGTGAATTTTATATTAAACAGATTTTTAAAGATAATAAGCACATCTAGAACTTTCCACGCGGCTTCGTTTGCATAAACTTGAATTACTTATCTCGCATGCTGTAATATATCTAACCCAATATGTACCTGAAATATTAACAATAGACTAGATAGAATTCACCAAAACAAAAATTACAAAAGTGCACAACAAGACACTAGTTACTTGGTAAAATCATAGGCGGCCTTATCGCTAATAGCGATCTCTTCTAGGCAACCTGAGTCAAAGGATTTTTTTAAATTATCTGTAATTATTATGCAACAAAGAAAAAGGAATATATAGAAATAATATATATAAATAAAAATGACATACATGGATAGCAGATTATAGTCTAAAGTATTGTAAACTAGCACATACATTATTGCGTAAGACTAACAATGATTCCTGAGTGAATTTTTAAATATGACAAAAGATTAAGCATTTCTGAGGTCAGTGGGCAAAGAGTTCCAAAGTAAGATACCCTGCACAACGAAGAAGTTGGAATAAATAGTCGTAGAGTGTGCAGGTGCCATTAACAGGAGATTATTAGTGGAGCGTAAAGAATATTTTTTGTCGACAGACAAACATTATATTATCCCCATAAATTGCTAATGCGCTGGTACCTTGTCAAATTAACATTCATAACACACATCATATTAAAATTCAACATTTGAATATAGGTAAATAAAACGGGTAGCTCTGGGGCCGATCCCAGACACCCAGAGCAGACTAAATTCGACAAATTCGTATGCGAAATTAACCTTGCCGGTACTCAAATTCAGAAACTCGGAACTTGCGTCACATTCAAGTAAGGTGATTGAAATGCCGACAGAGTGCATCCATTGCAGGTGTTTTGTGGTTATATGAAATTGAAAAATCTGCTTCGAATTTATTTATATATTTGTGGTTTTACAAGTTTTATATCTAGTTTTAGATTTCATAGCAATTAATATTTGTTGATGTTTAGACGTATGTAAGGCGAGTGACATGAGTGACTTTTAACAATATAATGTTTTGATGTAATGAGGTTTTATGATATGAAGAAGTTGCGTTAGTAGCAAACAGCAGGGTTAATTTTTTAGCCTAATAGGTTTAAAGTAGTAAACATTCTTATATAATATTAATATAACAATTACAACATGTGAACATTGAAGGCAAATTATGATGAGGTTTGAGCATCGCATTTACTAATGTGTAAATTCGTCCAAGCAACAACAACAAGCGTGAAGGGTATACCACCTGTACCTCAAAATGGAGGCCCGGCCCTAAGAGTAAGTTTTATATTTATGAACTTAATAGATACTGTTACGAGATACACAGGACTCTAATTAAAATGCCGTTGGAATTATTATAGAGTTAATTAGAACTGTATAAACACGTATAAAACAGGCACAAATATAAGTAGACACTGTATAAACTGCACGATTCAATAACACGCGCGAAGTCCGTCACTATGTCGCTAATCGAAAGTACTCCACACCTCTTGCTAGTATCGTAGTCGTCGCTTGCCTGCCCCACCCTTCCGTTCGGGCATTGTTTTATACTAAACTGTATAATACCGACAAAGGGGCCGCGTTCACTGAGTTAATCCGCACATCTGGTGAGCTTCTTCGCAATGCAATAAAAACGAGGATTAGTTCGACACTAATGACGGCCATAAAACAAGTACGATAACAATAGGATGTTTTTAAATTTTAAACACGTAGTAAACAAAAGAACTCCGAATGCAGGAAAGGCAATAAACTGCGTTTTACGACAGCACGTGTGCGTTCTCTGTCGGTTGTAACAATACTATACCTATTAAGTACTTCACTTTTGAATTTTTGACGTGGTAGAGCTATGCTGGAATCACTATCTCGCTTAGAACTCTTAGGACCGGCTCGATCAGTGTGATACCACGCTCTCACAGAATATCTGCGTGAAACGGTTAGCCTCCAGCTAATTGTATTTCGTGAGATTAGTGAAAGAGAGTTCCGTTAGCTCACTTGCTCCTCCCCTATTCAACCTTCCCTATCCCATCCCTCTATTCAAATTCCTCCTGTCTGATCCCTCATGCCGTCCATACCTATGCCATCCTAAAGATTGGCGACGCTTGCCTTCGCCATTGGTGTTAAAGACGTCTAGAAGCGACGGTAACAACTTTCCATGAGCTAACAAGTATGCCTGTTTGACAGTTTCGCAATAAAAAATGGACCCTTAAGTTGAATTTGCTTCACTTTTATAATAAACTAGGATTTGCCTGCGACTTAGTCCACCTTGACTTTCAATTCCCGCGAGATTCCCGAAACACAAAATATCCCTAGCATTTAAAAAAGAATGCAGCTATCGTTTTATTGGAAACAGTGTCGAAATAAGCTATTCTAGCCATTTTAAATCATTCCCAAGAAAAATTCCCGCGGGATTCCCAGAATAAAAAGTAGCGCAGAGTTTAAGTCCAAGAATTAGCTGTCGATCAGCGAAAAACGCATTGTAATCGACCCAGTAGTTCTTACTTGAATCTCCAACAGACAACAGACAAGAAATCTAAAAAAAAATGTATCGTTTTCTCCATCGTTTATATAGTTCCAGTTGTTTTTTTTAAATAGCTTCAATGTAGAGACACGGCATGTTTAGTATGTTATAATATTATTAAACACATTTTAGCTAACTGAAATGGCAGGTATCGACCAAAACAAAAATAAACATAACACTCCAAAGTTATTAATGTTTATTTAGAGTTATTTAAAATTATTAAAGTATACATAGGCAGTTTAATAAAAACCAAAACTTAACTAACTCTAAACAGGCACTAACTCAGCAAATGCTGGTTGATAACAACCAACGCTGGTCTCCCGTCAGTGCCAAGCAGTAACGTCACACAGAAGAAAAAAAAAGCTAATGAACATGTGTCCTCACAATCATACACTGGTAGCAGTGGGTAGTAACGTGAGGACAAACAAGTAGTTGGCAAATAAAACAAAACGCCCCTCGAAGGAGCAGCGCCTTCGTGCCGACATGTGTGTACTCGGCCATTACTTTGTACATGTCCAAACTTTTTGTGTTTGCCCCAAATCTACAAGTTATATAGGGTAAGTGGCGCACACTTGTCAGTTTATTTATTGTGGGTTATTTGTATGGTGTAAAAATAAATAATACTTATATATTTGTTGCTTACCATGTGTGTAGAATCTGTGTATCGATAAATGCCGTTGTTCTGTGACTGACTATCCATACTTTTAAGATAAGTATTATCTTCTTCTTCTTTATATAATATAATAAAGATGTTTATATTATAAAGATGAATGTTTGTCTGTATGTCCTTATAGAATCGTAAACTACACATTTGATTACGTGATGATCTTGAGAAAATTTGTTGTGCATGAGCCAGAGAGGGTGTCTGAGTTGGTTCACAATTGGACGTGGTAGGTGGCGCTGCTGTCGGCATATCGATTGAAGCTTTTTCGGGCAGAAGAGAAATTTTTATAATTTTTGTAAATTTTTGTTTATTGGTGTGCATAATAATTTACATAAGTACACACAGGCTAACTTTTTAGAGAGTTTGTCTGTTTTACAAGCGAGGGTCGAGTTTTGCTTACTAAACTGTTTCTTTTTTCTATAGGTATATCTATTTTAATTATAGCCATAATACCTTTTTTACGAGGGGAAATGTATTGAAGACCATTAGCTGCGCGATGATGATCCCGCCCGGTGTATGGAATTCACCGGATCGAGGTGGCACTAGCACCTCTAGCCAGAACTGGAAGTGCTATTGTCACACCACAGTCAGTGATTCCCACCAACTCCTCGATATTCTGTTTCTCGCCCTTAATACCAGGGCCACGGGTATATAGCCTAGCCCCTACGCTGGCCCTGGAAGGCGGTGACACAATGGTCTAATCCATCGCCGGGGAACTTTTTTTTCCTCAAGCATCTTGATACTCTCAGGATGACACAAAGCAGGACACGCCTGAAGGGTGTGCAGTGCCGTATCCTCGTCGCCTGTGTCACAATGATGGTACCTTGACGTTGGCTCACAGCCTAAGCGACACAGGTATGCCATAATACCTGGCTTAACACAGCCGATGCACTAATTTCTTTCTCATTCTGTATTTATATTGTTTATGATGATGTTTATGATTAAGGTTGGCCTTAATTCCACCACACCGTTGTATAACAGCATAATTATATAAGTCATCTTTGCATGTGTCTTGTATCAGAAGATTTCAGTTTAGCAAGATTTCAGAATCTTATCAGAGTTGTCATGCAATGTGGGGACATTCTTGGGTAAATTAAAACATGTGTTTTTGCCTTGTGGCTAACTTTATTCTTTTGAAAAGCGATATATAATATAAAATATTTCCTATAAACAACAAGTGCTAATTTGCTAAATTACGTAAGTATATATAAATTACGTAAATACTGTTACGACTGGAACACCGACAAAAGACAAATTCACACCTACATACCTATAGACATTTTATTACCTTTTTCGGAACTTGAACTTCTGTTGTTTACTTTGTGTTTAAAACTTGTAATTAGAAACCCAGCCCATAGTGTATTGTAATCTTTTATGGTAGTCATAAGCCAGGTGTGATTCTTGGAAATTCAGTCCACGCGGTCGAGCATTCGAGACATATTGTATTTGGACAGTATGCCCCAACGGAGGGGTGAGGCAGTCGAGCGATAAGCACAAGCGAGGCAAGACGTGTGTACTACATTCAGTAATCTATTAAGAAACGGACTTTGCGCGTGTTATTATATTTGTACCTATGTTATACGTCTTTGTATAGTTCTAATAAATTCTATAGTAACTCTAACGGCATTTTAATTGCAACTCGTAACAATAATATCTACATAATATGTCCTTATTCCTAATTCATATACTCCAGCCCAATGACATTGTATAAAATTCTTTTTATACAATGTCATTGCTCCAGCCTTAAAATAAAACGGTTATGAAGGGCATGACATAATTATTTTTATAAACGTTCTGTTTCCACCATTTGACTAAAAAGTCCTAAAAACATACATTTTGAAGTCTGCTCAAGTAGTACGTGACATCTGTTGAGGAAATAAATCAAGCGGGCTTTGTTTACGCTGTTGCCTGTAAGAGTTAGAGGAACATCCAGCTCGTTAAGCTCCCAGATATATATATATATATATATATATATATATATATATATATATATATATATATATTATTTGTGTGCCATGTAAATTTACTCATTAGAGTGTATTCTTATACATTGATACAAATCCTCGTAAAACTAAAAACCTTTATCAGTGTATACCAGTACATATGCACATATAATTACTTAGTCGATATAGAAAGACAATCTTTAGAGAGCCTAAACAAAGTTACCACTAGTTAGAAGGTAGTCGAAGATGAGTCCAATTGAATCCCAAAAGGATGATAATGTGATTGGCAAGGAAGTTAGAGTTCCTTCGTACTTTATATATTACATAAAGAAACTCCTATTAGCAAACAAGTATAACAGTATAAAACATACTTACGAATGCTAGTATATATAATTAAAACCTTAAAGCCAGTGACGTAGCTTGTCTTAGACGGGCCGTGTATTAAAATGTGTTGGGGGACCCCATGGAAGGGTAAAGTTATTTAAAAGTTTATATAAGAAACAAAAAATGCTCGAATTGAATCAAAATAACGATATATTGATTATAAGTCATTATTTATACTTAATGCTCCTAGGAGCTTACACACAATTCATATCAAAGATACACTTTTATCACCTTTTTTCAGCAAACTTATTTAGAAAATCATCCATTGCTGAAGATGATTTCAGTTGTTTTTCTAGATTTTCTGCCTCTGTAGACAATAATGATAAGTCTGATACCCGTTTCTGTTGGCGCAGCAGTTATTTTCAAAAATGTTATTAATCTACAGGATGGCGCAATAGAAAGTGCATATTTAAAATATTGATTAAAAAATAAATACAAAAGGTAAAGTTAAAATAAAACTGAGGTATTATTAAGAAATAACTGAAGTTTTTTTAAAAATAACATCGTCTAAATGATGACCCTCTCTACGACGACACTCCTCTAATCGCAAACGGAAGTTATTGAAAACTTTCTTCAGTAATGCTGGTGTAATTGCTGCCATTTCACCACGGATATTCTCCTTGAGCTGATCGATGTTTTTTGGATTATTGCTGTAGACTTTGTTCTTGAGGTATCCCCACAAAAAAAAGTCAGGAGGCGTCACGTCTGGACTACCTGGGGGCCATGGGATATCACCTCTTTTCGAAATCAGTCTGCCAGGGAACATCTGTTTCACAACCGCCATGGAGTCATTTGATGTGTGACAGGTAGCTCCTTCTTGTTGAAACCAAGTCCTAGAATTCACTATTCTTGAATTTTCAAGCTCTGGAGCCAAAAAACCTTCCAACATCGCAACATAGCGTTCGGTATTAACAGTGACGTTTTGCCCCCGCGCATTTTCAAAGAAAAACGGTCCAATTATTCCTCTACCAGAGATTGCTGCCCATACTGTCACTTTAGGACTATGCAGTGGTTTCTGGTGCTTGAGTTTGGGATTCTCACTGTTCCAGTAACGACAATTTTGACGGTTTACGAACCCATTGATATGGAAGTGGGCCTCATCTGAGAAAAGGATATTGTCAAAATTGGAAAATCGATTAAGCATTTCATTAGCAAATGCGAGCCTTGCTCCGAAGTCAGACTCTTTCAATTCTTGTGTTAACTGCAGCTTGTAAGGATGCAGTTTAAGATCCAAGTTTAAAATTCGTTGCAAACTTCGTCGCGATAAGTGTAAGACAGATGATCTCTTGCGAGTAGACATTGGTGGATCTCCTCGTACAGACTGCATAACTCTCTCAATATTGTCGTCGGTCCTAGATGTTCTTGGACGACCTTTTGCTTGTGGTTTAAACGTTGAACCAGTCTCTTCAAAACGCTGTACCCATATTTTAATTAAATTAGCACTCGGAGCTTCACTAATTTGCCGTAGTCCATATTCAGAACAATATAAACGCCTAGTAACGATGTATGAACGAGAGTTCTCGTAAAATGCGCGCACGCAAAATGCGCGACGCTTCCCGTCGAAGTGACTCATAGTGACTAAAACTCCATGAGCCCGCCTACGCAACGATGCAGGCTCCCCCCGCCCGCGCACTTTCTACCCCGCGAAAAAATATGATGCAATATGCACGTTCTATTGCGCCACCCTGTATAAAAGATTGTGGAAAACATTTTAGGTTTTTTTAGTTACACACACTACGACCCTGCTTAATATCTAGGATTCAAGTTGGTCAAATACTTTCTGCTTTTTTCATTACAAATCTTAACAGTATTTGTATTCCTATGAACATTCATTTCAGGCCTCACTTAACAATAAGACTTTGAAGCATTGATATATTTTTATACATCAATGCTTTGAAGGCTTTTTATTTAAATTCTTCCTTATACATGTTGGGGCCCTGGCCAATATAGCTAGGTACTTTGGACCAAACAGCGTCAAGTGTTTTCAGCAACTTCCGGTCACCGTCCACGCACGGTCTTGGGTGACGCCTATCGACGGCCCTCTGGGAATTCATGACTTGTCATACACATGGCACTTACTCCCCGGTAAATGTGGAGTAAGGCTTGCATGTAACTGTGAAAAAGACAAGTCAAGGTTATTATGTCTGCATACTCTAGACCAGGTATGGTAGCCATCCAGAATGGCAAATGCTCTACCACCTGGCTGTGCCCGTTTTTTCGCCTCTTACGACATGCCGCCTAGCCACAGGAAATTGTATTCTTTCTATGTTCTTGCACGAATAGATAGACAGTTAGCTATGTGACAGTGAAATAACGATGAATCGATACTAGCGTCACCTAGTGAAACGAATGAAACTAACTTTTTCTTACATTTTATTATAAAATATAGTGGTCGTGGTCACGGACACTGAAAAGCGGCCGAAACGTCGGATAAACCAAAACCCAATAAACTACCGCGCTTAAAACCGTTAAAACGTAGTTTTATTATCTATACAAGTCGCGGAAACTTAAGAAAATATTAGATTTACACTTTTTTTTAAAACCGTGTTTTTATCCTGGTTTCCTAAAAGTGTGTGTCCGTTGTTCTGTTGAAGGAATAACTTATTTATTTATGGGATAGGAATTTATTTTTTATTCTATCTAATGACGTTCTTGTTTAATGAATAAGATAGGCACCACTTGTGCTTATGTCAAGTGTTCTTGTTATCTGTTTGTTTGTCCCACGTTTTATGCTCTTGAGTAAAGCAGGTAGTCGTTTGTGCTAACAAGGATAACGTAGTAAATTCTTTATTATAAATAATCTTTGAATATTCTTTTTAATGTGAGTATGATGGGCAAACAATAGATGAGACTCTGGCCAACTCGTGTGAACAACGTCGCTATAATAATTATGTTAGTTTTTCGCTATATATGTGTTCGCTGATAGAAAGATAGATAGATTACACTTTATTGTACACCAATACAAAATGAACTTACAGACTAAAACTATATCTAATTATGTACAAAGGCCAGTCTTATCGCTAAACAGCGTTCTCTTACAGGCAACCCCAGGAATGAATTAAGATGAAAATGGCTATGGTGTTATTCGTTACATATAGAACGAACTACTTATTTGTTAATAATAAACACATAAATGATATTTTATATATATAGTATATAGACCGAAATTTTATATATTTAATAGATATATAACATGCTGTACATATAAAGGCTGACTACGTTAACTTCTTGGATCGCAACCCAACCTTCTGATCTGATCCCTTAAAAACATACACACTAAAAATATAATATTATACTAGTAGTGCCAAGGATATGTACGCGTTGCTATGACGACATGGTTGTTATTTAATTGTCAATAAGAGTACATTGAATTTATAAAGATTGTATTGCAATTACTCCATTGAAATGTTACATGAGCTTTGCATTTGTTAGAGGACGTAATTTTATTTTTGGGACATGTGTGGGGGGTCAATAGAAGCTTAAACTCAAGTTTGTGGGGTCGCCACGCTTGTCCCCCGGCCGCCATCTTGGAAAAAGGGGCGAAAACACTTTTTTCGCGATATCTCGGAAACTATGCGTCTTACAAAAAATTTGTAAAGTCATAATTTGTAGCAAATTGTTTTGCCTACAAATATGTTTATATAACTTTTTGCCCTAAATTAAAAGTTAAAGAAGTTATAAGCAAAAAAAGTGAGAAATTATTTTTTCATTCCTAACTCTTTTCATTACCATAGAACTTACCAAATTTAACTTATCGAATGTTAAGCAAGTAGAAAAGGTCCCCCGTTTTCCCCGCAACCTATAAGGTAGAGTCCGTAGGCGCGTTTTTTTTACGTGGTATCCCCAGTAGGCCTACTCCACGGACATCTTGCTTATAAGGTAATCCTCGACATCATAATATTTTTAATCACTTATTAGCTAGCTACTCTAATCGACTTTTCTTCGATGGTCCAGGCTGTGGCTCAGAATCTAAATCAACGTCAAATGTGAAAGTTTGAAGAATGACAGAAGTTAAAATTGGAGTCATAGTTGGAAGTTCATCTTCAAATTTCTTTTTCTTCCATTAACTTTGATATCTCCATAATGTTGTTGCATGTTTCGCCAGAACATACATAAAAAAAACGCGCCTACGGACTCTACCTCACAGGTGGCGGTGAAAACGGAGGACCTTTTCTACCTGCTTAACAGAGAAAGAAAAGAGTTGGGTATGAATAAAAAAATTCTCAATTTTTTGCTTATCTTTATCTTTAATTTTTAATTTAGAGCAAAAAGTTATATAAACATATTTGTAGGCAAAATAATTTGCTACAAATTATGACTTTACAAAGTTTTTGTAAGACGCATAGTTTCCGAGATATTGCGAAAAAAGTGTTTTCACCCCTTTTTACAAGATGGCGGCCGGGGAACAAGGGTGGCGACCCCACAAACTTGAGGTTAAGCTACTATTGACCCCCCACACATGTCCCAAAAATAAAATTGCGGCCTCTAACAAATGCAATATTCGGCCCTTAAATGGTAAGATTTCAATGGAGTAAATGGCGGCACCAGAAAAACGCGATTTCAGTATTGTATATTTGGCTATATTTATCGGAAACGAGATTATTTATCGGGAAACAGTATCCCGAATGTTAACCACGGATATAAGCTAGCTCAGTGTCTAGTTTCCCAGTAACTTTTACGTGACGCTTTAACAGACAGACAGAGAAATAAAAAATTTGAACAGTAAATTTAATAGAGAGCAAGTTCCCTATTTCATGAACCAAGAAAGAAGTAAAATTGAAAACATAGAGATTAAGGAAAATGTATTAGAGCAAAATATTAAAAAAAAGAAAAAGTAAGTTAAAAAACACTACTCCTCATTTAATTGTCCTTAGAAAGAAAATAATTGGCAAAAATTACGAGACACGAAAGATTCTAGAATCTTTGTCTTCAATGACGGAGCAGGCAATTAAAAAAAACAGTCGGACAGACTAAAATTCTAAAAGTTACGATTATGAAATTTGCTGCTCCCTTAGTCCCCTGACTTTTCTCGTTTTTAAATTCATTGAACAAACTCGATACCAACTACAATTTTATTATAGTAATAGATGATTATATAAAAATTCTATAATAGTTTTCAATTAAAATGACATTTCAAAAAGTGCCAAATACCTGCTTGCATAGTAAGTAATTCAAGCAAGTCTTAAGTTTGTAAATACGTTTATCTCCATTCCACTGGCACAGGCAGTGAGCTGTGACTGCTTTATGAAGAAATACTCACCCCCTTGGACTGCAGCACTCTGAAAACTATAAATTTTACTCTAGCTATCGAAACTTTTAAAAGCACAGTTTATTACACTGGCTGATTCATAATAATGTATAATTTAATCACTATTTTTTAAACATAAATAATGTGCAGTCTAAAAGCTCATATCATTATAAAGCTTAGAAAAGTTTTATGATAAAATCTGTGGTTTTTGAAGTTTACTTCTTCAGAATCGATTTTCATATAATGGGTGCCTTATATGGAAATTTTTATGAGGAGTAAAGAAATGCAAACGTTAATTCAAAAGCGTACGTTTCTTATTATACAAAAGGATATACCCGCGACTTCGTCCACGCTTGACTTGAAATTCTCGGTACGTAAAGTACTACATTTAAAAAATAATTTTACCTATCGCTTTTGTGAAGACTGTGTTAAATTAAAAATTTGCTTATTCTGAATAAGCTTATTTTTATGAAATCGAACAACTACAAACCACTCCCGGGAAAATTCCTGCAGGATTCTCAGGATAATAATAGCGCCAATTTTAAATCTAAGAATTTACTGTCGATAAACGAAAACCGCATCGAAATCGGCCCAGTAGTTTTAACGTGAATCCCGAAAAAACGGACTATAAATGTAAAAAAAAATTATATCGTGTTCATTATCATTCATAATATAGTCTATTCCAGTTGTTTTTTTTTAAATAACTTCAATGTTCAGATATGGCATGTTTAGAATTTTATAATATTAAAGAACTTCTAACTTTAAAGTAATGTAATAAGATCTAAAATAAAATCCATTAGTGCACATTCAAAGAAAATCTTATTTACGGAGTAAATACCAGTTGTGCGTCGGAGTTGACACACTAACTTATTTTTTTTTATGTTAAAACAAAAGCATTGGCATTATCTAATATGGCGGGATTTTCTATGACGTTTATATATTAGGCGGACCGGAAAGTAATGTCGTTTTCTTACGTTAAATTGAAACATACATTTTTAACGTGTTTTATTTTTAGTCAATGATATAATTACCTTCATTATCAACAACCTTTTGCCATCTTGAATGCAAATTTTCAATATCGGATCGATAAAAATCAATTGGTTTTTAAGCGAAATCTACAAAGATAGCATTTTGGGTATCATCCAAAATGGAAATCTTTTGCCACTTAGAAATTGTTGAAGCAGTCGGAATAAGTGGAAATCCGTTGGTGCAACATCAGGCGAGCATAGTGGGTGAGGCAAAATTTTTGTACACATACACTTTTGCGGTGCCTGAAGTTTTTATAAAAAACTTGAGAAGTCCCTGATGGTATCATCATTGACTTACTAACTAAAGTCAATGGGTATCATGCAATTGAGCGAGATAAAATTGTTCAAAAGTGTATCAATTCAAGTACTCAAAGTACTTATTCAAAGATACATACCATAAATCAAACTATATTTCAGCAGTTACGAATCGCTTCTATCCTTACAGCTTTAAATTAAAAGTAATTTTCCTATGCAGAATTAATTAATGACTAACGAGCTCAATAGGTTCATCAAGCGGAAGCGCGTGAGAAAGACAGCAGCATACGAAACAGCATAAGAGAGACAAGGAAAGACAGCCCAGAGGCTGGAGTTGAATGAATTTGTGCCGGTCTATTTAGTAACGCGTCAAATTGGCGCGAGTAAAGTCGCTGTAAGGGTTGGTTTTTTATGAGTGTAAAAAGCGCGCGAACTCTAACGTGTAAATGTGTCAGTGTAAAAGTGTTTTAAATAATATCTTTTAGACAATTTAAGGTAATAATATTTTTTATCTGTAGTTCGCATTTTTTTCTTACTTGTTTTATAATTATTATTAGATTGCCTAGCGAAGTTAGGTCGCGGTATGTACAATAAAGATAAGGTGTCTGGGAGTATGCTTTTGAAGTGATAAACGAGATGTGGGGATCCAAAAATAACTTTTATGAGCAAATATTAACTAACTTAAATTAAGTTGCTGGATACTTATAATAATTATCAACTTGCAAATTTGCTTGTCATAACTTCATCTTAAAGAAATTATTTGGCTTTGAATTTTATGCATGCCGATTACGTATTTTACAATTTACAAAAATTCTTACCGTCTCTTAGAATCGATTTTCAATTATTAGAAAAAAAATATATTTTGACATTCAGAGCCGATTTTTCAGTCATCAGATAAAAGATATCAGTGGAATAAATTTTAATCTGATTAAATTCAAAATTGAAGAAGATCAACTGTTTTATTCTTGTAATTTTCCCATATTGTGTTAATAACTTTTATGTGGTGGAAAAATCGGCCCTCAGTCAGGTTTATAATTTAATCGATAAATAAATCTTATCTGATGACTGATCTGAATTAATCGATCTAAATTGACAGAATTTACTGTTACGAGTCGACAAATCTGTGTTCCGCAAATCATAACAATAAAATTAGGAATATCACGGATAAAATATATTTATGTCCTCACACAATGCTGTAGTGAAATAATAATAAAAATGAAGACACAACCATACGTGTCACCGAGAGTTGAAATATTTCTATTAATGGACTTATGGCCCTTTCCTATATTTTATCAACTGTTAATTTGCCTTACTATCAGTTAAAATTTTACATAAGCTACATACAAGTAATATCGTCATAATCTAATCGATGGTAAGGCAAGGGAATGAATAATAAGATGGCATAACCGGCCAATAGTCGTGTAGTCTCGTTATCAGAATCTTCAAAAATTATAAACGTAGTCATTTTTTTGGAGTTTATTCCAGAATCGATTTTTATATAAGGCCTTAGCGGAAGTGGAAGTATTTTGAAGAGTGAAATAATATAGGTTTTAACTGTAAAGCGTTACTTTTCTATTATACGATTTCGAACTGTAATGCTATGAAATAAGATAAAAATACCCATCAGTGGTACGGTGTTCTGAAATTAGAAGTACCGCCCTTATTTTTATGAAAAAATATATTTAAAAGACAGAATGAGTAAAGAATCACGGGTAGCGACATATAATTATGTAAGATTGAGGAGTTTTCCTACTTTTATTATTGGAGAGTAGGGTCTATTAACAATTTTATCTTACACAGATATTTAAGCTGAATAGTTTGCTTATTTGTTTGATTGAACGCGCTAATTTCAGGATCTACTGGTCTGTTTAAAAAAATTCTTTCAGTGTTAGATAGCCAATTTATTCAGGAAGGCTATAGGCTATATATGATCACGCTAAGACCAATAGGAGCGGAGCACCAATGAAGAATGTTGCAGAATCGGGGGGTTTTGAAAACAAATTTCACGCGGACGACGTCGCGGGTAGAGCTAGTCTACAGATAAATCAATAAACAAGCAATAAAAGTTCTCTTACTTTACTATCTGCGCAGTTTGCCCATTCGTTATTCGTCAGCTAGGGATTTGTTTATGCGCAAAGTTTTCTTTGCGATTAGGAAAGGAGCTCCATTCAACTTACTGAATTTACTCGAAATACTCGTGTTCGAGTACTCTTGAATGGCAATAAAATAAACCATTTTTACTGTACTTGTGGCGTTTACTGGCAAGTTTATCGTTTTCACCGGCCTTTTTGTTTCTAAATCGACTCGCATTAACCTTTGTGAAGAATATCAGGTGAATGTTAAGGGAGTTATCTCTCCGTGCAGGAACGGAAAATTTATACTAATTCTTACGGCCGGGCGGCCTTTTTTTATTTACCAGGGGAAATCCGATTGAGGCCTAAGCCGCGACAAGGGTAGAACCTTGGGGGGATAATTCGCGACCTAGTGTGGGATTCGCCAGATCGGAGGTGGCACTAGCGTGCCAAGTCAGAACTGATGCCATGCTATTGCCACTTCCCGGTTAGGGATACCCACTAAAACCCCTGGGTGTTTCGTCCTTTGCCTTATGCCAGGGCTACGGGTATATGACCTAGCCTCTCCGCAGCCCTGACAAGCGTGGGCCTCACGAGGCCTCTTCCACTGCCAGGGGACTACATTTATCCCCCAGCATCTTCAAGCTCTCTAGGCGTGGGGCGGTCTGTAACGCGTCCCACGGGAGGAGAGGAGAGCGCGCGCGGAGAGAAAGAATACAATTTCCTGCAGCCGGGCGGCCTGTCGTAAGAAGCAACAATACAACCCCCAACCAGGTGGTAGGGCATTTGTCCGACTGGATAACTTCCACCTCTGGTCTAGCATGCCTCTGTAACAACTTTGAGTTGTGTTCCGGCATCAATTGCCAGGTTCTAGTTTCTCCTCCGAGGCCGGTAGCACATTCGCAGAACCGCTGGTATTGCTAATGTCCACAGGCTATGGTAGCCACTTTCCATTACAGGGTTGGTGTTCTGTACTTGCCTATATTAAGTGGGCTCGTAGCCTTATTTCAACTATTAACCGAATTGCTTAATTTTATAATTATACATACATTGGTCATAACCTCATTTTTTTTAATTATACAGCTCGTAGCTGTAGTTCTTTTGGCTGAACCTATTCCCTTTATTATCATATCCGTTCCAATCTTTTACTTTCTGTGACTGGAAATCATCACAATGATTTCGGTGGCGGGTATGTTCTGTCCTTGCCTATATTAAGTAGGTAAAACAGCGCTCCGCTGATTTTGTTGACTACCCTCTTTCTGTGTGAGGCGACGGCCAATGGACAGCAGAGGAAGTGGCAGCCATTTTGGACACTCACAGTCAACGTATCGTGACATCGCGCCGTGCGCTCACCATTTACTAAACTTAATTAATTATTACTGGCCGTGCCAAAACTTTTATATTTATAAACCTAATCTATGTACATTTGTGCTATAAAGTGAGATACAGTGCCGTGCTCTGTTCCCGAGTTCCCGAGTGCACCCTGAACCAAGCCAGGAGAGGGCTGATCTCAAGGTTGGTGGAGCTTCCACTTTTATAGTGCAAGGATTCAGGTCATATTTCCGCTATAAGTACAGTCCACAGAAATACCACCATAACCTGTGGGTTAGAGCATCCCACAGTTGGTTTGTATGCCGATTATTAAAAAAAAAGAATAAGTAGGAATACTAGGGATTAGAAAAGGTACTCTGTATAATAGAACTAATAGTATACTATTAGTTCTTATTACTAATTAATATATTTATATATATTTATTACTTATGCTATAGCATAAGTAATAAATATATTAGTGAACACTCATTGCCTCTGCGTATGGGAATCAAGCGTGTTCTGACCAAAGCCGATAGACTCTTTAATTATGATTCTCTTTTTAGATTCTATTTTAAATTGGACGGTACGGCTGACATATACATAAAACGTAACTAGTAGCGTTATTGTAAACTTTCCTACGAAATAAATACTTATTAATTTGAGGGCTGATTTTTCAATCATAAGATAAAAGTTATCCATCGAACAAATTATAACCTGACTGCTGAATCTAA
This sequence comes from Dendrolimus pini, assembly GCA_949752895.1. Taxonomy (NCBI): domain Eukaryota; kingdom Metazoa; phylum Arthropoda; class Insecta; order Lepidoptera; family Lasiocampidae; genus Dendrolimus; species Dendrolimus pini. Next base: position 15,198,531 of record OX457140.1, on the reverse strand, counting down.
AAGTGAAACAACTCAACTGTTTTTATTCACGAAACTGCAATATTTAAATTATTCATGTTTTATTTTAAAATCACAATGTTTATTTCTCTCTCACGTAATTTCTCCCATACCGTCCTATAAGAAACTGTAATTGTTCGTATTATTATAGAGATTTAACCAAAACTTTCCAACGAAGGTTAGTAAAGTGTTAATAGTGATGTCTAATAATACTTATTGAAAGTAGGGGTGTGGTTTACATATATGTCCCTGGAATCATAAGTAATAAGGGGGAAGGGGGGAGGGGGAGGGAGGAAAACTTACCCATTCTGTAACTCCCATGTGGCGGAAATGTATAGTTCCTGAGTTATTAATGTTTTTGTCAATCTAACCTCACTTCTGTTTTTCACTAATATATAAAATAAATAGTGAATGGTTACCAGTCGGTTCTGGCGCTTTGGTCTACACAAAACCTAACCTAACCAACTGTTTAAAACTCCACATATTTAAATTTTCGGATAAATACAGTCTCCTATTTTGATAAATGCCGTCAAAAAACGTAAAAAAACGTCTCGGCGACAAAATTACCAGATCATTGTTGTGAATTTCAAACTTCGATAATTAATTGAATATGTATTTTTTCCACTCAAAACCAATTTCAGTTGTTATAAATAAGTCTTAAATATATTCCTAAACACATTAACCATTAAAATCATCCAGGAAATCATCCGGGGACATATATGTAAACCCAACCCGAAAGTAGAATTAAATATGTGTAGTCCATGGTAATACATAAAAATTCACTTTTTAAATAAGCGCGAGAATATATCTACATGTAGGTATATAAAGTGTATAAAAATCTAGGGACTACAAGAGCGAGATAAGATTTCTGGGAGTATCTTTGATTGTAACGCTGTAAAAATGTCTACTGAAATTACGACTCGCGCAGTAAATCGTTAATCGAACCGAATGAGAGTCGTCTATTTTCTTTGCTTTCAAACTCCGTTTCCGACTACTTTATCTATTTTCGATAATATTTATTCTTCTTTGTACATTATCATGTTAATGGGGAAGAAATAAAAAAGTTTTTCTTTTATCGTCTTTGTTACGGTATGCTTTGTGATTCGTTTTTGATTTTCCTCATCGTGTTCTTTATTCTGTTATTATTGATATTTATTTATTACATTTTTGATATTAAAAAAGTGTAAGGAACACTTTAGCAACAAATTTACATTATACAGTTATTTTAATTTTGCAGTTGAATAGCTTAGTCCGCTCCTTGAACTTATTGCGCGCCAGCTGTTGAAAATTAATAGTTTTCCGATTACCGTTATTCGGAGTTTTAGCGAAATAATGAATAGTTTGAAACACTTAAAAGTATTTTCTAAATGTACACCAGTGTCTGTAATTACAAGTAAGGAATTAATAGTTGCCTTATGACTATGAATGAATGAATGAATGAAAACACTTATACTTTACCAAAATTAAAACAACTTTTTTTAAAACATTGTAAGTTCTATTTTCGAAAAAAAAATAAACATTCTGTTATATTGATACTCGGATTTTATAGGAAGTCACATATTTCAATTTTGAATAACAAATAATATTCTCATAATGGAAAATACATTCAATTGTCATGTTTGAGTTTTGTCTAATTATTATATATGTATCATCGCAGCAACTGGTAAAACTGGATAGCTTGGTGGAAAAAATAACACGTAAGAAGTACTCGGTACATACCAACAACAAATGAATGGTAACGCATATATACATATTATTACGCTTTGTTTCCTAATAGGTAGAGACAATAGATCTCTTCTCCAGATGATCTTAACTTATTCACCTTCGTTTCATGTCAGCTGTGTAATTTGTTAGTAATGTGTTGAAGATTTAGTACTTGTTCTGTGTTGCCTTGACTGTTTTGCTAGATTTTTGACAATGTAAGAATTATATGACAACATTTTATCACTTCCAATAACCCAAAATAAATAATTTTGAGATGACATGTCGTAAAGGTCATGACGTATTCTTTTAATGAAGCTCATAGAAAGTTTTTTTCTCATTTTACTTTCCATCTAGAAATTTAGATTCTAGATCAATGGTAATCAGGAGCGTAGCTACCTACTGTATGAGCCGTATCAACGATACTCGGCCCCCAGGCTACGGGGGCCCCGAAAGAGTGTAACCAAAAATTCCTAAAATGATCCACATCTTTTATAGATTACTTCCATTTTTGAGAATAACTACTAGGCCAACAGACACAGCTATCAGACTTGCATTAATGTCTATAGAGACAGACAATCTGGAAAAATCTGAAACCGTTTTCAGCTATGGATTTGAATGGTTTGTCTAACTTAGCTCCTAGGAGCATTAAGTATAAGTAATAACTTATAATAAATATATAATTATTTTAATTCAATTCGAGTATTTTTTGTTTATTTTATAAAAACAATTCCCCTTCCCTTGCCCCAAAACACATTTTGATACAGGGCCCGTCTAAGGCAAGCTACGCCACTGATGATAATATTATTTTTCGCAGTTATTACTGTTTACAATAAATATATTATATATTTTTGGTTCCAAACTTCATAAATATAAACTCCGAGATGGTTGAGAAAAATGATGATAACATAGAAACACAAAAGAGCAAACATGACGTTTGAAAGGGTTCCGTTTGTATGTAACAAGGCCACGGAAACTTAATTTTGGAAATAGAAAATTTATTTGATCTATAAATAAATTAGCTCTTATATTTGAACACTGCTCATATCACAAGTATATGTATAGATAGTACCTACAAGTACTATCCATACATATACTTACATAATTTGATTCGATCGTGTTATTAATGAAAACTGGAGCACACTTTAATTAGTCCCACACTCCCAAAGCAGCGATAAAAGTGGTAATGTGATAAATTAACTGCTGTTTCTCAACATTCCCACTTTGATATCAAAGCTTCAGCTTGCGCGGTTTACAGCCGATGTAACATTATGTTTACTAATTCAATTTGTAAACAGATATTGCTGCTCTGGATATGTAAATATGGGGTTATCTCTGATCTGTGAATTGATTCAGATTTTAGATTTATTGCATAATAATGATATATACGGCCTTACTTATACTTATATTTACGGTCGATTCGACCGTGGTAGGGGCTTTACTTATTTAACCAATTTCTGTAAAGTTGCATATTATAGATCATTTTTCGAAAAATAAGGTCATAAAGAAGTTTCACTTACGTGTGTACACTAGTACACGCACACATTTTTTCCTCTGACATATTTTCAAAATATCGCTTGATATAAATAACCTTTTGCCCCTTGAAATATCTATTATTTTGTAATAAGCGTACTTACTTATATAAAATTATAACTAGTTTATGTATATTATTACCTTTGCAGATGCCCTAAAATCTTCATTCACAAACGATGGGAACGTTCCGCGGCGTAAGTGGGGATAAAAGATGTGCGCAGAATGCGAGAAGGGAAGGATTGTGGTGGAAATCTAGATTAATAGTCGCTGCGGTTATTTTGGCTTATGCTAATGCCCAAGGTGAGTTTTATACGAATTATAACTGTTAAATTCGTATTAGACCCGTAAGGATCAGTCGGAATATGTTACGATTGGAAGGGAGGTTTTAATGATCTAATATTTTAATAAGACAAAGAAAATATTTATTTCTAAAACAACACACAGAAAACAAATAGTAAAAAAAGCTTATTAAAAAGGTTTTTAAAAAAAGTAAAAAGGTTTTTAAATACAAGCTTTTGAGATCCTGGATATCATGAGCCGCAGAGTGCTAGCCAACACAAGTAAAACGAGCCCAAACACGACGGGTCTACCTTGTTTAGTATAGGAGTTCCTATGGCCACCTTCCGAATGCATCATCAGATCAGCTCCATGGTAGCATGCATATTATTGCATTGTCACACGATACACATATGCGTGCGAAATTTCAGCTCAAGGAAACCGGAAAGTTGGTCAAATTTAACTTGCAAGATTCCACTCGAACTTACTTACATACATGCATACATAGGTAAATCCATTGCAAGTTAAATAAAAGCTTGTAATATGCACAAAAGTTCTGCAATTTAAAAAATTAGGTGGATACTTAGTATTTTGCTGCGCCGAAACGCAGTCCGATACAGCACTGATTTTCAGTGCACACCTCCTAAATCACATAAGTGTCATGTGATCCGCACTAAACAGAAGAAAAATAATGATAATTAACAACAACAAAAAACCACTTCAAACTAAAAAGCAATAGATAAATATTTTCTACAACATCTTGAAGTCGGTCCTAACTAAAACAAAAAAACAACATCAAATTTACAGAATATAGTAATTTTTATATTTTACTTCGCATCGGCTTCGAAATGTTGTAGAAAATATTTATTTGTACCTTTTAAGTTTGAAGCTTGTTTTGTTTTTGTTTAAAAATATATTTTCTGCTTTTTAGTTGCGCAAATACTCAGACGTAATATATTAAGGGCCTGTAGAAATTTTAATACTAGCACGCGTACTACATACATACATACTAGTAAGTATGCCTCTCGATGAGCGTAGGCGTTCGTCAAGAAAGTTTCCGATTTTCCTGAGATCCACTCATCAGATCCTGACTTAATAACAATGGGACCACATCAGGAGCATACTCTTTCGATAAAAATAAATAAAAGCGGTTTAGAAACAAACATAAAAAATAAAAAACATATAGTCGAATTAAGAACCTTCTCCCTTTTGGAAGTCGGTTAAAAAAACGTGTAAGTACAGTTGGTAAAATAGAATCATGACCTATCTATCACAAGGTAATTTTATTAGGGGCCATCCACAAATTGCATCACATGAATTTAATGATTTTTAACCACTCCTCTTGTCACAACCAGTCACATTCGTGAGACTCCTCCCTCCCTAGTGTGACATCACATATTTGGCAATTTGACATTAAGAAATTATTAAATTAAAACACTATGCAAATAAAAGAGAAGAAAGATTTCGAAATGTGACGTCACGAAATTTAGGTGGTCTTGTCACACGATGTCATAGTTCGTCGATTCAGCCCCCCCCCCTAATGGGTGACATAATATATGAATGGCCCTTCAAACAGAGAATATATATACATATATATATATATATATATATATGTCGGAGGGAAGCTATAATTGGATGGATTGTTGTTTGGATGTATAACGCACAATATCATTTGTTTACGTTTTAATTATTTCTAAAATTCTTAATTTAATTCAATTTGATTTGTTAAATGTTTCAATAACTTAAAGATCGTTCTAACCTAATAAAAGTTATAAATATTGTAATTTAATAAACTACCAATCAGAGCAGAGCATATGTCTTGAGCGGGGTCAGACGCCCTCTATACTTGAGTAGTATCTACTTCGGTAGACGGAGGTGTTTTTGTGGCACATTTGGTTGGTGGCAACAGGTCGAGTTGGACCTTTGAGAATTTTAATGAAAGTATTGAAGTTGGAAGTATGAGCGGTGCCCTGAACCCGCTGCTCGGTCTAAACTATGTCAAAATGTTCTTAAATCTAAATTAAAAGTGTATAAACCGTGGCCATCGTGTTTTATGCTCGCATTTTGTCCTGATGACGCCCACTAAACCTGCAATCTATAAAGATGTTCTTCACGAAAGATCACGAGAACGAGGCCTTCTCCGACACACACACACATATATATATATATATATATATATATATATATAATACATATATAAACATAGAATATAGAAACGTACAAGGAAGGCGTCGACATAACCAACGATGTGCAGTTGCGCTGTACAAAGCGCAAAATCAGACCGCATATAGAGTACTCCTCACACCTATGGGCCGGAGCACCCGCTTACCAGACTGACCCCCTCGACTCCATCCAGCGTCGCGCCGTTCGTATCGTCGACGATCTCATACTTACAGGCGGTTTAGATTTGCTTAGCCTTCGGAGAGACTTTGCGTCCCTCTGCGTATTTTACCGCCTGTATAACGGGCAGTATTCCGAGGAACCATTTGATCTGGTGTCAACGCCTCACTTTTACAACCGCACCGCTCGCCAGTGACGGGATATTCACCCCCATTTTCTTGAGCTCCCACGCTCAACTACGCAACGGTTCTCCAGAACATTTATTCCGCGTACAACAATGATCTGGAGGGAACTTCGCGCCGCGGTTTTCCCTTTGAGCTATGACATGGGGTTCTTTAAGAAGGGCGTTATAAAATTTCTTAGAGGTCGGCAACGCGTTGGTGACACCCCTGGTATTGAAAACGTCCATAGGCGACGGTAACCACTTTGCATCAGGTGGGCCGTCTGCCTGTTTGTCTGCTTCAGGCTATATAAAAAAAAATGTTATGTCAGTTGGCGCAACCATTCCCTTGATTGTAATCTGAATTAAAAAATTTAATCAACATATTTCAAAAAAAAATTTCTATTTCACTTAATTCACCTCCTCAAGGCTTAGAAGTAATTGTGCGAAATTTAATTCTTAGTTACTTAAGAAGTCGTCTCCGTGAGCGTATTAAATCTACTGTAATTTTACGCTGTGCTTGTAATTTGCATAAAAAGGAACACTTTATATTTTAATTATATCACCGTTAGCGAGCTTGGTGAATGGGTTTAAGAAAACGGCGGCATAGTTGCGGAGTTTGTTTGTAAAATTGCAAATATATTTTATATAAAGGGATGAAATAGGTTCGAGGAACGAAAAATTAAATTGCGTGATTTGTATTAGCCGCCAAATCAGCACTGTTCTATTTAGATATTTTGGTTAACTAAATAGGATATAACCATGTTGTCTGTACTTTAAAGGTCTTATTTATAGAGGGTTAGAGTAAGTTTGAACGCTTCTTTAAGAACCGTAAAGAAGCGTTCAAACATACCCTAATTCTCTATTAATAAGACCGTAAAAGACTATAGTACATAATTTCGATAATTTTATCCCCGTTGCATAATCGAACATAGAATTGAAAATTGCATCCGTGACTGAAAAATTGAGAGGAAGACGATTAAGGTGTTTGAAGACAAAAATAATTTCTGTGATGTATCTCGTTGTTGTTGTTACACTATTATGCCTAATTTGATAGATATACTATGTTAAACTGTAAATAAAACTGTTGTTGCATTAGATTCAAGTATAGAATATTGCACACTGCTACCCGTAGAATATAGACGTACTTGTAACACCTTCATCTGTCATAGTGCTTATTTTGTATTATATTTATGCTGCAATAAAACTTAACATTTAACATTCTCGACTTAAAATTAAGTCTAGAATGTTAATCTGGAAGATGGTTGAATGTGAAACATATTGTTACGTACGAGCGGGGTACGCACCTATGGATTGGAAGAAAACACCAGTTTTAAATTTAAAAGCTTTTATTAACTCACACAGCCGCACGTAGTACCTCTCTGCAGGGTTGCCCCTATACGCACGACAAACGATGCACAGTCCCGACGATAAGTTGCCACACCCTCAATACCGTCGCCGATATTGCGCGGATCACCTCCAATATTATCGCGCCTAGCTCGCTTCTGGTTTCCCTCTCGAACTACGCTACACACCTCCTTTGCGTATCTGTCCACCAAACTTCTCACTAAATTCACCACTTAGTTCGTCTCTGTCCTCTATTAACGTTCTCTAATATCGCACTTGTCGTTTCACCGTCTTGGACTGAACTCAACTTTAAACTGCAACTTTCAACTCTAAAACTGCCCGGTAGGCGCGCCTTACGCTGTTTATATACCCGGAAGAATTTTCTAGAACCCGTCTATCTATCTCTGTCTTTTCTTTCCCGAACCTTCTGTTCGGGAACTTTCGTTTATACGTCTATCCCTTTCTAACATCTATCTATCTCTTTCCCTCTTTTGTCGTCTATCTCTTTCTAACATCTATCTATCTCTTTCTTTCATTTATCGTCTATCTTTTTCTAAATATATCCGTCCTTGTCTTTTTGTTCTAGATTTTTCTAGATGTTCCAAAAGTTCGAAAACTAACTAGATGGTTCCACCATCGTTCGCCACACTACCCCCTCCTAAAACGTGCTCGTCCCGAGCATCGTTAGAACCATGAAATTTCGCTAGCCGATCTACATGTACTATTTTTACAGGGCTCCTTGATGATTTCCGAATTCGATAGGTAACATCATTAATCCTAGTGACTACTGTGTAAGGTCCTTCCCAACTCGATTGCAATTTTGGAGATTTTCATTTTGGAGATACACCCGTAAAATTTCCGGGATTTTAGACTTGGGCGCTACTATTTGCAAATGACTTTCATTACCAGATGGACTCTCCCATTTTCGACATAATAGTTCTTCATTAAGCACCAGACTATTCCATTGCGCCCAATAGGCCTTAGTTGTTGCGCCAAAACCAGCAATATCACTCCAATCAGGTCGAGATCTATTAGCCTTTTTCCAAAGCAATATCGGTTTCAGATCTTCATCTTCCTCTTGTGACTTCCGTAGAACATCTTGACTCCACTCATCATTAAGAGCGTCCGTCCTTATTGCTTTAATGTAAATAGCACTATCTTTCTCCTCTTGTTTAATACAATGCCTGCAATCCTCTGAACACGGTCGCCTGGATAAAGCATCAGCATTTCCATGACTTCTTCCACTTCGGTGTTCCACCACAAAATCGTATTCCTGCAGTTGTTCAATCCAACGCGCAACTTGACCTTCCGGATTCCTAAATTGCAGCAGCCACTTTAATGCCGCATGATCTGTTCTGACCAGAAACCTTCGTCCCAATAAGTACTTCTTAAAATGCTGTATAATTTTGACTACTGCTAGCAATTCTCTCCGTGTAACACAGTAGTTTTTTTCTGACTTTGACAAAGACTTACTAAAATACGCTATGACAACTTCCTGATCTCCTTTCTTCTGAGAAAGTACCCTGCCAATACCCGTATTACTTGCATCGCAGTCAACTATGAAATCGTTGATCCTGTCTGGATAGACAAGTATTGGGGTATTACATAAGTGCTGCTTCAGTTCCTCGAATGCCATTTGACATTCCTGGTCCCAAACAAATGTCCGGTCTCGGTTAATTTATGCAAAGGGGTTGCCACTTGTGAAAAATTCTTAACGAACCGTCGATAATAAGAGCAGAGCCCTAAAAATGCGCGAACTTGTGTTTTATCCGTCGGTATAGGCCATTCCTTGACTGTACAAACTTTTGTTGGATCAGTTTCAATGCCGTTTGCAGAAATAACATGTCCCAAGTAGTTAACCCGTCGTCTGAAGAAGGAACATTTCTTCAAACTTAACTTGAGATTTGCACTTCTTAATTTATCGAATACCATCTCCAACTTCTTCAAATGATCATCAAAATTTCGACCCACTATAATTATGTCATCAAGGCAAACCAAACAGGTTTCTCCTAATAAGCCCTCTAAGACTCTTTCCATTAAACGTTCAAATGTAGCTGGAGCATTACATAGTCCAAATGGCATTACCTTAAATTGCCATAATCCTTAACCAGTAGAGAACGCAGTTTTCTCCTTATCCCTTGAGTCCATCTCTACCTGCCAGTATCCACTCTTCAAATCTAGGGTAGAAAACCATGTCATACCGTTCAAAGTATCGAGAGTGTCATCTATCCTTGGTAAGGGATAACTGTCCTTTTTCGTGACATCATTTAATCGACGGTAGTCTACGCAGAACCTAGTAGTTCCATCCTTTTTCTTTACTAAAACCACAGGAGAGCACCACGGGCTAATAGATGATTCGATTACCCCATTTTGTTCCATTTCCTTGATCATGTCATCAACTTCCTTTTCTTTAGCAAATGGAACTCGACGTGGTCGTTGTCGGATCGGATGTTCATTCCCAGTATTAATTCGGTGCCGAACTAATCCGGTTCTGCCAATATCCTTGTCGTCCTTTGAGAACATTTCAGAGTATCGTTGTAATAGAGTTTCGGCCTTTGCCATCTGCATGGCTGTTAAATTTTCTTTACAACCTTCCATAATTTTACTGAGATCTATTCCGCTATTTTCCCGGAAGCTGTACACTCTACCTCCGCTGCCACTTTTCATTGGGATTTCCATGGCTCCACACTTGAGAATACCCTTCTGTATGTCAAGCTTACACTGATGGTTTCGGAGGAAATCCAGTCCAATTATGCAATCATCCATAATGTCGGCTATTATCGCTTGTTGCCAATAAAGCTTGTCACCAATCTTGATAGCTACTTTCTGCTCCCCTTTTACTGGTACACGCTGGCCGGTAGCCGTCGTGAGCTGAACCGTCCGTGTTTCATTAGTTACTTTACCATTTCTCCTAATTAACTGCGGTCCAATTACCGTACGTGATGCTCCAGTATCTATAGTCAGTAAACAAGCAACTCCATTAACTATTCCATCAACAGTTAGACTGTTCCCATCTGAACTTTGGTAAATCCTTATTCTTGGGGTTATTCGTCTACCAGCTAGCGCCCACCCCGCAGCTCTGACTTTATCTAGTTTTCCTGAGTTTCTGACGCTTGTGCACTGGCGTCAGTTCTTTGTCTTCCATACGGTCGATTTGGGCACCTGCTTCGGAAATGTCCTCGCTCTCCACAGGCATAACATCTGAATGTAAAAGTCCTTCGACCTCCCGTGGAATCATCGCTTGACGTGATCTCACGTATGCGTCCGCTCCTCGAATCTCGGCGAACAGCTTCCACTTCTAAAGCGTGCGCCAAAGCCTCCTTCATGTTATCGTGGTGGCCTAATCGTACAGCTGCTCTTATCTCAACGTCAGATATACCGTCAACAAACGTTTGGAGAAGTATGCTGTTAACAAATGTTGAAGGCGAACTCTGATATGCCTTTCGCACCAGCTTCTCCACCTCCAGTGACCACTGCTGCAGCGATTCATTAGGTCTCTGATAACGCTCCCGAAGTTGGGCTCGAAACACGTGCTCTAAATGAGAGTCACCAAACCGTGATTCCAGAGCTTCCATTAGCTGCTCATAAGAGGTATCCTTACTGACAGCTTCTAATACATTCATTGCTTTGTCCCGGAGTCCCAAAATAAGCGCAGTCCTGGCTTGGCCACTATCCCATCCGTTCATTTCTACCACTGCCTCGAACTGCCGCCTGTAAGCTGCCCATGGAGATGCTCCATCATAAGGGGGTGCCTTAAAATTAATTGCAGATGGAGTTGCCACCGTTGGGATTGGCATACCCCTAACCTTTATTCTATGCAAATCTTCTTCCATGGCCGAAATCCGTTCTTCATGCCCAGACAGACACTCTTCATGTACCTGAAGCTTATTTCTTACCTCCTCAACTGCCTGTGCACTATCTTTAATAGCCTCTAGAATGCTGCCTTCACTGGTCCTCTGATCTTCCCCCAGAGCACGCAGCTGTTCTTCCACGACGCGCAGCTGATCCTCCTGACGGCGAGCTTGCTCGTCCTGCATCGCTCGCAACTGTTGCTCTTGGCGGCGAGCTTGTTCCTCCTGACGGCGGGCTTGTTCTTCTCGACTGCGGGCTTGTTCTTCCTGCATCGCTCGCAGCTGTTCGAACAATGCCCAGAACTCCGATTTAGGGGGCTGCGTACTTGATGGGTCTGTTGAAGTCCCCTCAATAGGATCGTTTAACTCTCTAGGGTTTACTTCCACAGAGCTCTCCGGTTCCAAATTCTCTTGTTGCTGGGCGGCGGCCCTAGCACGAGTGTTGACGCCGTCTCTTGGCATTACTGGCATTTTATCTTCCAATCCCACTTCTGACACCAATTGTTACGTACGAGCGGGGTACGCACCTATGGATTGGAAGAAAACACCAGTTTTAAATTTTAAAGCTTTTATTAACTCACACAGCCGCACGTAGTACCTCTCTGCAGGGTTGCCCCTATACGCACGACAAACGATGCACAGTCCCGACGATAAGTTGCCACACCCTCAATACCGTCGCCGATATTGCGCGGATCACCTCCAATATTATCGCGTCTAGCTCGCTTCTGGTTTCCCTCTCGAACTACGCTACACACCTCCTTTGCGTATCTGTCCACCAAACTTCTCACTAAATTCACCACTTAGTTCGTCTCTGTCCTCTATTAACGTTCTCTAATATCGCACTTGTCGTTTCACCGTCTTGGACTGAACTCAACTTTAAACTGCAACTTTCAACTCTAAAACTGCCCGGTAGGCGCGCCTTACGCTGTTTATATACCCGGAAGAATTTTCTAGAACCCGTCTATCTATCTCTGTCTTTTCTTTCCCGAACCTTCTGTTCGGGAACTTTCGTTTATACGTCTATCCCTTTCTAACATCTATCTATCTCTTTCTTTCATTTATCGTCTATCTTTTTCTAAATATATCCGTCCTTGTCTTTTTGTTCTAGATTTTTCTAGATTGTTCCAAAAGTTCTAAAACTAACTAGATGGTTCCACCATCGTTCGCCACAATATCATTTTTTTTTTGGTTTAATACATGATATTAGCTAGGATCTAGGCTAGAAGAGTATGGAAAGAAAAGACATACCGACTCCAAATGATTGGGAAAAGGTGAACGGAATAAGAGATCGTAAATTACGTTTTATTGTGAAAAAAGGGGATAAATTGTAACAATTTGAAGTTTACGATACCAAAAACATGTGGAAAGTCTTAACATTTTATATATTGCAGTATTGTATTCACCTTGTATAAGTCAAGGTATATTATGAGAGGAAAAGTGTAGGCGTGATGGTTTATAGCAAAATTACTGGGTCTAAACTCGTTGAACATAATGCTATTATCCGGTTCGGATTTACAGTTAAAGGGTCACTTACGCGACAATTTTTAGTGTCCGAAGATGAGTAGGAAGTATTCATCTAGATTTAGAACGAAGATAAAAAATAACACTTTATCTACATTATCTTAGATGAAACGAATACGTCAAATCAGAAAGTAAGTTTTGCAGTATGTACTTGAACCATTGTTAAGAAATTTCTTATATTAGACTAAAAGAAACATACAGAAATAAAATAATTTAATTTGTCCTCCTTCTCCTTGTCCTTCCATCCTTTGGAATTTATTTTATTTTTAATTTAAAGACATTCCTTAAAATTCCTTGCATTCTTTAGCTATCTGTACTATACAATTTCCCTGCATTGTTTGGACGTATCTATTTCACCTTCTGGTGAACCAACATAGGATACTCTATGGTTGAGCGGGCTAAGCGTTTGCCGGCCTACCTCACTGCAACGCAGAGGCTCCGGGTTCGATTCCTGGTATAATAAATTTCGGAAACGTCTTTTCTCCGTTATTTACTATGGTCTGGGTGTCTGGGATCGGCCCCAGAGTAGTGCGTTGTATATTACCCATAACACAAGCGTAATTTGCTTAATTTGGGGATATACAATATGTGTGTTTGAATGCCGAATTTAAAAAGAAAATACCGTGGAGATTGTCCTTTTTACTTTTACCTTTAAGATTGCCAATGGTGCAAAATGTGTATTGTCTACAATAATGTGGCGAATGCTGGCCAATACTTGATTAGCTGCCATCCTCCTATAATTTTGTCTCGCAATTAATGCGCAGGGGCTTGGCTCATTAAACTGGTCTGTCGGCAACTTTGTAATTTAGTAGTTGCACTTTCTCTTTAAACCTATGGTACCTAATTAATTAAAATATTTATGCAAATTCATGTCGGCGGCTAATTAGTGTTATATTTGATCAAAGCTTTCTACTGTTTAGAGTGATTTAAAAGTTTAAACAAATTAAGACATTAAGTAAGATGCTTATTTTGTGATAATCATATGCAATAATATGATAATTTATGTAAGTATATAAACAACACGGCGACTTTTGGGCCAAAGAAATGTTAAATGAGTTGATATATGGCTTAAAGAGAGTTATATTTTTCTATTAAAGCATATTCATTTCTTTTCAATTTTTGACATTTCCAAATCTCTCGTTTATGAACTGAAATTCTCAAAGTTTTATTGTACACGTGGAAACGTGTTTTATATCGGTCTAATCCCTGGAAACTCTCCAATTCAGTGGGACCACATGGTTGCTTAAAGCGGAATTGCCTCTTTCACACACATATTTTGTTAAGAAATTCCTTTAATGGCCGGTATTATAGTAAGATATAGGATTTTACTATACATTCACTTACCTTATCATCGGTTGATTTTTGACATTACTTGTATATGGAAGTGTTCAATTTTAACCCATAGGCAAATGAACGGTCGATAAGGAACTGGCCATAAATAGCTATTATTCTATTGTACTTGCGAATTTTTGTAATTGTTTAGGTAACCAATAATGCGCTATCTACCTCTTTCTAAGTATGTTTCCTCGTGATGTTTTCTGTCATATTAACACAAATTCTATTTCATAATTATGATGTAGTACAATAGAATATGACGAAACACTAAGTACGTATAATTCCACGCACAATAGAGGGTCCTGGAAAGGTGACGTAAGTTCAGTTTTTGTCATTTCATCATGCAACCCTATAAACTGCATCAGCGGAAATTTAATTCACGTCTTTAGAATAAATAAATTAAATAGTTTTACTTCGTAAATAAAAGTATAAATATCTACACGTGTGCAAGTACAATCATTAATCTATAGCAATAAATAAAATATAAATATTGTCTGTGACTTTTAAATGAACGCCAAAATTTAAGTGAAAACTGCTATTATACGATGTCTAAACATAGCTGACCAGTTTTAGAATGTTTGCCTGTAGTCTCTAATTGGCTGTAAGACAGCCCATAGCATTTCAATGAAAATTTTAACATTTCTATTATAAAGAGAATTTTCGACAATCTCCATCATTCTGGAACAAATGATATAGCTATATCTAAACGCTACATTTGGCCAAATATCCAGAAAGACTAGTTATAGTGGACAAGGTGGTGATATGCACCAGATATCAAAGACACATATCTTCACTTTTTGGCTCTTTTAATTCGATATCTTGCAAGACTGGATGGCTACCACCCCTGGTCTAAAATATGTCGCCATAGCAACCTTGCGTTTTGTTCCGGCATCAGTGACCAGGTTACAGGTTCCAGTTTTCCTTTTTGTTATTTTTTTATTTTTATTGCAGGAGCTCAACAGACAGGCAGACGGCCTACTTGATGGAAAGCGGTCTCCATCGCCTATGGACATTTGCAACACCAAAGGTGCTATAAATGCGATGCTGCTCTCTTAAGGGAGACTGGAACCTGGTCACTAATGCCAGAACACAACTCGAGGTTGTTATGGAGACATATTTTAGACCAGGGGTGGTAGCCATCTAGTCGGGTAAATGCCCTACCTGGGTGTCGGTTGATTTGTCGCCTCTTACGACAGGCCGCCCGGCCGCAGGAAATTGTATTCTTTCTCCGTTCCTGCACGGATAAAAGAGAGCAGCAGCGCATTTGTAGCACTTTTTGTGCTATAAATGTCTATAGGCGATGGTAACAGTTTTCCATCAAATGGGCCGTCTGCCTGTGTGCTGAACTCCCGCAATAAAAAAACCCAGAAAAAACACAATATACGAACATTAACTCCAAGTCCCGAGCTAATGATGTTGTGGCCACAGTTAAGTAGTCAATTGAGTCAAATACTTTGCGTAATCATATTAGCTTGCCAGAATCGAACACAGCGTTCTTACAAACATTATCTGACGGAAGAATAATAATAAAAGTTATAATTTCTCAGTGGAATAGTAACAATTTAGAAATTCCCTCAGATTTCAATATGAAATTTCTGAATTTCCGATGAAAACATTCTCAGATCGGCGTTTATCAAAGCTTTCAACTTTCAAATTTAGTACAATAATAAAATTGTCAAACGTATCAAGTTTAATGATCATCTTTTAAATGAACTATTTTTTATTGTACAATATGTGTGAGTGATGATATGAATAAAAACGGTCGTTAGAGGAAATAGATCAAAAGCTTTATACCGTCATCTGTAACTGTCACAGCTACTTTATTGTGGTCTGGCACCAGCTGTTGTCGGTCCCACCCTCGTGTTTTCATACTTGTACAAATATTTCAGATTGTATAAAACGATCTTTGTTTTATTAATAATTTTATACATTTTCAGATATATCGGCATGCTGCGACAAAGCCGAAGGCACGTGTCGGAGCGTGTGCGAGAAGGTAAGTTTCACACCAAAAACATCAGGTTATCAAAATAAATAACAATATTAGAAAAAATTACATTGACATCAAAATTTTGCGTACATTTTGCCTTAAAACTTTCGCAATTCAAACTAGGTACTAACACCTAAACTAGGCCGAGCCTGTAACTTAGGTGTTAGCCCCTTCCAGCGACCTAAAAGTATATTTATATACTTTATGTAACACTTTATGTTTTATTACTAGAAAACAAGATAATAATACAAAAGTTCAAAAAAGAAATTATTTAAAGGTAGCTAAATTGAAAATGCTCGAACTTTTTATAACACGCATGCAGGGAGAGCAAAAGAATGTAGGTTACCTACTAATAGTTAAGACAATGATTATTGTATTATTGACGTATAACAGTGACGATAGTGTTTATGAATAATTAAATGTGAATCCTAGCGATATTAGCACTGGAATGATCAGAGATTAATCATACTGTAATAGTAGACTTGCGATTTTCATAGCCTGTTTAATATTATAAGCTGTAAAACTTATCATAGTAAGATCTGCTCATTTAACGGAAAGGACTGTATACCCACAATGCTAACCCATATCCTTAAATTGGATCCAGAGTTAGCTCAGTTAAGATCAGCGTTGTCATTCGGTCTAGGTTATCAAGTGAAATATCAAGCAGTATTCTTGAATCACTTGTTCTTCAAGACACATACTCCAAACGCATGCCTGTGATAAAATCGATTAGAATGTTCCCATGTTCGACGTTCACTGTGTCAGATGCATTGGTCAGATCGAACACGTCCCAATTATGTATTCCCAACAATTCTCAGTACAAATTCTTTAGCTGCAGTCACCCGCTGAATTTTAATCTCATCGTGAATTTCAATCAAAGATTTCAGTGGAAAGCTAAATTGACTAATTAAGTAGATTTATTGCTTCCCCAAAACTTTTTTCCCCGGCGATACTTATTTATATCCCCGTCCGCTTCGAGGTCATTCAATATTTTGTTCGACATAATGGCACCGCAGTGGCACCACAAAAGCGTTCAACCGTCTTTGATTTCCTTTTATAGAATCTCCCGGGTCTTTGATGTAATGTTTCTAAAACAAATAAAGGATCCAAGCGTGACGTAAACGCAATCACATATGATTTCCACGATCATACGTCTTCCTGCGTTATTGAAATGTTATAACCACGAGCTTTTTACTTGTAGATACGTTTGCCTGCGATTAACTTTACTGAGGTAGTTGCCTGACTTTTGGTACGTACACACCTCTGTCGCGTCACTTCAAGAAGCATAATTACTCTAATTTTATAGATAAAATGCTCTTATTCTGTGTAGATAATTAGTAACGTATTAAAATGATTATTTTTATATCTTCGGTGCTTTAAACAGGACCTCTAATTGTACTTCATATATATCGCATTTAACGATAATACCGTCTATTAGCTACCTACTTTTTGTATTTCTATCACAGAAAGAAAGTGCATTTAGTGTACAAAAAAGGTCAACCAATAGATAGGGCTTATGATGGTTAATATATTCTTTCCATTCCTAGTGTACTATATGTAAATATCTAATATGCTTGTGCATATAATGATGTTGTATATTTCATGGGATAGCTTAATTTCAATTTTTTTAATACAAAGATTTTTAGTATTAAAATTAGAATAAATTAATATTATTAGTGA
Source organism: Dendrolimus pini (assembly GCA_949752895.1). Taxonomy (NCBI): domain Eukaryota; kingdom Metazoa; phylum Arthropoda; class Insecta; order Lepidoptera; family Lasiocampidae; genus Dendrolimus; species Dendrolimus pini. The sequence continues at coordinate 15,180,803 of OX457140.1, read as the reverse complement.
GGTGTGTAAGAATAAGCCTGAATGGCGCTCTGTTGTTCGTGCCTACTCCGCAAGGGACCTGGCGTGAAGTTATGTATGTATGTATGTAATATTATAAGTCATAAGTTATTCGTAAGGTACACCTCAACACAAAAATCATAAATTAATACCACACACAAGAACCAAAATAACTAATAAGCGTGTTAAATTCTAAAAAATCTAGAAATTAAGTTGTAAAAAAGGGTACGGAACTCGAGTCCGTAGAGTTGTTAAAAAGTAAAAAAAAATACAAAGATTACCATCATCATAGTATTTAATCTCGGTTCCGATTTAAACGTCCGCTTTGGAGCCCGGGGTCTGCTTTTTGTACTTTTCCTCTCCACTCCACGTGGTCTTACGCATCATTTTAATCTAACGATGTCGGTATACGACGCATCTATATATAAAACGTCTCAGCGTTATAAGGAAATTATAAGAGCAAGGCGAGTCGTTCCTAATCAAAGAATCACGTCACAGACTGTCTCCTTCTGAGAAAGCGCGTCGCTTGAATAAAAGGTAAATTATTAAAACGTGTAAGAAGAGACGTACGGCTTGGACTAATACATTCGTATTTAATTCCGTCTCGTTAGGGAACACCGCGTGACGGTCGTTTCCTCCCCCGCGACACTGTTTGAATAAGTTACTCGCTAACACCGATACATTCTGATTCATAAAACATAATAATCCAACAATAGAAATTACGTCGTTGACGACTATCATGAGAACCTCTTCAGCAAACGTTAGGGACACGAAGCCTTGAGGTATTGTGTACGACATAATAAATGGGTTGCATTATTTTGTTGATTAAATTTGTACCCGGCAAATATTTTTTAACGATTTGTTACTTACATTCAGAAGACTGAGAGGGACAAATTGTTATATCGATGGTTAACCACCAAGTCTCATATCTGACATTTCGAGCTTCTTATGAACAAACTTCGTTAGTGACAGAATTTGGATATTTCACAATATTCTTATTGTTAACTTACAGGTAAAACAATTTAGATCCCAATACAAAGATCTTTAGGCTCATAACTACGTTAATGACGGAATTATGAATTTATCCGTACAGGAACGGAGAAAGAATACAATTTCCTGCGGCCGGGTAGCCTACCGTAAGAGGCGACAAAACAACCCACAGCCAGGTGGTAGGGCGTTTGCCCGGCTGTATGGCTACCACCCTGGTCTAAAGTATGTAGCCATAACAACCTTGAGTTGTGTTCCGGCATTAGTGACCAGATTCCAGTCTCCCTTAAGAGAGTAGCAGCGCATTTATCGCACTTTTGGTGTTGCAAATGTCCATAGGCGATGGTAACCGCTTTCCATCTAGTGGACCGTCTTCATGTCTGCTGAACTCCTGCAATATTTTTTTTTTTACTAGAAGTCGAATTCCCTGAGTAGGTAGTGTATACAAAATAATTTGTAAAACAGCTCTTCTATAAAATTTTATGTTTGTGGTTTGTGATTTTCTTCCATAAAAGGCTAAATTTTTTGAATAATTGCTTTTTTAAAAATTGATTTTAGTCACATAAAAGTGAATAAAATATATTATCCTCTATCGTACATTTTTTGTAACTTTTTATTTTGTAATTATCAATTAATTATTTATCAATCTTTCTAACTGTTTTGTTTGCCCATATTTGCTCTTATATCAAAGCCAAAAGTTATTTTTATGAATACAATTTGATTATTTTATTTTAAGACCTGTATCTGTTACATTAGCATAAGTATAAAACAGGAATTATTATACTTGGAGGCGGAGAAAGAATACAATTTCCTGCGGCTGGGCGGCCTGTCATAAGCTGCGACAAAATAACCCACAGCCAGGTGTTAGGGTATTTGCCTGTCTGGATGGCTAACACCCCTGGCCAAGACAATGCCGCCATAACAACCTTGAGTTGTGTTCCGGCATTAGTGGGCAGGTTCCAGCCTCTATTTAGAGAGCAGCTGCGCATTTATAGCACCTTTGGTATTTGCAAATGTCCAAAGGCATTCGTAACAGCTTTCCATCATGTGGGCCGTCTGCCCGTCTACTGAATTCATTCAATAAAAAAATCAGATAATATATGGTATATATCTTATGGTAAATTATAGATAAACACCAGTTTTCTCACCAAACCAACAACACAGACGTGGAAAGTTAACTAACATTTGATCGAGTGAAAAGAAGTGTAGTTTCCTCTAACTTCACCCACAAACTTTCATTGGCTTCCGTTTGTTTTAGTTTGATTAGAGCTTCTGCTAAAGATTTTCTGTATTTACTGATGCGAAATAACTTAATTGGGGCTAATAAACCTTTTACCTCTAATTGAATTATCAAACAACAAATAAAATAATCCACTTGTTATCGCACTTATTATCATAATATCTAGAAGCGACTCATTTTGAAACTTTTTTAAAACTTAAAGTATAGCAATAACAAACAATATTGAATTTTGGCATATTTTTAGGTTTAATCCCCAGGGTAGAAAGCCGTTTCCCTAAAAAGCCATGATAGGTAAATGGGTAGCGAACGCGTCTTAAATTTAAAGGGCGCGGCTTCGGATCCTGGCTAAAAAGCATGCACCACTTAGGCAGTTTTCTGACCTAATGTGAATGTTGTTACAATTACCACGTGCTTACGGTGAAGGAAAACATCGTGATGAATCCTGCACATCGAGATAACCGATGTGTCAAATCTGCCAAGCCGCCATAGACAAGCGTGGCGGGTATACTGCCCTTTCCGTTATAGTGAGGCCAGAGCCCAGCGGTGGGCTGTTTATGGGCTGTTATTTTTTTTATCATTCCCTAGTAAGTCGTGTATTTAATACCAGTTAATAAATTAAAAAATCGGTATACTTTATAAAATTATTATATTTCTTCATCCGCCCGTCTGTTGTTTTATATACGTAGCTGACAAGGCAATCGGTGTTAAGATAATTGCTTCCAAACTTGTGAAAAGTTGAATCTCAAATTTTGTTTAGAGGGTGGAAAAAATTGACCAAACATGTGGCACATGTGGCTAAAAAATACTTTCGACAAAAATAATAAGCGAATGAGATTTTACTATATACACTAATGGCCGGCTCCTATATTTTACTATTTATTCAATTGCACTACCATCGCTTAAATTTTAAAAAACAATAATATGGAGCTGTCTTGCTCCCCCACCCTAAGCCCTTATCGTAAGTCAAGGACTTTGTTTTTCTTATGTATGTCTATCTTTATATAGACTAAATTCTATTATTATTATCATATATATATTTTATTATCCAAATCTTTTACATTATTATTATACTTATTAACTATATAAATTATAAATGTAACAGATTTTTAAGTTTAACCTTCCTTGTTTCTTATATCACTATATCTATGCTATTTACGTATTCTCTTATGTATATAATGTCTTTGATTTGTCTATATATTTCCTATGTGATTTACAACAAACACACGTATACACCCACACACACTTACTACATTTATATTAACTATTGCTGTCATCGGCAGTGTATAACGTAGTGTTAAATTCTCTTTGGGCAGTGTTTTGGTTCCGAGGACGAGATTACGCCCCCCTGGTGCTGTTCTTTTGAATTGAATTGACTTCAGTGCAGAAGCGCTTAAGGTGCGGTCTGGATTTCATATCCGCAATTAGTTATTTTATTGTGTCCTTGGTCAGTTTGGTTTTTGTAGCTATTTCCAGGTCACACTTGTGCCCCTCGTGTATTTAGCATTCGAGCATCAGGTGTTGATTCGTCTCGTCCGATTCGGATCCAGATATTCAAGCTGGACTGTCCTTTTTTATTTTTTTTAAACATTACTTGTATGGAGTTTATGTTAAAATTTAACCGATGGTAAGACAAATGAACGGTTGGTAAGATATGGGAACCGGTCATAAGAAGTTTTTGAGATAACTAAACACGGGTGATTTGTTTTTTAGGCAATGGACGACTTCGCCGGTATATAACTTCTGTAAACAAACGGGTAGACGGATCACCTAACTTCCTTGATGCCCCCTACTACACCTGGTATAATGCTAGTGTGACTTTGTCGCGCAGATTCACAGTCCCCGACATTAATCTTGAGCGGTCACTTTGCCCTACAAACAGTGAAATTTCCGTCCTTTTTAGAAGTACACGTATGATAGAAGTCCCTTTCAAGTACAGAGACAAAAACATAATATTGTCAATAAATCTCATTAAATAAGCTACGATCTTTACGCAAAGCGATCCTATATACTGTTTCGCCGATCGCTCAAGATTCCTGCTACTATTACTAAGGGTTTAATACGTTATTTGAGATGCGACATTGTTAATGAAGTGAAACATATATTTACACTAAAGTAGCTAATTGTTAATGCGTTATTTTTAAGCGCAGTTAGTCGCATTTAATCACAGTTAGTAACAATAAAGCAGCTGGAGTAGGGGCGTAATATAAGAATACACAATCTATATATATATAAAAAAGAAAGTAGTGTAACTATACACTATTTATAACTCAAGAACGGCTTTACCGATTTGGCTGAAAATTGGTGGGGAGGTAGCTTAGAACCAGGATACGGACATAGAATACTTTTTATTCCGTTGGAACCGGTAGGTGGCGCTGAGATCGGGTTCTAGAATCCTCCTAATCACCTGGACCGATTTCGGTGGTTTTGTTTTTGCGTGTTTGAGTGGGTTCCCGGGTGGTTTAGATTCGCAATTAGAACCGGTAGGTGGCGCTGAGATCGGGTTCTAGAATCATCCTAATCACCTGGTCCGATTTTGGTGATTTTGTTTTTATGTGTTTGAGTGGGTTCCCGGATGATTTAGACTCGCAATCAGAACCGGTAGGTGGCGCTGAGGTCGGGTTCTAGAATCATCCTAATCACCTGGATCGATTTTGGTGATTTTGTTTTTGTGTGTTTGAGTGGGTTCCCGGATGGTTTAGATCGCAATTAGAATCGGTAGGTGGCGCTGAGATCGGGTTCTAGAATCATACTAATCACCTGGACCGATTTTGGTGATTTTGTTTTTGTGCGTTTGAGTGGGTCCCCGGATGGTTTAAATACACAATTGGAACCGGTAGGTGGCGCTGGGATTGGGTCCTAGAGTTTTATTTTTTCAGAGCAAGACAACGTCTGCCGGGGCCGCTAGTTAGTTATAAAAGGTAATAGAGCATGTTTCTTAAAGGTTTGTTTCTTAGACCAATCAAAAGTATGATATCAGAATAAGCACATGTTTACAGCCTGTTTAAGTGCACTTTGAATTACATTTAGTTCATAATGGTTGGGGGACGACGAGACAGAAGCAACAATCTAAATAAAGTATCTCCTCGTTAAGCCCGCTATTAAGCACACTTAACCCCTCGTATCGGCTGCTTGAGTTATTAATTGAACCAATATTTGAAAGCAGATGCTTTCTCTGTTATTAGGAAATCAATTAAGGGACATGTTGATATTTTATTTAATGCTTATGTTGATAATACACAATGGAAATGGTACATGTGTGGTTTTAAAGTATTGTTCTGACGGATGGATGAATAAGTATGTAAAAATGTTAGGTTTAGTATTTTATACTCCTAAAGGTTTTAATTTCAACGATATTGGATCTTGGATGAATAACTAATGTGGAATATGTACGAGTATATTGTTACGAGCTACAGGACTCGAATTAAAATAAATGCCGTTGGAATTACTATATAGTTTATTAGAACTGTACAAATACGTGCAAAACAGGTACAAATAAAACTGGATGCAACCAGTTCACACTGTTCAAACTGCACAATTCAATTACACGCGAAAAGTCCGTCACTATATCGTTAATCGAAAGTACTACACACGTCCTACCCATATCGTAGTCCGTTCGGGCATTGTTTTATGCTAAACTGTATAATAGAACAAAGGATCGCGTTCGCCGAGTTGATCCCGCACACCTGGCAAGCGTCGACGGCCATAAACAAGTTCAATAACAATAGCATGATTTTCTGTATTAAAAAGTCTAAACACAAAGTAAACAAAAGAATCCCTAAATCAAAGAAGGCAATAAACGGCGTTTTACAACGTGCAGGTGTATGCATTTCTTTGTCGGTATGTAACAATATTAAATATTATAGATTCCTTACTATAGATTTAGATATATAGATAGACCACTTTATTGCACACCAAAATAAACAAGTACAAATAATTCAAATTTACAATTTTTTAGGCAATACAATAGATTTATATTTTATTTCGCCTATTTTCTAGTGTTTCTGCTTTTCGTGTTAACTTTTAAGTAGTCGACGTTTTACCATTCGCACCAACCAGTTGGTAAATCAATGTTTATAAAAGCATCAACTAAAACTACAAAAAAAAATACAATATTGGATTCTTGTTTTATAGTTACATTACTTTCATAGCTTCTTTAAACATAGATATTTATTAAATTAAATTATAATATACAACCCGAGTTTTAATATATTATTGAAATATACATAATTATCTATACATATAGTAAAATTGTAGAGGTCGAATTTCTGTACAATGAAAAAAAATGCTCAAAACCGAGTCAGGGGGACGTAAGAAGTGAAACATTCGTAGAAGTAATTTAGACTTTTTTCAATTTTTTTGTTTCTCTGTTTATCTGTCTGTTTGTACCGGATAATCTCCGAAACGACTGGACCGAGCTTATATCCCTGGTCAACATATAGGATATATTTGATTCTGAAAAATTAAAGAGTTCGCGTGGGATAGTCGAAAAACCGCACCACGCGGACGAAGTCGCGGGCAGAAGCTAGTCTACAATTAGATATTATAAATTATTTTAATATTAATTCATAAACGTCACGTTTTTAAAGTAACATAAAAAGTTTTCTGTATTGTATCAGTTCATAATGTCTCATTTGATTTAAGAATGATTTCCATATTTTTCTTTCTATCAAAATTACGTAGGAGTTGATTGTTAAAATACTCGAGACCTATTACTTTCTATTATATACAACAAAGGTTGCGTCGATGGGGTGCACGTATGGGGTATTCATGAAGAGGGGAGTAATTGGCACCGTAGTGGGATGACAGGGCATGCCCTATACCACAGTAATGACTTAATGGCCATGTCAGCCATTCCTGGCTGGTTAGAACTACGGTCTATGTATCGATAATAACAAGGCTTCCAATGTATTGCATTGGGTTTTTCCAACCTGTATAAAGTTATAAATATGTTTGCATGTATAAAACTAGTCTTACATTACTTTTTAGTCTTACATGTTTCAATGTTATCCATACAATAAAAGAAGAATATTAGTAACTCTGACAAGCTCTGAATTTCATACATCTTTTGAGTTTGATATTTTATTATTTAAAACATATTTTTTAAAGTAAATCATTCAAAAACTGAGCTTTAATAATTTGGAATGTTGACTCATTTAGTATTAAGATGTGTAAACCTAGCACTTCAGATGTCAAGATATTTTGAATTATTTATTGACACCATATTATTGCTCACTTCTACATCAGTAAACAGGCAAGGGGGGAGGGAAATAAGCAGTTCGTTGTCAGCCAATCGCAGTCCACTGCTGAGCGTAGGCCTCCCAAAGTCGGCGCCACTTATCCCTGTCTTGTAACTTCCTCATCCAGCGCCTAACAGCGATCTTGCGCAGGTCGTCAGTCCATCGGGCTGGAGGGCGTCTGACACTAGATTTACCGAGACTCGGTCTCCATTCCAGAACTCGTCTGCTCCATCTACCATCGCTACTGCGGCAAAAATGACCAGCCCACTGTCACTTCATCATGCTAATTTTGCGAACTATTTCAGTTACTTTGGTTCTGTTATAGATGTTCTAATTTCTAATTATATCCATAAGAGAAATACCCAACATAGCTTCCTCCAAAGCCCGTTGAGCGACTGGACCTCGTGGACCAACCCTGCCATCAGTGTCCACGTTTCAGCAATCCTGTGTCAAGCAGTGCGAATTTGTAAAGGCAACTTATTTGAATATTTGAAGCTGGCGTTGACCACTTCCTCGCCATTGCCTGCTGCCTTGGAAGTGAGCATAAACCCTAAATGAGGCTGCGATTTCATTTTAAGCAGTTTTATATATTATAGAGTAGTGAAAAACTACGTGCAATCGATTAGAGGCGTTTCACACATTCACGAATTTTAATTTAGTACTAGCTGCCCGGCGAACTTCGTACCGCCATATTTTCTGAATTCCTAAAAGACTTTGTTTCATGACACAAACACAAAATCACCATAATCGGTCCAGGTGATTAGGAGGATTCTAGAACCCGATCTCAGCGACACCTACCGGTTCTAATTGCGAATCTAAACCATCCGGGAACCCACTCAAATACACAAAAACAAAATCACCAAAATCGCTCCCGGTGATTAGGAGGATTCTAGAACCCGATCTCAGCGCCACCTACCGGTTCTAATTGCGAATCTAAACCATCCGGGAACCCACTCAAACACACACACAAAATTTCATCAAAATCGGTAAAGTCGTTCTTAAGTTATGCGCTTACCAACACATTTTGCGATTCATTTTTCAAAGATAAGATTTTTAAAAAGCGTCGACGTTTAAAAGCTAACGATTTCAACGATTATGCGTTTAAAGTTTATATTAAACAGAAAAATAGGTTTGTAGGTTTATTTGTAATGGAAAATGTAAGACGCGTGAATTTTGTAATAATACGGTAGAGTTAGTAATATTTGAGGCCGTGTATTATATTATATATACGGGATACGGTATACGCGGGAGTAATGTCCAATTGATTAGAATTTCAGCCAGTTTTAAGAAAATAACTCGTGATAGTTGTTAGCCTAGTGGAGAACGCACTCGCGTTGCAGACATGGGTACGAATTCTGGTTAGGAATCATGCGCTAGTTAAGTATTTTTCTCATGTAACTTCGTAAGCAAATCTGCACATCGATCGATATAATGCAAGTTCATAAAATATAGTAAAAATGTTGAGGCCCGAGCTTAGTGTGGCGAGGCTTTAGGAGTTGTTATTATAATAAATTTTATTTTGTTTTATTTATTTATTTTAACATGGAATAGACAGTAAATATCAATTCTATTGGCTTCTAAACTAGCTTGCACAGTATTATAGGGGCTAGTGCCCTCTCCCTTAATGTAAACACAATAACATATCGTCCGTGAACTTCTGATACGTCCTAACTAGCATTTTTGCGCAAAACTTTATTTTGATGCCACCTTTTGGCAAAGGTCAGAATTAAGTGAGTCCAATACAGTACAGCTCAAATTTTTTTTGTAGTGAAAGATCTCAGAAGTTCCCGAAAGATATATACAAGACAACAGAGGTACGATGAAAGTTATAGCCATCATGGAGCATGTTATTTTTTGTTCAAGCTGTGGAATTGAACTTCTTGCCGGGGGGTTTCCAAGAGCGCTATAGTATGGGGCTCTTTGAAAAGTGAACAATGTTTAATCTGCTAGCGATAGAACTTTAAAATGTACATTCCCAGGAGAAAAGTTTAAATAAGACAAAGTATTGATAGCTCTTATCTTATCACCACGAGATAATGCATTTTGTATCACAATTTGGAACATTGAAAAACCACATTATAATTAACATAACATATTAAATTAACAAAATACATTGCATATATAATTATATATGTGTCATTCTCATTTCCAACGATATGTATATATTTAAAGTGTTAATGAGGTAGGCCATGCAGATGTTCTAAGGCGACGCTGATCATTTATCTCAGATGAACCCCCTGCCAGTTTGCCTGCAAAGAAATATAAAAAAGTCCTTTATTCTAGGTGCAGGTTAATTAAACAAGAAATGTACATAATGCTCTACTGATGAAATGCGAAAAACATTCAGCACACATGAATTCCTATACACACCATAGGGCATTATATTAAGCCGTACTCCTGTCGTAAATCGTGAAGGTATTTACGAGGCGGGAGTGATGTATCTAGCAAGCGTGTAGGCACACGACAGCCGATGGGCTGCGAAAAACATATCGCAAAGTAAATTTCAACAACAGAGTGCTGACATAATAATGCATATATTTATATGCATACACCACATATTGCCATGGAACAAGATTTTAAGAAATTTGGAAGTAGTTGGTGCCATCAGTCTGTTCAGCACGAGTTCAGCAGACACGCTACCTGATGGAAAGCGGTTACCATCGCCTATGGATATTTGTAGCACTAAAGGTGCTACCAATGTACTACCACTCTCTAAAGGTTGGAACCTGACCACTGATATCGGAACACAGCTCAAGATTGTTATGGTGGCATACTCAAGAAGTCAAGACCAGGGGTGCCCTACAGGCGGGTAAATTCTCTGCCACATAGCTGTGGGTTGTTTTGTCGCCTCTTACGACATTTTGTATTATTTCTCCGTTCCTGCACGGGTATGCTTGTGCCACCCCGACCTGGCGAATCCCACACACAGGCCGCGATTTTCCCCTACGCGCGGCTGATGGCAGCCAATCGGGTTCCCCCTCGTTAAAAAAAAAGTGAAAGATCCTAAATCACATACGATTTCTCTCAATTATTGACATCTATCTATATATATAAAAGAAAATCGTGCTAGTTACACTATTTATAACTCAAGAACGGCTGTACCGATTTGGCTGAAAATTGGTGGGGAGGTAGCTTAGAACCAGGAGACGGACATAGGATACTTTTTTTTCTATCCCGTTGGAACCGGTTGCGCTGAGATCGGGTTCTAGAATCCTCGTAATCACCTGGACCGATTTTGGTGTTTTTGTTTTTGTGTGTTTGAGTCGGTTCTCGGATGGTTTAGATTTACACTAAGAATCGGTAGGTGGCACTGAGATCGGGTCTTAGATTTTTATTTTTCAGAGGAGGACAACGTAGTCGAGGCCGCTAGTTTTAAATATTTCAGAAAATATGAAATATTTCGATCTTACTACGAATGATTCCCTACAGTGGGAAGCCCGAGCCCACCAGTGGGACAGTTATGGGCTGTTGTTATATATATATATATATATATATATATATATATATATATATATATATATATATACTACGAATGGTCTATAATACATTCACTGTAGTGAATGTAGTAGAGACATTCGTGGTAATATATACTTCCTTTTTGTGCTCTCTTCCAGCACTAGGAAGTTTCTTTCGCCGTTTATTCTCTTCCAGCCATAATACTTTGCGAAACGGCAGTAAGATAGCGTAGGCCGCCGCGAACCGCCGATCCCGGTCCACCGGGATCCATGCCCTCGGGCTTTATATTACCCGTTGCCCGTTCTCAATTAGTTCATTGTATCGCCCTATGGTGGGCATCATCAGATTCATCCCTCTCTCATGGCAACAGTCCAGCCGAGGTAAAACTCCCTAGGGAGCTCCCTCGAGCAAGTTGCCCCCGGGCTCGAGCGTCTTCGCAATGCGAAGGCGCTCGCCCCGAAAACCCCGGTAAAGTTGTGAGGTCTTCGGACCAACAACATAAAGTCAAGTAAAAAAAAATCTCTTCCAGCAACACTCTGTATTTAAAATGCTCTGTGCCTCGGATTTGATTCCTAACACCGCTACTTTAATATTTATGGAATCGACACTCTATTCATATTTATTAACCTATCCAATAAATATACATCATACAAGGAGTATTTTTAGTTGCGTACATTCCGTGTGTTGCGGCTTTGGCCGGCAAGATCAAAGATAAAGGTGTCTTTGATGTAAGGTACATCATTCGTCGAATATTTGGTTGTCGCGACTGTTTCTAAATGTATTTTTATAATCCCAATAAATATTTTAACATTGCGAAAAAATGCTTTTAAGATTTTTTTTTAGAGAATATTAAAAAAGTAAGATGTAAGCAATAAATCAAAAAAGTGACCGTGTCGCACATGGAAGGTTTGTATACAAAATCTATAACATTATAAAATTCTAAACATATGTGAAAATATTGAAGCTATTAAAAAAACTGGAATACACTATATAACTGATGGAGAACACAATGGAATTTTTAAGATTTCTTGTCTGTTTGTTCGGGATTGACGTAAAAAGTACTGGGCCGATTTCGAAGCGGATTTCGCTGCTCTAAATCTAAAAAAGAACTGCATCGAGAAACTATAAATATTTGTTAAGTACCTAATTAATAAATTTAGAAAAAACTGCACACCTGTTAGACGAATATTGCTTATTTAAAAAAAAATGTGTGTGTATGCAGGTCACACGCAATAAAAGTGTAAAACTAATTGTGCCAAGGGGTGGGAGGGATTCTAAATTTGGTAACCTCACATTTCATATATTATATCGTTATAATATATTTATGCTTTTAAACACAAAATTTGAAGTATTAATGAAACATTTCAAAACATTTCCAACTCTATCTGCATAAACATTGTATTTAAATTATGAAATATAATGTATTCTATCTCGTTCTCTCGCAGGCTTACTCGTATAGATTTATGGGTTCTATCTCTTTTTAGTTTCAAATCATAAAGAAGTAACAACTTTAAAAAAATCGGCAGATAAGTACATATATGTGTTATATATCCAACTAAGCAATTTACACTTTTGTTATGGTTAAGGGTACCTAATATATGACAGACAACTCTGGAATCGATTCCTGACCATAATATATAAAGGAAACATCTTTAACGAATTTATTATGCCAGAAATAGAACCTGGGATCTCCGCTCACCTTTGTTTTAACGAGGGGAAATCCGATTGAAGACCATCAGCCGCGCGGCGATCGCGGCCGGTGTGTAGGATTTGTCACGTCGGAGTGGCATTAGCACTGTAAGGGAGACTTCTATTGCCACACCACGTTCAGGGTTACCCACTTAAAACCCTCGGGGTTCCTTTCTGCGCTTTATGCCAAGGCTATGGGAATTACGGCTCGATTAACTCCGCTTGCCGTAATATCCGCCCGCCTAGATCAACAAGTTATGAGGGTATGAGTATAACATACCACTCAACGACAAAAGCCGTCTAATTAATTATCTTACAACAACCGAATTCTAGTAAGGTTTGTCTATATATTAATACGTGAAGCAATAACTTTGTACCTATTTTTACGAAAATTGCGCGGATGGAGGAGGAGTATGTAATTTAGCACACTTAAAGTTTATATAGAGAAGGAGTACCGAACGCTAATATTTTTTAAAATTATCCATTTAAAAATACATTAAATCAATAAAATAACGTTACACCCATTACCATGTATTTGACACACACACGCATATATACTCTTTGTTTATTGTTCAAGTCATATTAACAGTGTAACCTTAGAGATTGTGATTATAGAAGTATAGTCTTTGACAATAGTTATTATGGTCGAATTTCGACCACGGGTGACAAGTATTATTTATTATGGTTAACAAAGAGATATAATTGTATATCATTGTATATTATACATCGAAAGCAGTCTACAATCCAAGATTCGTGGTAAGTCGTGGTAGAATAATGGTTATCGCACGCGTCCCAAACTCAAAGGGCGCGGTTCCATCCTGGCTGGAACGCATGCACCACTTAGGCATTTTTCTGACCTAATGCGCATATTGTTACAATTACCACGTGCTAACAACGGCGAAGGAAACCATTGTGATGCAACCTGCACATCGAGATAATCGATGTGTCTAACCTGGCAAGGCGCCTTGGATAAGCGTGCCGGGTATATTGTTCGTTCCCCTTTAGTCCCCTGTAGTGTAGTTTAGGGAGGCCCGAGCCCAGCTGTGGGACGTTTATGGGCTGTTATTATAATCCAAGATTCAAAGTATATCCAACTGCATTATCCACAGTGAACAACAGAAATATGAATACACTTATCACATCTCATTAAACATTTATGTAGGTAATAACAGATTAACAGGTTACCTCATTGGACTGCCAATAAATGTAGTTGTTGCATCAATACTAAAAGCAAGTTGATTCATGCAATATGACGCAACTCCAGCACCCCGCACATGAGTAGATACAGATTCGCAGTGCATCGCTTGTGGTTGCGGTTTGACAGCAGTGACAATCACGGCGCGCGGTGGGCCGATGTTTCGGGAATTCGTGGAGCGTGATCGGGATTCCGATCTAGTATCCAACGGATGCCGATCACGTCGTGACAACTTCGGTGGCGTTTGCCCGACGGCTCGTGCATAAACATACCTGAATCTGTTATTGGTATTTAACCTACAGCATGTTTTATGTTAGATATTAACCTAATATAAAACTAGTCTATAATAAAACTACGTTTCGGCCACTTTTCAATAGCCGTGTTCACGAAAGACAAAGATATCAAGTGTCAATGAGTATACATATTAAACTTATGTATACATACAATACTCATTATATGTATACTCATTGGCACTTGACATATTTGCCTTCCGTGGTCACGGCTACTGTAAAGTGGCCGAAACGCTTAAAGCCATTAAAACGTAGTTTTATTATGTACACTAGTCGCGAAAACCTAAGAAAGAAAAGTAAGTCTACTGAGTACGCTTCTGATTAACTTTTTGAAGTTCATTAGCTACCATGCATTAATACCTCAACGACGTGGGTAAGAATCCTGGCTGAGAAACTACGCTTAGGAAGTTTTTATTGCGAAGCTGGCAAACATGTATATGGCCCCTAATGGAAAGTGGCTACCACCAGGCTAACGCCAGAGGCCCGTCCGAGCTGGTGAATGCGCGAGCGACGCTCGAGTATCGGTCAGGGGTTCTAGTGGGTATCCCAAAGCGCGGCGTGGTAATAGCATCTCACACGTGAGGTGCTAGTGCCACCCCGACCTGGCGAATCCCACACACGGGCCGCCACCTTACGCACACACGGCTCACGGTCCTCAAACAGATTTCCCCTGTATAAAAAAAGGCTAACACCAGTGGCAAAGCCAACGCGATGCCAGCCCTAAGTATAGGTGTATGGAATAAAGGGATTATACAGGATTTTTGGAGAAATGAGATAAAGGGCATGGGTTAGAGGAATGGTGCAGGGGTATAGGGGGAGCCAGAAATCGAAACTCACTCACCGTACAAAACGCGTGTAGCTCAAGGCCAACCATTTCATGCCGAAATTCTATGAGAGCGTGGTATCGCATCGATCGATTAATGGCCGGTTAATATATTATACTATTTATTCAATGGCCCCACCATTGGTTGAACTTTGCATTACGTGTATAGAGTTTATGTCAAATTTTAACCGATAGTAAGGCAAATGAACGGTCGGTAAGGTATAGGAACCGGGCTTAAGAGACGAAATCAAGTTAAGAATAGTACAATGGCTCTACCATGTATAAATTGTTGATCTGTGTAAATTTTATTACAATTACGGCGTACTGGTAGAGCTTGCCCATCGAGGTAATCGGCGTGTAAACTTCGCTAATTCGCTTTGACCAAACGTGATGAGTATTATATATCGTAAAATTGAGAAATTCGATATTACTGATATTAAATTTAAAACGCATAGATATACCTATATCTACCTAACCTAACTATAAAATATATACCTACATGATATTCTGTAAAGGTGCGCCTATTCTTGACTTGCTCTTACATAATTCACAGTGATTAATCATGTCCATACGAATACGAAGAGAGTTGTCTTCGTGTTTGTTTACTCGGTCGTACTAGCGCGTTAGTTAGAAAATATATCAATTATCTTAGAAATCCAAATAAAAATATGAAGAAACGTCGCCAGCGGAGACACGGGCGCGAGACAGACAGACAGACATGAAAGGATTTCAGAGATGTGTCTATTTTCACCCGCTTTGAACTGAGTCGGTCACATTGGTCTGTTTATTTTTGCAACCTGTAGGGGAATACGTGAGTAAATGTAACTTTAAGGAAAATTGGAAATTTCTTTAAGAGATTACCTTCACGGTGTTACCTTGTGGAGTTGAGTGTAAAGTCTAGAATTAAAATAATGTCGCAAAGTAGAAAAGAAATGTACACAATTAGTGAAGCCAAACAAAGATGGATTTTTATAACGTACAAGACAAGACACCGTACGTTTAGAATTTTATAATATTATAGATAGTTCATTATTCGGCACGTTTGTTATTTTCTATTTTTAGAAACCACTAAACTGCGAAATATAGCATTGTTTTTGAATTAGATTATTTATTACGGATTTTTTTGGCACCCTTATCTTAGGTTACGATCTGAAGGAACGTAGCTGTAACCAGAATCCTGAAGTGATCTCTCAGACTGTCACACGTGATACGAGTCGAACTGTATGGGTATGTTGCATGGATTTGGGACGCAAATAAAATGTATAATAATAATTAAGAAACATATTATAGCTTTAGATATATCTCAATATTTAATTTTTCATCAGGCTTTTGATAAACAAATATTATAGATGATGTTAGACAGATCAACTAATTGAATGAATTTGGTTGAAAGGCACAGAACTCAAACGACACGACTGTATTCATTGACATTGAATGCTTGAAGTTTATGTTTATATAATTCACTTTGGTTGATTCGTCTAAATTGAAAGGCAGAAATGATCCGTCTAATACCGGTTTCAGAACTTACTTCATTTTACATGGCGACCAAAGACCATAATAAAACTTATAAACCAACTGTAATTCTCGCTTGTGTTTTGTGATTAATTCATTAGCTTTTATCTATAAAATGCTAGTAACAAATTAACTAACACATTTTCAGCAGTGTAATTGTCAGGATGAAGTGTTTCTATGAAATATAATTAATAACGTTTTTATTGTTCTACGAAAAGCGTTATTGCTGAGGGGAGCGAAATGACGCGACAGGGTGGAGATACGTGTTGACGACCGAAAATGTCATCATATCATTAATCACCGCATGTCAACGCCAGGTGACGTCCCCGTTTTGGCCAAGTTTATTACTTTCAACCGGCCTAGGTGCAAAATCATATTGTCTTTGTTCGAAGATATTCGTACTTGCAATATAATTATGAAATGATGGTTTTTATGTGCAACATTGCGAGCACGCATATCTAAAATTTTACACGAGACTCAAAATCTTTGTAACTTTCTGTTTTTAAATAAACTGAAATTTTGTTGTAAATCTATATGCCATCATTAATATGCTAGCGTTTGGGTGTCTGCTTCGAAGTCCGGAGTACACTTATCTACATATCTTTTCTTTTGAATATGGAATGTTTTTTCTCCCTCACAAAAATTGTTACGGAAGTCCAGAAAACGAAACTATTATTACTTTTATAAAACAAAAAAAAATAAGCATAACGTTGTTGTTCTAAAACAGCCCTTAATTATTATTACAATTAACAAAATTATCAGAAGATTATTATATTATTACTAACTCCTAAATACACATATCAAAGGTAAGCCAAAACTAATTAAATTAATTTTGCCCCTGTGCTTGAAGGACTCCAAAGCTATTTCTATCAGTAATGCGTGCGATGCTATGTAAATCATGGAACAGAAATGGCATCGAGACAAATTTACAAACGAACATCAAAGCGATTATGGCAGCAAGCGTTTTGATTCCGCTCTTTGATTAGCCCGGGTTTGTGCCGACTTCTCTATTTTAGAAACATTACCAATTGCTCTGTACAGCTGACATTGGTTCATAAGGTTACGCCGGTAATAGCGTGCAATTTGGAATAATCAACTAAAGTGATTCATGTAAACGTAGACAACAATTTATTATTAAATTGAATTGATTCAATTTGGTATCTACATCCGTCTAATATCATCTTTACTTCACAATTATTCCCTTCGCATGATCTTAGATATTGGCATATTTTTCAATTCAATACAATACAAATCTTAATCCTATTTTATTATTAATTATATATATTATATTCTACCTATAATTTGTATGACTTTTAATTAATTAATTAGTTTTTTAATGATTTTTATGATGATTTTTTAATTCAATATAATTTAAGACAATATTAAACAGAATAACGAGCCAAGGTAATATGAAAATGTGTTATTCATGATTTTTTTCTTTATTTACTTCTAGTTGCATGTATCTTGTGATATTTATATATCCTATTTATATGTACTTAATTTGCACACCATCGTCATACACTTGGATTCCTTTCACACAATCCACAGCCCGGGTTGTTTGGAAGAGATCGCTCTAAAAGCCGCCGTCAATGAGCTAGCATGTTTCATTTCCATGGACATCGTTTGTACTCTACCTTCTACCTTTGACGAAATTAATGAAAATTATTTACCTTATGCTGAACAACAGTTTTCTATCTCTCCATTACTGTCTCCTGTGTGTGTAAGATGCGTCTGTCCATAAGGCTGGTTATGTTACTTCGCTGGATCGTCATATACCGTTGTCTGAGGTGCGAGCCAGCCCTCTAATCACCTGAAGTATCAAATAGGCGTTTTGAGACCTCTTTGTAGAGGCTCATTCATATCTTCAGGTTTAGATGTCTCATTAGCATAACGTAAATTACATTATTATCTTGTAATTACTTTTGCCAAATGTGTACACGAGCTCGATATAGAAAATCACATCACAGCAATTACAAGTCGTAACGGAATTAATCATTGAATCCATCAGTTGTCGATCATGCCCGCATTGGCAGCACCCAGCCACGCGCCGTCAGCTCTCCGGCGGCAATAATTACCGCATGGCAGCGAGTTGCTAAACTATTTAGTGCGTCATTCCACATGCATTCAAAGCTGTTTTATTTTGTCAACTGAAAGCTCTTTGTGTTTTAATTAGCACCGAAACGGCACTTGAGATCTTTATTAGGTGTTGCGGCGGATTAAGAAGCCATTTATTTTGACGTTAAGTTTCTTTATGGAAGCGATAAAGCTGTTAATCGCTGTCTTATGTCGATAATTATAAATAGATCTATTTAAAATGTATCTATAAATTTTCAAGAACAAGCCTGTAAATTGTTTGTGAAATCGGTTGAATAGGTTATTGTTGGCCTTTGACCAACGGAATATTAAAATTCTTGAAAAATTCTAATGAGTAATTAGTTGAAATAGAAATACTTTTAAAATATTTTGATTAGCTAACAATGTAGGATTAGCATTGATAATAACTTTTGAATCTTTGTAAAACTTGCAAATCACATTTATTGCTTGAGTCTTGTTGTTGTGTTGTGTGTCATTATTAGAAATAAATATTTTTCTTTCTTTCTTTTTGTTGAGAAGTTTAGGCAATGTAAGTAATTTTCTGTTCAACTTACACTTTATCTGTACATATGTAGTATAAAACAAAGTTGTTTTCCGCGTCTGTCTGCATATCTGCTAACTCCTCCTAAACCACGCCGTGAGATAATTTTTCACTGAAGGCTTATATTTGTATATGAAAAACCTAATTAAGATTTTTTTGTAAGTAAAATAGAATTATTTCCTAGGGTTTTATTCGCGAGAAACCTTAATAGAATTTTAAAATTGAAACAAAGTAGTGAAGCAAAATTTGCCGCAAAATGCGCTACAAAGCCGTTAAATTTTATTAGACCAGTTACTATTACATCGGTGTGCGCGAAATGGGCGGTGCGGTTGCGTCTCGAATTGTAATAGTGTCATTGTTTTAGTGATTCGTTGTGAGTACTACAGTAGTGCTATTTGTCACAACGAGAGTTCGAAGACCCCACATTACAGGTTAACTGGTCTATCTAATCTAAGTCATGCTACTGAATGTGATATAATTTAAATACCTCATAACGGATAACCTCGTGGAACGAGCTTGTTGTCGCATGTAGCATTTTTTTTATTGCTGGTATACAGCAGACAGGCTGACGACCCTGATAAGAAATGGTTACCGTCACCTATGGACATGTTTAATTCCAAAGAAGCTATAAAATTGCTGCCAGCGACGAAGGGAGGACTGAAACTGATCCTGGAACACAATTCAATTACTTTATTCGAGGGGATAGCCATCCAGACGGGCAAATGCCCTACCACTTGGCTCTGGTTTGTTTAATCGTCTCTTACGACATGCTGCTCGGTGGTAGCTATTTTGTATTATTTACGTCCCTGCTCGGATTTACAACACCAGAGATTTATCAAGGATGTTAACATATTTTTGCAGTTTGACATATTTTTCAAAATATGAATTACATAATTATAGCACTGTGTGTGTTTTCTCCTATATAATTTTTATCACTTTTTTTTTTGTCTTCGGCAGCCCTTTCGTAAGGCCATTTGTATACATAATATACTAGGTATAATTCCTTACAACGTGTTTACAACGTTAAAACCAAAATTTCTTGGACCAAATACTTTTACTGGGATCTGTGGAGGAAGTATTGCAAGACATTTGTTCCCCACGTAACTTGCCTATTGAAATATCTTCAAAGATATAAATAAAGTTATAGTTACATGTATAAGTATAGTATTCACACACATATGTCTTATTAGTTATATAGTTAGTTAAGTTTAAAGTAATAAATAAACTTTTCCGTTAAAATATTCATAGACGTAGATATGACTAAAGCTCTCCAAATTAGTATTAGGCGATGAAAATTTTCTCATAAACATCAAGGATTAATAGGAAACAAGCTTTGATCTGTTTGAGACAACGTGCTTTAATTAAACTTTACAAGATCATTGAATTTACAGGTTTTTAATATTTGTTATATAAAAATTAAAACTTATTTTTAACAGGTCCTGTCTCCACATTTCCCTTTAACTTCGTGCTCCTTGATTTCTGTACAAATTCTGGACGCTGCGCGGTTCTTTCTAAGACTTACTGATTTAATAAGTTTTTTACTTATTAACTGTCGTTGCCAAAATTTACGATAAAATTTAATAGTATCAACTCAAAAGTTCCACTGTTAGGACGTCCTCATTTCATAGGAACCGAGAGTACAGTCATCACGCTTGCCGAGGTAGGTTAGCTGACATCACGCTTCGATCATCTCTATGTCCAGCTTTCTTCCTCTCATCCTCTCCTTCCTCAATCCTTTAGTAGATTTATATTAATTAAATAAGTAGTAGTAAGAAACTAAGGCTAAGTGCTCTCTGTTAAATTTCAAACCCACCTTATTTGAATGTTTTTTTATGCATTGAGCTGCAATGTATATTAATGTACGTTCCACGAAGAGAACGATACCCACTTACGATATATTGCTTACATTTCATTCCGAAGAAGGGGTTCGGGAGTGGAATTTCATTAACTTGATTTATGGTTAATCTGAGTTCCAAGGAAGCTTAATATTATAATATCGTAAGCTTCGGCTGGATGCCATCCACGTATATCGCAGGACGTGTCAACCGTCATGGCGTCAATGCCTGCGCAGTGATGTCAACCGCATCCGATTGTCTCGATGCTAATACCATAGAAGACCACCTCCATATCGTTATGATACAACGGAACAGTTTTTATTTTGCCGCCATTAACAAAATACGATGTCGCGGATTGAATAACAACGAATGTTTTTGAATACATGCGTTGATAGTTGGGAATGCATAATTTGATGCTTAATTTGGTTAGTACTGGAACCTTATAACCACCACTTTCAAGAATCACTGCGATTGCATTGTGAATTTGACATACATGTTTAAATATAGTTCTATGTGCATAAAACTAGTTTTCATTATAAACTGTAATTTACATTGTAAAACCATCAACTCACACTTATTATAATTTGGTCCTTCAAACCAGATAAAATCAGCTTTTATAGATTTACATATTTTTACATACATACATACATACATAACTTCACTCCAGGTCCCTAGCGGGGTAGGCACGAACAACAGAGCGCCATACAGGCTTATTCATACACACCTCACTTGCTTCTTTTACATTCGTAGCTCTTGTCATGCACGCTCGTCTGTTCTTAAGGCTCCTGACATCACCTTCTGCTAATACACGATCAATTTGATCATGGAAGGTGTCTCGTGGCCTTCCGCGACTTCTGCATCCATCCACTTTTGCATTGTATATCTGTTTAGTCATTCTTTCATCATACATTCTTTCCACATGCCCGAACCACCGGAGCATTCCTTTCCTTACCTTCACCCCGACACTCTCTTTCAGAGAGTAGGAGAGAGAAGGTATTTTTGAAAAAAAAATAGTTTGACCTTGTTGTATTATCTATACCTCTTTCTGATAATAAATAGAATTTCAGAATATCGATATGACTAATTTTATCTGAGATATTCGTTTCCAAATTATTAAAAGATCCCACGTGTCTGGGTAAAAATTCTAGTTCTCTATGTTTAGTATTTTTTAAGATAAGGTTTTTTGTTTACTATTCAGCACCCTGTTCACGCCACCCTTCATTGTGTGTGTTGTGTCTTATTTGGCGAATTTTGATGCATTAATTTCTAATCTTTACTTATGGTAGATTCAGGATTACTAATGCCTGAATATTTAATTAAAGTGTAGTTCTCGTTACTATTTCAGGTTGCTTGATTATTTAATATTCTAGTCTCGCGTTGGGATTTTCCAACATTCTTAGTCCAGTCAAATATCGGTGATATTTTGGGACAGTCTTAACAATGTTAACATTTTTATGTATTTATTTTATAGCAAGAGGGCGTTCGTTCAAAATTAACGAAGTCTGCAGTGAGTGGAAGTCGTTTAAAATAGTTGTAGAAACGCTAATTGCTATACGGGTGACGTCTTTTACATTAGGGACATAGAGGTAGTGATATATAGAGGTGGCATAAGTAGGAAAAATTGTTGCAAATAATAGGTTGGACTTTTGTGCGTGTTTATTTGATTGAAAGAGACAAAAACGATTTAATATTTGCTTTTTGATATTGGATTGTCTAAGAAGGATGTCATAAAATGTCTCGAAGGTCGCTAATGCCCTGATAACATCTTTAGTGTTGCAATTGTCTACAAGAGAATACAACCATCTGCCTGCTTTAGGTAGAAAAAAACGTAACACTTTATATATGACGTCTTTTACTTTGCGTATAGTAATTTGATTTACACCGCAACGTTTGTCGTGATTTAGTAAGTGCGACGTATACTTATAAAATTATACTTAAGTTTCAGTGAATTTGTTGTTTAAATAAACTTTCTGGGAATGTATTATATATAGCTGTTATAAGCAGTTTTTCCATCTTTATCGGGTGTATGCGCATAACTTCTCTATACAATTTTTGTGCTCTACTAGGACGCTATATTAGTTTAAGTGGTGAATGTTGCCAAAAGTCATAATGTGTTGATGAGAAGCGCAGATGAGTCACTAATACTGTGACAATGAAAATAAACAAATCAAATTCACATATTATTATTATTGGATATTTTCTTTCTTTTTAAACAGTTTTATTATTTTTTTCCTAACGCCATTTAAACAATATGATAGTGTCTTTAACGCACGTGGCAGCCAAAAAGCTGGGTATACTTTCAAAGGCGAGACAGTACTTCACGTCGCTCGGAATCACTACTGAACTTAAATTAACCACAAGTACGGTCGTGCATGGACTACATGCAGGCCCTGTAGATAAGTGGCATTAGCGTCAAAGGAATAGAATGAAAATGTATGGGAATGAGATAATATTTAGCGTAACAACATGTCATTCCCATACATTTTCGATTCTATTCCTTTAGCACTAATGCCACTTGTGTACGGGGCCTGTTCTCATCGTTGGGTCGGTCGTGGCCAAGCACCAGCTGAACGCGCTCGAGGAAAATGAGAATCTGTCTCTGGCCAGGAGACTTGCCGGTTATGACTATCTTTTCAATTCGCGACTTTAGAGTTCGTCATAGACAACTTTGGGTACCAATTATACTATCAAAGTTAAATTAAAACAGGTGTAAGAAAACAAAAGCTTGTTATAACGGTACATTTTCATGCATTTTTATAATAATATAATAATAAATCTTTATTGCCAAAAAAATTTGAAACAATAACTTATAGAAGTCCCTAACTCCCGAGCTAGGCATGAAGCCTGTGTTTCGTTTTATATTTCTTCCAATCGTATATTTTAAACTATTTTGGTATATACTACTGATAAGGCATCACGTTCGGCTTTTTTGGGTGAAACTTGAAATCGTTTGCAATAAAAGCTGGTGTATGGGGGGTAAAATATGTTTTACGTTAATAATAAGTCATATTAATTATGTCTTGTCTACCGAATTTCATATTAATTGTTTATTCCTAAAGCAATTATTAAATCGGAATACTAATGCACACGCTGTATTTTTCGCTGTATATTTCCAAACTAAGCGAGTTTGCTTGACCTACATAGGTACATAGTTAAAACTATAAAGGCCATCGCCAGTATCGATTCTAGACACTCAAACTATATTAAACAACGGAAAATTCTTTGATTTGAAATGAATCCTTAATCTTTGCGTTTCAGTTTACTAGGCGGGCCTACGTTAAAAGCATAGGACATAGATACGTTTTTTGTTGCCCATCTTTTATTTAATTTGATTTTTATTACAATTGTAAATCACGGCGTCAAGTATTTATTTGCACATATGAGTATTAATAGACTGGGGGCTTCGTGACAGTTGTTAAGAAATAAATCACTGTAGTGTGGGCCGACTTATTCTTGTTTAACATTGTCTGATTTGTATACAATGATCATTGTTCCAACACATCATGTGTGAGGCGATTCAGAGAGTTTAATCGGCGACATTAATACAAACATAATATATGTAGTATGCAGATGTTGCTTTTGCAATACAAATGCATTTAATTGGCCATAATAAAGTCTGTGTGCGTGGGAATCTTAGTCAGGTAGACCAAGATAGTTTCCGTATTTCGACGACGCCACCGTTTTGTCAGGTAAAATATTTTTTCTTAAACTACTGAACACAACCTAATTTTATGTGTGCAGCCTGGGGACCAACAGTACACAGAGAGTCGCCAAAGCCCTGCGAGTACAATATAAGATTGATTTCAGGATTTTATGGGGCTGCCCCAATTCTGCAAGGCTTCAGTTGTATAGGCACGAGTCGATGACTTTTATGCTGTCTTCTGAAAAGGAGCTCCAACGTTATCCTGAAAGTTGTGGCTGAGCGATTCGACGTACTCATACTCAAGCAAATGCAAAACAATAACTGTAACAAAATTTAAAATAGGTTGTGTACTAACACTAGTTTTAAATTGCTTTTTGTAATTTACTAACCCACTCTGAACTTTGTTATTCGAAATAAATTATTAAATAACCCTATGTCATTGGTCAAAGGAAAAACTTTGGCAAGAAGCTTTTCTAAATCGAAGTGTCTAGTTATTTGCTAAGCCCTGATCTAGAGTATGCCGTCACAACAACCTTGAGTTGTGTTCCGGAATTAGTGGCCAGGTTCCAGTCTTCCTTAAGAGAGCAGCAGCGCATTTGTAGCACCTTTGGTGTTGTAAATTTCTATAGGCGATGGTAGCCACTTTCCATCAAGTGGGCCGTCTACCTGTCTGCTGCATTCTTGTAATAAAAGAAACCGGATGAGTAATAATCGTCCCCTAACCGGACGACTAGACAATCTTTTAAGGATCTTGCTAGTACTAGTCTAGTCGTCCGGTTAGCGGACGAATATTATTCGTCTGTTTAACGGACGACTAGCAAGATCCCTACTAAATTCTTATAGTACGCTGAATAAACGTTCTAGAGACTCGTTGCACGTGTAGTAGTGGATATTCCGCTGATGTCGACCGGAAGAGAGGCGTTGCCACCAAATCACAGTCTACCTCTACAGGAACGTAACGTCGGATAAACCAAAATCAAATAAATTACCGCGCTTAAAACCGTTAAAACGTAGTTTTATTATGTGTACAAGTCGCGAAAACTTAAGAAAATATTAGTAGGGCATTTTTATAAAGATATATTTTTTGTATTTTCTGGTGTTTAAATAAAAAAATCAACGACAGAAACAAATCAAAATGTCTTACGTATCTCTATTGTATAATTTATGACGTTAGACTGCTATTCTTTATTATTGAGGACAATTGACCACTAATAAAACAATTTTATTATCTAGTAATAATAGTACGATATATTCTTGGGTTAGTAATTATTTCCTTATCAATTTCAAGGAAATTCAGTTGACATCATTAGGCGACAGTTTTAGAGTGAAACACTGCTTATCAAATGTACTGTACCACAGTTCGTAGCGAACAGTAGACATGAAAATAAAATGTTCGTATGCCAATTTAAATATTTTTCTATATTTTGATTAACGTATATGTATGAGTCCATGTACAATAAAAGGTTCCATAGACATTACTAACGTTGTCTCGTTGATAAGTATTTCTTAAGCTTTGCCTTGTTTTTTTTTAATTTTTCACCTCGTACTTCTGAAGTTACAAGGGAGAACATTTAGAACTTTCGAAGTGAACATTTTCTCACCTATTGACGTAAATAAAAAGCCATTAAGCAATACAATTATAACTTTAATAAACCTTTCTAATGATAACCCAGACGGAGATGTACCATGAAAAATATGTTAACGTACCAATTACATATTATTATAATGAAAATAATTTTCAATTATTTAATTCTGTTGCGATTTCATTCCACTATACAGCGGGATATACAATTTACCCGCTTATCTGAATATAAATATTTATATAAATAATATTTCTGAGAAAAGTGACTGCTACTATACATAGACAGAAATACTGACTGCTGTACGAATATGAACATTTTATTACGGTTCCGTTTTTGCCAAAATGAGAATTTTAAATGATACACTGCACTTTCCGAAAGTAGTATATACACAGATAAGTTAATTTCCTGTGCAATTTTAAAATTGGTATTTTTATGGAGTCAATACAACAATAGATTTGGGCTACTGTTTTCTACTACACTATGTTTCGTAAGTGTTTACCTCTTGTGTGGCAACTGGCTGGTAATGAGTGATAACTGATAACCTTACCACTGACAAGAAAGGGTGCTCCTCGATGTATATTACTTATGCGTAATAAATTAATTTTTGATTTCGTCACCGTACAAATACATAATTATCGTAACGTGGTTTCGCTTACGTAAACTTTCATATCCGTATCGCACAGAAGCTATTACATTTTTGTTAAAACAATTAACCCTGTGTTCATCCCCATCTGAGACGAATAAAATATAGACGGAGTTACGTGAACAGAAGTGTCAAATAAAGTGAAGCATTTTTAAAACTTATGTGAGTAATATTATGTAGTAGTAGCTGCGCCCCGCGGTTTCAACCGCGTGGTGGTGGAAAATCATTATATTTTGGATAATTCACATTATATCTTTATAAATTATAGCCTATGTGTTATTCTGATGTATAAGCTATATTATTGTAAAGTAACATCAAAATTCATTCAGTATTTTTTGCGTGAAAGAGTAACAAACATATTACATCCATACATCCATACTCAAAAACTTTCGCGTTTATAATATTAGTACGAGTGGTTTGTTCTGTGTAATACAGACTAAAACAGTAACAGTAATATATCCACTGGAAACTATTCTACATTTATCCGTTCTAATTCGAATACTAACGGTCTTATTCATAGTGTTTTAGACTCAGTTGTAGGCTTCTTTAAGGTTCCTAAAGAAGTCTACAAACCTAACTCAATATGAATAAGACCGCAAGTTCTCGTAATGCACTGCCACGCGGTCGGCTTCTTATTCAAAAATCGGCTTCCTTTAGCCTTTCACTCGAGAGCTAGAGGCTCTGGATCTCAGACGAACAAAATAGATAGAATTTTGTTCGGCTGAGATCCCCATTGCTTTTTAACTTCGAGATAAATGTCTAAATAAAATTTTATGTACTTAGATTTTATGTATAGATTCTTAATTTACAAAAAATTCTATAATATTTAACTTTACATCTTCGTTGACGAAGAAATTCAAATATCATTAAGCAGTTTGAGTTTATTGTTTCAGTGAAAACATTATATCTGTGAAGTATCAAAATGATCTTCTAATGCTGAGGCCGCACCTAAAAAAATGTTAATGGTATTGACTGTGGCCAAATGCGTCTTATTTATAGAATTAAATAGAACTCATCAGTGTATCGTATCATACACTGATGATCACTGATGATGATATCGTTATCGGTCAATATGTAACATAATTAACAATTTAAAAAAAAAATCGCATCACATATAACCAATTATTACATCCATCGCCACATTTGTGTGAAACGTATATTTATATATACGTATAATTATAGGCCCCAGCATAAGGAAAAAATCTATTCTCATCAAATTTTATAATACATCATCATTATTCGAGCGTTAAACCACAAGCTATGCAACAATACACGAGTAACAAGATTGTGTTTAAATTAAGAGAAAGATATTACTAAAAATAAACATTTTAATTAATGTAATGTAATATTTTAAAAAGTCATGCGACGCTCACTGCTTGCTGTATGGTGTGTCTTATAATATCATTGGTGTGGCGTCAATTAATGTGATTAGGCATCGGGACGTGTAGACGAAATTAATACTTTATACTTCTGAACGTAGTCTGTGTATATTTAATTCGATGATAACGACGAAACGAGGTTTTAATTCAATGTTACAATCAGGTTGTAACTAGAATTGGATCTAGACTTAGACATTTTAACAGGAGTACAGTTTCAAATTGTAGAACCCAGGGTCGGATTTAGACATTTGCCACCTGTAGCCTATTCAAATTTTGCCGCCCGTACCGTCCTCTACAAATCGATATCCTAGTTAACGATTAATTAATTACATTTTTTGACAATAAAATTGAACATACAATTACACCATCTTTTTCAGGTAATTAGTATGTTGTGAACTAAGGATTCAATTTGTTTGTTTTTATCATAGCCAAATGCTACTACTCAAATTATAGAAAAATTTACCTAATTGGTGAAACATATTGTTGAAAAATTGTTTATATGAAGCCCACGGATCAAGTCTTATTGTATTAATAATAAGACTTGATCCGTGAATAATATATATGAATAAGTAATAGAAACGGGATAATTTAAGATTTTTTATGTGTGATGTGATTAATCAGGAACATTTAGGTGTATAAATATGATTATTTAGATTTCTGTACAGAAGAAAAAAAAATTATCCTAAATTTGCCGCCCTTCTCAGCCTATTGGTAAAGCCGCCACTGGTGGTACCTAATTTATATAGTAAATATTCATGAAGATTTAAGTTTACAATTAAAGAAAAAATAAAGTGAGTTAATTAAATAGTTTAAGTAATATATTCGATGTATTTCTGAAATGAATAGTAAATAAATCCCAGTTTCCGTTACCTGGAAAATATTCACGAATAATTGAAAAGAATATTATTATATTTTATATTCAAAAGTTTATATATTTAAACTAAGCTTAAGTTAATGTTTCCGAGATGGTATCTAAGGTATTATCCTTTTTCTTTCTTTTTTTGTCTTATTGCAACATGTTATATGTTTTGTTACAGATGTCGCTGGTGGAGATAGCATCGGACACGGCCATGTTAGAAGATAGAATATCAAATATATACAAATTTTGTTCACCACACTTGGTAAGTCGCCCGTTTGAGAGTCTAAGGAGTCTTCTATACTCTCGCGGTGTTCTCGAAAGGTTTTCGCGAGAATGTAGAGCGCCTATAGTAGGTAGTTACTATTACTCAATACCGTCATTTATAAATATGAGTACTATCAATTCTCATTTGGGTTAAGTTTATTTAAGTGTTTATGTCTTTCTTTGCTCGGTTATAATTTTGGATTTGTTCGCTATCTCATTTACCCTAATAAAAGATATAAGTAGATACTATGCTTATCTTCCTTATGGAAAGTACAATACACACAAATACACCATATTTCAAGACTTTCAATTCATTCAGTTTCACAAGAGAAACTATCCTTCTTATGGGGATAAAAAACATCCTATATTCATCTGTTTTATGATATACAAGAAATTAAAAAATGCATTGTGTTTTCCATCGTTCATATAGTATATTCCAGATTTTTTTAATGGCTCAATGTAAAAACATGGCATTTTTAGAATTTTATGATATAGATTTTATGATATCGTACTATTCACTCACTTGCCCTACCATCAGGTGAATTTTGACATTACTTATACGGAGCTCACATCAAATTTAAACAGATGGTAAGGCAAATAAACGGCTGGGAAAATATAGTTTACAAGTTAGAATTGAAGACTGCATAGCAGCATTTATATAAATAAACCTGCATCATACATTAAATCCAAAAATATAACACACCAACTTGAAGGAATAAAAAGGCAACCAAAAAGTTGTCTACTAAAATTTAAATACATGTCATATTTTCCCTAAATTAATACATTAATAATACTGCTCCATATCTGAAACGTTAATAAGTTTCCATCAAAAATAATACCAGATGCGATATAAATCTGGCGCCTCGTTCCTTCTGAGAGATTTTGTCTCGTTTTCCTACGGCGGCGAGGGTTAATGTAATTAAGTACTAGCCCTTTATCATATTATCGGAGAGCCTTTTATCTTACCTAGTTAAATATGTGACCTGTAAATCATATTTTATCACCAGATCTTTTGGCATGATACATTTTTATTCAAATTTGAACAGTATGATTTCTTTGAAGACTTTCATAAATAGCTGTTTTGTTGTGTAATAGTACTATGTGGAGATCACCTAAACTCTATAGTGTCACTTGGATATGAAATAACACGCGGATTTTCTTATATTTACAAAAATATGTGAACAATTAAAAATAACATATATATATAATGAAGAAACAAAAGAAATACAATAAATGTTAAATAATAAAAAAATAACTAGGTA
Source organism: Dendrolimus pini (assembly GCA_949752895.1). Lineage (NCBI taxonomy): Eukaryota > Metazoa > Arthropoda > Insecta > Lepidoptera > Lasiocampidae > Dendrolimus > Dendrolimus pini. Next base: position 15,150,274 of record OX457140.1, on the reverse strand, counting down.
TCTCAAGCCGAATTTACATTACGAAACTAGTGGCATGAAAATAGTTCCGTGACATTAATTTTATCAACAATTTCACGTGTGTCAAGTTTTACAATGCATGCATCGATTTCACGACACTGAAACAGTTTCGTGTCGCACGCGATTTTTGGATAAAACTAGTGTCATGCAACTAATGTCGTCGTGTAAACGCGATGCGAAACTATAGTAGAATTATTTTGTCCGTACAGTTTGGGTCATAAATCAAACTCGGCCTCAGCCCGGCTAGGGCTAGCATCAGGTCATAGGCATAGCATAGGGTCAGCATGTTGCGCGAGCGCAACGCCATTATCGATAAAAACTCATTCTTATCAAAGAAAGATTATCATTCTTATAAAAATCATTATTATCTTTTTTGCTGTTAATTTTAAACTTAGATATAAGTATTTATATTTATTTTTAATATAACTTGTTTCATTCTAAACTTTTGTACTTATTGTTTTTTAATACATTACCTAATTAATAATTTATTTTCAATAATTATTATTCTTATTTTAATAAATACGTTGTTTTATCTATTTTTTTCTTTGATTTATATCACTAACCCACAAAATGACAAAACTAAATACACTATCGATAACGCTTATCGACAACAATAATGCGTATCACTATGCCTGCCCATAAGGCCCGTGAGTGGAAGAGAGAGTGAAATACTCGCTTCACCGCTCCGATTATTTATGAGCCAAACTGCAAGGAGAAAATAATTCTACTATAGTGTTGCCAAAGCGCCTGCGCTGATAGGACGTGTGCTTTTTAGTAAGGGCGGAAAATGTCAAACCAACGTTGGACAGCTGATAAAAATATAAAATTTATTAATGAATACCAGCGAAATGAGTGTCTCTGGGATCCGAAACACCCTCAATACAAAAATAGAGATGAAATTATTTTCACTAATTCGAAAATAGTTTGTATAGATCTTAGGATCTTCATCTACTAATTCGGAATCTAACTGTGTCGCACCCAGATGCTTTCTTGCTAGCCACCCTCGAATCCACCAACGTCTTTTCTTTCGAGACAATCTTTTCTTAATTTTATACAATAACATTTGCATGACAACATTTTGCAATGCAAAATAAAGCTTTGATGTTAGCGGAGCCATAAACACAGACATACTGTGGATTTCATGACACTATTATTTTTATTGAAACTAGTTCCACAGGTACTGCAAGTAGTTTCATCATGCATGTAAGTAGTTTCATAATGTAAATTCGGCTTTAAGATAACATTTTTTTCCTTTGTGTTTTTATTGCATGATTTCAGCAGACAGGCAGATGACCCACCTGATGGAAAGCAGTTACCGTCGCCTATGGAGATTTGCAACACCAAAGATGCTACCAAAGTGCTGCCGCTCTCCAAGGGAGACTGGAACCTGGCCACTAATGCTGGTACACAACTGAATGTTGTAATGGTAGTATACTTTAGACTAGGTGGTATACTGCTTTTGGGTTTCCGAGAAATAGTAATTTGCACACTGGCTGATTATTCTTGCGAACGGCCAACAAAGTCGAAAACAATAACAATAGACAATAGTCTAATTGCAAATTTTAAATACGAAGAAAACAAAAGAATGCGGGGAGGGGCGATAAACCAGCTGCGCGGCATTTCTTTGTCGGTATGTAACAATAGGTATGCAGGTGGCCCAAGTTGTAGCAATATTTTAACTAATGTAAATTCAAGCAGAGTAGAATGTAATTGTAGAATAAATATTGGAGCTGTAGTAAAGTGAATTACCTTATCAATTTTCGGTGAAATTTTACCATTAGGTACATGAAAATAGTTAATTTAAATCTCGACCATAAAAAGCTCCAATATAATCTTTAACGTGTCCAGAAACAATAAACTACGTTCAATATACGTGCACAATGCTAAGCTGTAAGGCGATACTGGGCATTCAATAAATTTCATTGGATTCAATTCACTGTTTAGTTAGAAATAAATCTTCATTGAGACATCAATAAACCGCCTCTCGCATTGTATTGTAATTGGGGATGGTTTAAAGTTTCTTGCTCTTAAAGACATTAAGAGCTTTGCGAGAGACAAAAAGCGTTTTTTGAATGATTGATGATGAGATGTACACACTTTATACCAGTGAAAAAAATATGTCAATCTTGATCATATTTCTGAAGAAAATACCTAAGCTTATAACTCATTTGTGATTAATTTTCATGTTAGAAAAAACGACTACGGCGCGATTTCATTAACCTTGTTTAGTATTCTTCCTCCATGGCTCGTCTCTGGCACATTGGTTCACGCACATTTTATGTAGCACTCCAAGGGCCCAATTCTGCCGTTCCAATATATTAGCGTTACGAAACATCATGGAGTCATTATAGGATGATTCCATTGCGATAGTGTAAAAAATCGTATTCTTCTAAGTCGTCAATAGCTTCTCGATATCGTCGCGGCAAATTAATAGAGGAAATAAATTAGTAATACTATTAGCAGAAATGACTTTTTTGGAAATTAATATTTGAAAAGCTACCAACGTATATCATATAAGATATGATTTATTTGGTCATTAGGCAAAGTTATGATTGAGAAGATAGTGTCCGGCTATTTTGACGAGATAATAATATCATTATCCGTGAAGGAATGAAGAAAGAATACAATATCTTGCGGTCGGGTCGTAAGAGGCGACAAGACAACGTTGTAGCCAGGTGGTGAGGTATTTGCCGGTCTGGATGGCTACCACCCCTGCTCTAGAGCATGCTACCATAACAGCCTTGGCTTGTGTTCCGGCATTGGTGGCCAGGTTCCAGTCTCCTTTAAGAGAGTGGCAACACATTGGAAACGCCTTTAGTGTTACAAATAGGCGACGTCTGTCTACTGAATTCGTGCCATAAAAAATATAGCAGAATTGGGGCTCAGTATGCGTAATCAGCTGAAAATGCGTATCCCCATCGGCAATAATTTTTGCAAACATGGAGTGCGGTACATTTGTGCGCGAACATGTTCTCCTGTAGTGTGCTCTGCTAGTTCAGCCCGACCACCTGATTGTGTATTATTATAATTAATCAAAGAATTTCTCATCAAACATTTTATTTATATTTCCACATGTTAATTTTACATTCAATTTTTGAATTAATTAATAATTTTTTCATAAATTTTATGAAAAAATTATTAAGAATAATTAATAAAAAATAAATAAAATTTTATTATTATTTAATCAAAAACCATGTTTTATTTACAGTTGGAGTTCTGGATATGTATGAATCAAACGTTGCAAGGTAATTATTTTTTATTATTTGAGGTAAGAATTACATAATTAATAATAATAATAATAATTAATAATTATAAGAACACACTCATTATAAATTTAAACTACAAAGAAAACGCTAAACATTTTATGCACCGCGCCGTCTAGAAGTATCTGTATGGTAGTAGTAGTAGGTCTAACGATATTTTCGAAAAATATAAGAGAGTAGGATTATATTGCAACTAATAATGATTTTTTAAAATATGGAATTAATTGAATAATTGAATAGGCCTATGGAAATAATTGAATAAATTGAAAAAAACAATAACTTTAAAAATTATTTAAATTGCTTCTCAATGAAGCAAAAACAATAATATTTTTAATTAATAGTTTTTGTTTATATGTTCGATTCGTATGTACATATATCGGTCTTATTGTTTTAACAGTATGCGACCCCCTTTAATGGATAACAAACGCGGGCTTCACAAGGATCGCGACCCCCAGATTGAGAGACGATACTCTAGATATCATTATAAGTGAATTGACTAATAAGATTGTATTTTTCCTGCAGAAGTAGTGTCTGGGTCCGGTTGGTGGGGTCGTGCGTGTTGTGCGTTCGGCCGTGCAACATCTTGCAGGCGTGCATGCGCAACCGCTTCCGACGCAGAAGCTCTCGGCGCATCCTGCCGGAGATCAGACGAAATTGCCTTCTTTGACTGTGTGCAGAGACAACAGGAGGCTCAATGGTGCTGTTGTAAGTAAGAATTGGTACTGACAAAAATATAATTTGCATTGCATTATACATAATTCCTTTTAACTCACTTTATATAGGAGGAGGATCACAATTCGAGTGTATGTTTTTTGTGTGTTTTTTACACGATGTCTTCATCAATTGTGCATTGATTTTCATTTTTTTTTCGAAAGAGTAAGGTAAGGTAACTCTTTATTATGTACAATATTACAGAAAGCCTATATATACTAAAAATACTCTAAGTGTGCACAATAGGCGGTCTTATCGCTAAAAAGCGATCTCTTCCAGACAACCCGAAGCAGGAATAAAACAGAATTAATATGTCGAATATGGTATACGTATTATAAAATATGCAATTATTTTAGAATATACTCCTGAGGTGGTTCCATTATCGCCAAGTCAAATCTGATGGGTGGATCCCATGGAAATTGAGAGCAATCCTCAAATATTAGGTATAAGCACGTACAATGTGTTTCACATTTTTTTTCTAAAGGTCAAGGTTTTGCGTAACTAAAACGTTAAAAAAATTACAAAAAACTAAACCGACTTCACAATAACTAAATCACAAAAAAATCTACGTCTTGAAATCGATGCCAATCAAAACATAAACAAAACATCGAATTTAAAAAGTATAGTAATTTTTATGGTTTACTTCGCAGCGACTTCAAAATGTAGAAAATATTTATTTTTCGCTTATTAGATACTTTTTATTTATATTATTATGAATTATGAGTTGCTTATATAAGTTTTCATATTTTATTTTTTATAACAAGATCTTATTAAAACAGACCCATCCGCACGACAATTGTTCCGTCCGAAATCTTGTAATTAATTGCGTTGTAATTGTACTAAAAATTACAGAAAATCGTAAAAAATGCATAAACATAAAAAAATACCCTTAGCGCAGACCCAGTCGTTGGCTTGTCACGACGCGTGCCAGAAAGTTGTATGGCGTGTTGGCCAGTCAAGAGTGGACACGGCGGCAAGAGACCGAGCGATGGAACTTTGCGATCAATCTCCTGAGTTACTGCACTGCTTGAGAGACCTCACAGCTTCTACAGTACATGCTGATACATCCAAATGTAAGAATAATTTGAATCATACTACGGCATATAGTTTCGAACGCATCTGCGTCTTGTTCAAATGATGTGGGTTGAAATTTTGGCCAAAGAGCATTACCTAAACCTGACGCGCTGTGCATATTAATATGATTATCACGAGCTGATGGTGTATAAAATATGTTGAATAAATCTCGTTATATCATTACCCATGTTTGAGGCCTGGTATATCATGAAGAAGTGTCGAGGATATATCATTAATGTCCATGTTTATAGGCTGATATTTTTTAGATACTAATTGAACGAATCGTTGAGTAGTAAATGATTACTCTGACGAAGTCAAATTATCTATTGTATATTTTAGAAAAAAAATAACCTAATTGTTGATGGTGACCAAATAAATTCAAGGTTAATAGTCTGTTTCTAATGACGAGGATTGATATTGTAAAGAAGTAGGTATTGAGTACTTACTTTTCCCAGATTTACCTTGCTGTCACGAATCAAAGAGCCAAGAATGCAGAACGACGTGCGAATCAGTTCTTCGTCGTACGGGAGAGTCACAAGAAATCGCAGAAGCGTTAGCCCAGGACTGTGGGGTGCCAGCTATACATGATGGCATGTGGCAGTGTTTCTTGAGAAAAGATGCGCCGCCAGACACCAAAGATCTTATCCCTCATGACATCGCTAAACTACATTGCTGCCAAAAGGTTGGAATATTTCTTTCGTTTATGTACCTACATTTTTTGTGACTTTTATAGACCGAAGCTATCTTGTTTTAGGGATAGTTAGTTATTGCTTTAATAGGACGTTTTATACGTACACAAATATCACTTAACAAAATTCGTATCTAAATTTATAGAATACTAGCTTTTGCATGCAACTCGCTCACGTAAATGTAAATTTTATAGACAGAGTTATCCCACAGGAATCGGGGGAAAACCGGAATTTTTCCGGGATAAATAATAGTTTATGTGCTGTTCCAGACTATAATCTATCTCTGTGACAAATTTCATCCAGTTTCGTTCCGCCGTTCGGTCGAGATTGAGCAACAAACATCCATCTAAACTTTCGCATTCATATTCGTATAGTACCTATAGAAGTATAGATTCAAATAAAGTAACATACCTTTTAATTATTATTTTGCGGGAGCGACACACACAAGACGAATTAGGAAACTCTCATAGAAATGTAAGGGTTCGGTAAGCTTTATGTACTGCATATACCCACCGATTCCACACTGCTGTTGCACTAAAAAAAAAGACAGATACCGATTTTAATACAAATCTCACCAGTTCTATAACGATTGAAATCGTCAGACTTCTTAAAGCCTTTCAAACCTCTTAGTATAAATTAGTATCACCATAAAATATCCTAGACGGTTATTCAGTTTTTATGACCCATTTAATAAACTTTATAGCTCTGTTAATTCATAGAATACAGGTGTAGGTGGCTTTTGACACCTTTTTGCTGTAAACAGTGCCTGTTTAATTTTTATTGACTTCATATAGCCTTATCGATCTATGCATGCATTTCTTTTATAAAATCCTGATCTTAAAGCAATTAGTATGTGATGACCTCATTGATCAAAAATATTTAAAATTGAAAAATAACTAGAGGCTAAATTTTAATATTGCATTAGTTTTATAATTCGATTTTTCACTTTTTTTAATATAAAGTGGATGGGTGTTATATAGGTATTTGGATTAACACTGATTATGGTCTTATATTTTTATAGCCAGTGGTGGATTTACACGTTTGCCGCCAGTACGTTATTCAAATGTTAGCGTCTTTTAGTAGTTCCTGCGGCCCGGCGGCTGGCGTATGAGGCGACAAGACAACCCGCAACCAGGTGGTAGGGCATTTGTTCGACTGGATGGTTACCACCTATGATCTAGAGTATGCCATAACATCCTTGAGGTGTGTTCCAGCAATAGTGGCCAGACTCCAGACTTCCTTTAGAGAGCAGCAGCGCATTTATAGCACCTTTGGTGTTGCAAATGTCTAGGCGATGGTAACCGCTTTCCATCAGGTGGGCTGTCTGCACGTCTGCTGAATTCATGAAATTAATTTTTTTTTGCAATGAAATTGGAACTATTCAATTTGCCATGGTCCTAATTACACCACATTTTTCCGTAGTTAGCATAATTGTGAAATTAGGGGTGTAACATATTACATATTGAATTGTTTTGTGGACCCTATAACATTTAGGTATAATATGTATAAATAAGAAACTTACATTTAATAATTTTTGTAAGGCAAAAAAGTTTTGGCCCCTAATTTACCACCCCTAATATCTGTCGCGTTAGTCTCCAGCGTACGCGGTTTTTTGATGATTCTGTCACATCGCGTAGCCGATAAGCATGGTTAAAGCTTTGTTTTAGGCCAGTTCGTATATCTTACCGAGCGTTCATTGCCCTTACTATAGGTGAAAATTTGACAAAATATCCATTCAAGAAATGTCAAAAATTAACCATAAAATTCAGGAACCGGACATTTATGGACTGTCTTCAATGTATTTTCAGGCCACTACCATAAACTGTCGTAGATTGTGCTTTAACACTTTCAACACTGGTTGGCAGAGTAACTGGCAAAAGTTTTATACAGAATGTTTGGGCGATCCACTGGAAATGGAGTTATCGGAATGCATTGAAGAAGGTACACATATATGTATTTATTCAACTAAAATTATAAGTTGACTAAAATATCTTTAGATAATTGTAATGGAGGATATATGCCTAATTTTTTGGCAGTAATTAATAAACAAGATTTTTTACACCAAATTTACGTCAATGAGAAAGTCTGGGTTCAGTTTTTGTAAATATTTCGGCGCCAGGAGTTTCTCAGAACATATGATTTGATTACTTAAGCAGGATACATTAAACTATCTCTAAACTCTAAGGAACTCTAGGGAAGTTGGAGTAAGTATTAATTGAGCAGTAGCAGAGGGTCGCTGTATACGGGGGTATCAGAGGACCTTCACGTTTGCTGTACGTACAACCCTGCTTCCCTGGGTCTGTACCAAACTTGCACACTAGGACGTCACGGTGGAGTAACTCTGTTCTAGACCCCATGACGTTCTTTTAAAGTGTTTTCTCTTATTTGGATGCAGCTAAGTTTAGTGAGCAGCTTGTCGGCTTTCTCTTCGGAGTTGAGATACGGATACCTTACGTCAGTCCCACACGCACACGTGCAGGCGGCACTATGCGCTATATTTGACCCCAGCGGGTATCCATGGCCCGTGTGTGTCACAAGAACAGACAGTCGCCTGCGTTTTCATAAAAGTATTTAAAAAAAAATACATTATGTATATAAATAAATAATCGGCCGACAAACACACATATTATATATCCCAAAATAAGCAAGTTGCGCTTGAGTTATAGTTGGATACATTTTAAGAAAAATTATATCCTGTTCTCAGTCGAGTCACCATGCTCTTTGGGTTGCAATGGTCTGACGTACTGCAGTCAGATGAACAATCGACCTACCAGTCTATTCAGATCGTGCACCGCTCAAGCTGATGTGGAGGCGCATTTGGCAGTGGCTGTACAGAAAGGAAGTGGGTAAGAATCAATTAAAACTAGAAACCATTATTATATAAGTATGTTGTCTTTAATTTTGCATTAGGAGAGGCTTCGCGTCTCTCCTAATGCGAAATTCTACCAACTGTATAACGGGGAGTGTTCCGAGGAACTGTTTAGACTGGTGCCTTCGTCCTTTTTCTACCATCGCACCGCTCGCCATAGGGGGAGTTCATCCCCGCTTCCTCGAGCCGCTTCGCTCATGCACGCAAAGGTTCTGTAGAACCGTTTCTCTTGCGTACCGTGGAGTTTTAGAATGAGCTCCCAGACGAGGTGTTTCCACAGCGCTACGTTATGGAGTTTTTTAAAAAGGGTGCCTTAAAATTTCTTCGAGGCCGGGAACGCGTTGGTAACATCTCTGATGTTGCAAATGTCCATAAATGAAGGTGTTTATGACTTCAAAATGCCGGTCAAATTAAAAGGACAGGTCTATAAATCCATCATTAGACCTGTCCTTTTGTATGACAGTGAAGCGTGGCCAGTACTTGAGCGACACAAGCAAGAACTGCATGTCACGGAGATGGATATGCTGCGATGGATGCGTGGAGTGACGCGGAAAGACCGGGTCAGGAACTCCCGCATCCGCGGCAGTCTTCATGTCCGTGACATAGCAGACAAACTGTAAGAGTGTCGCTTACGTTGGTACGGCCACGTTTTACGCAGACCGGCTAATTACGTGGGGAACAAATGTCTAGCCATGCCGCCTCCGCCAGGTCCCGGTCGAAGGGGAAGGCCCAAGAAATGCTGGCTTGACGTCGTGAAGGATGACATGCGTGCCAATGGTCTCAAAACGGGGGATGCTGAAGACCGCGCGAAGTGGAGTAGAAAAAGTAGGAAAGCGGACCCTGGGCGTCGGAGTGAACGCTCCGAACGCAACCGGGATTTAACTCTCGGATGATGATGATGAGCATAAAAAAGTCGCTATCCGCGTGTGCCTGTATTTTCGCTAATTCCTCCTAAAACACGCAACAGATTTTTAAGTGGTTTTAGTCATCAAAATTATTCGCTGAAGGTTTGTATATATCTATATAAATATCTTATATAACTTGAGAACGACTTTATCGATTTTGATGAATTTTTTTGTGTGTGTCTGAGTGGGTCCCCGGATTATTGAGATTCACAATTGGAACCGGTAGGTGGAGCTGGGATCGGGTTCTAGATTTTATTTTTTCAGGCCAAGACAACGTCTGCCGGTATCTCTAGTATCATATAAAAACTAATGAAGTTTTTATATAAGCTACTGTCAAGGGGTTGACTTCGGCTTATCTGTGGGGTAAATCTTAGTACTTAAAAATACATTTAGACCTAATTACAGACTAAACGTTACATTACTGCTAGGAAAGTGTGCCCAAAAGGGTGGCTACATTTTCATGCTGGATTATATGCTAAACTATATTAATTGAGATGTTTTTTTGTTTAGTTATTTTTGCACTTTATATAAAGTAAAATTCAAATTTTAGGTCTGTCACGGTTTCCGGACTTAATCTTCCATTAAAAAATTCAACTCAATGCCCCACCGATATATGGAAGAGCGTTGCATGTGGTCTACATGTCAAACCGTGTACTGCAAAGGTATGATTTAGACTAAAATATAATAATATATTATCTTATATTTTAATTTTATAATGTATATTTTTCTTTAAGGTACTTGATCCCTTTGAATTAATTATCTATTTTAATATAAGATTATTGTTGCGTTAGAATTTAGAGCATTTTATTCAACTTTTGTGCACTTTTACAAGTAATAATAAAGAATAGTTGAATAACATATGAGAATATACTGCGGCCGGACGGCCTGTCTTAAGAGGCGACAAAACTACCCACAGCCAGGTGGTAGGGCATTTGCCCGACTAGATGGCTACCACCCCTGGTCTAGAGTATGTCGCCATAACAACTTTGAGTTGTATTTCGGTATCAGTGGCCAGGTTCTAGTTTCTCCTTCGAGACCGGCCGCACATTGCCAACACCTCTGGTATTGCTAATGTCTATAGGCGACGGTAACCATTTTTCATCTCAGTTGGGCCGTCAGCCTGTCTGCTGTGCAATATTTTTTTTTTATTATGATTGCCACCAATTTTTCTTATAGTATTAAGAAAAATAAATAAATACAAATAATACACCTTGAATATATCCTAGATATCCACTAGCTAAACAGGTGTTTGTGAAATAAAATGTTTTTTTTATTAGGTGTCATTGTTTTATGTGTACTGTGTTAGAAGAATAGTGTAGTAAATAGAAGAAAGGAAAAGTAGTAAAGAGTAAATGAATAATAAATAGAGGGAGGGAGCGGATTTGTTACTTGATTTCCTTGACTATCGGCAAGAGTTAACTTGAGACCTGAGCGGAATGCGCGCTTCCCTCCCGACCCCCGCCTTCTTACCGCTCTCGCCATCGATGCTTCAGTAACTCGCGCTTACGTCATCCGAGCGAAGTCTCAAGTTAACTCTTGCAGGTTGTATATTAATTTTTGAAGTGCATAAATCAATTTTATCGGGTACAATGGTAAATTTACAGGGTCACAGCAGCCTTCTTTGTGAGGAAGACTGCACTAAACTAGTATCTTCGTGTGTGGAATGGTCTCGCGCTCCTTCTCAGTTGACTGCTAGGGCATTATGTGCTAGACTTGCGCCAAAGTCCAGCAGTGCCCCTTGCGTGCCCTTGGGGCAGTTTATGACTCCAAGTAAGTATAATTTGTTAGCCCGGCCTTACAATTAATTTTATAGGATGTCAAACGTGTTATTTAACTTTTTGCCCTAACTCTGATAGTTTAGCTAAAAAATCAAAACATCGTAAATTTGAACTTCAAAGCTCTGTAAACAATAAAATATTGAAGGTAGAAATTTGACTCGATGGATATTTTTAGTCTAGAAAATATCAATTCATTCATTTTTTGAAAAATATTTTATCACAGCTTTCAGGACAAAAAGTGTCCAAAAACACTTTTTCCCATGTTATTTAGACGGGAATACTTAGTTCCATTGAGAACCTTTTAAAAATTGGAATTATGAGCTCCACTGCTCCACTTTTACCTGGAGCTTTGTTTAGGCATTTCCTGAGATATTTTGGGGTGAGAGCGAAAAAAAAGTCGACGTTTTTTTTGTTTTTTTGACTTAAAGAAGGACGAAAATTCAAAAAAATTGTGTGTGTGTGTGTGCAGTTCACACGCATTAGAAGTGAAACAAAGTGTGACAAGGGGTGTGAGGCCTTCTAAATTTCGTGACATCACATTTTATATATTATATTGTTATAATATATTTAAGCTTTAAAACACGAAATTTGAAGCATTACAGAAAATTTCATAACATTTCCAACTTTATCTATATGAGCATAGTGCTTAAATTATTAAATAGAATGTATTCTATCTCATTCTCCCGCAGGCTCAGTCATATAGATTTATGTGTTTAGTTCTGTATAGTGTCGCTTTTTCGTTTCATCAAGTTTCAAATCACAACTATTCTAAAGAAGTTTCACTTCAAAAACTGAAATCGGTTTCGGTTATGTGTTACAGTCCCGGAAATGTAATAAATTTTTAACTTAGATATTGTTTAAATTTCAGGTCAAGATCCACCATTATTATCAGCAAAGGAAGCGGTCACTTCGCCATGCGCCGGCGCAGAATGTAACGCGACCCAGTTATGTGTTATCAATCGAAATTGTCTTCAAGGCGGCTCCTGTGAACGTTACAAATGCATTGATGGTTGTCCGCTTGGTAAGTATTTAGAATTTTTGTTGTAGGTGAGTCCGAAATTATATTGGGAACTTTTTTCTCAGGAGCCAATAAATATGGTCAGCGTACAACATATATTAAATACGTTATTATACCATCATGGGCCATTCACAAATTATGTCACACGAATTTCATGATTTTTTGAACCCGTCCCTGTCACAGCTGGTCATATTCGTGAGATCCTCCCTCCCTAGTGTAACATCACACATTATTTTACAATTATACATTAAGAAATACAGCAGTTCCATAATTAGTTTTATCCCTGAAGAAACATGACACACGAGTATGTATACTAACAAAAATGTCTGTATCCTCAAGTTACATCCATGGCTGCCACCTTTATTTTTTATTTATTCCACGTTTATACAATACTTATATGTACCGCATACCGCATACACCTTTCTGCCAACATTTATGCAAGTAGAGTTCCCTAAAATTTTAAATTTCCTGAAATAACCTCAAAAATTATACATAGACAGACTGATGGAAGACGGACGGCCATCACGATTGTATGAGGTTTCTGTAATTGCGATACAGATATCTACGAAAACCTCCAAGTGGTAGCTGGTATTCGCTACAACAGGCAAAGAATTTTTTACTTTTTCTTCAGGTGATAGCAGTCTATATGTGGTTCCAATCGGTTCCTGGGTAAGGGTGCCGATGTCAGTGCCTTCACAGAAATTATGTTACAAGATCTGCAAATGCGGGAACAAGGGGTTGACCAATTGCCAGCCTTTACCCTGTGTGGCAATAGAGAATTGTCAGCTTCATGATAAAATTGTACTGCATGGTGAGAAATATTTCTACGTCATTATATTTAACTGTGGCTAACCTTTAATCCTGATAAAAAAACACCGTACCAAATAAAGTTAGTCAAGAACGAAGTTTTTCATTGTTACTTTTACTTTTTTTATTATTGTATTCTGTTAGCTGTAATTTAATTAATTCTTGGAAAATAAATTGTGTAACATATTGTCTTTATTAAAAGAAGGCAATGAAATGTACCCAATGATTTTTGTTACATAGTCCTTTGACAACGTGTATGCATTTTGCCAGGGTAGTCTTTAATCGAGGTTGCAAGAGGTGCGTGCCACCCGGCCGCAACTTGAGGCTCGCTGGCCGCGATTGATGTCAATAAAAAAGTTATAGAAGAACATCATAATTTATGAAGATCTGTCTAATGGCACTTATATAATAGGTCATATTATAGACTAAATTTTCCTGTCAATTTTCATCTGTATAAACCCGGTAGTTTTTGAGAAAAATGCCTGTGACGCGAAGATCGACGGACATGGCGAATGCATGTGTTCTTTTTTATATTAAATAGGTTTGCGTTTGACTACGATGACGTTCAATGCCGGATAATAATGCGGTCGAAGATGGAGCATGCATATCTAGAGAGTATCTATTCAAACGAGACTTGAAGATACCAGGATTGTACTTTTCGGGAAACACGGACTCTGGTAGTGCATTCCACAACTCTGCCGTATATAGAAAGAACGTGGAGGCGAAACGTTTAACGTGTTCCGTTTTTGCAGAATGATAAGAGATCCTTTAAAAATAAATGTAATTTTTATTGTTGAAACGAGGGCGCGCAAACTGCGCATTCCGGCGTCCAATACGCTTAAGATGGCCCTGCATTTTGTGAAGATCTATTGCTTGTTAAGGCGTGAAAGCGTCAAATAGATTTACTAGGATAATTATAAACTGTCTAAAGTATTTTTTTTCTTATAATTGAAGGTGAAAAGTACTACATGGAATGCAACGAATGCGCTTGTGTTGTGGGCGAGCGCGTTTGCGCGCGTCGTCCTTGTGGCAAGAATGCGCTACTCACGGGACTCCCTTGCAATTGTCCACCGCATCATTTACCGGTGCACACTCCTGGAAGACTGTACCCTAATGTTTGCTTAGCCAAGTAAGTATAGTCGTTCGTGAGTATAACAAATACATAATTATTAAGAGATCCAGCATGCAAAGTCACTTTATCACCGATGGGAGAATTTTGGTGACTTCTGAAATTCAATCTCACGGTGGATTCAATTGTACTGTCTTTTTTATGATACTAATTATATTTTGAAAAACTAAGACTTTTTTGTAATTAATGTAATATTGTCTATTTTGATCAAATGATCTCTTTAGATGCGCGAGCGCAACCGATGCGGAGATCGAGTTTGGTTCTCGCAACCCCTGCATGGGCGTCACCTGTGGCCGAAGACAGGCGTGTCTTCCGGCTGCTAACGTTTGTCTTTCCAGGCTGCAGACTTCTTGTCCACAGCATGTTTGCGGTATGTATTTATTATTTTTGTCATATCCCTTGTTTGGGACAAAATTATTCCTTCAAAAAATTCGTTTTTTAACCTAAAAATTGCCTTCTATTCTATTGGTAAGCTAAATTTAAAAAAAGATCATATAATTTTTATAACTAAAATAGCATTTTTGCATATAAAATATATTGACGAGATTTTAATAAGGTAAAGCGACACTATCATTATAACCTTTAATAAATTGGAAAGTTTCACACATTGTTACTAACGATATGTTCATTTACCATTATCACTGGTAATTTTATCTTCCTAATTATGTATACCTATGCATATTATTTTCTGTAGTTATATTATATCTGCCGTGAATAGTATTGTGATTTTTGTTTAATATCCATTTTACAGTTAATACAACTGGATGTAACAATCAGCCAGAATCTCCAGTATGTGACACAGATGGCCGGACTCACGCAAATCCCTGTCATCTTGTTATGAGTGGAAGAATGTTGGCCTATTGGGGACCATGCTTGCAGGGATGTTCTACTGTAAGTCTGCTTAATGTTAAAATCCCTACCTCATTCTTTTATATACACTTCTAAGAATGTTCTTCTCCTTTGCCTGAAACTATTGAAATACGAAATCCCCATGGAAATTGATTAATATCATAAGAAACAAACAAAAACCCTTCATCAATATATTGTTTAGTAAGCAGCGGTTTCTCAAAAATTGACCAGAGTTATCAAAATTTATATTTGATTTCAGATTGGATCAGTATGTGGTGTAAATGGAGTGGCATATATTTCTGAATGCGCTGCTTGGGCGGAATACGTAAGCGTTGATTACTCAGGGCCATGTCTCGCAGTCGGTCCAATATCAGATCAGATGGAACAAAAATGCACCTTCGACAGAATCGTCTGTCCGTCTTTGAAAAAACCAAACTGCCAAGGTTTTACTGCTCCTGGGGCCTGTTGTCCTAAATGTGGTGGAGCATTGAGAGTTCTATACTCCAAAAAGCAGATCGATAGAGCTTTATACGGAACTAATATTTCCGCTACAGTTATTAATCTAAGTAATGTTATGCGAGCTTTAGAAAGACACCTGAAAATAGCTGAGTGCGCTCTTAGAGGCTATTTGACTATAGAAATGGAAATTTTTGTAACAGTAGAATCCATTTTAGATAAACCTACAGATTTACAATTGAATGTTTGTGTTTTAGAGGCAGAAAAACTAGTAGATATGATTAATAGAGATAGTGCGTTAATAGCTAGTGATTTAGGTTTAAGTGCTTTGTCGTATGCATTAACAGTGCATACATATCCTACTAAAGGTGCAAATAGTGTTAATATTTGTTTATTTACGCTGATATTTACTAGTTTAAGTGTATACGTGGTCAGATAACTATTGGTTTATGTGTAATTTGTATTTGTTGTGTAAATAAAGGTACGATAGATGTAAATATTTTAAAATGTACACCAAATAATAGTGCCATTTATGAAAATATACCAAGAGATTTTGCTTTGGTCTGCTTTAATGAAGGCACAATTTGTAATGTTAGAATCTCAATGTGAGTTCGTTGTGCCATTTAATAGATTTAGATGTATTGTGATGTTGATGCCTTTAATTTTGCTTTTAAGGTTAAAAGTGGATGCTGATTTTCAACGGTTCCCTAAAGTTTCAGAAGTTTTCTTTTTAATAAAATCTAATTATTAATTAACCGAGATAATATAATGATGATATGGTTTTGGAATGATTTTTAAAAATGGGAGCAAGGTATTGTAATAACCTAGCTCTATTATACACCTACTAATTACTTTAAAATTTGTTAATTGTGAGTTTTATCCATTCATCCATCCATCTACGATTAAAAAGTATTTCTGTGGCTAAATTACAAACATTGACCACACCTATGTCAATTTTTTTTATAACATGTAGACAGAGGCAATTTAGTATAAGAATCATCACTGACTAAAGTAATTTACAAAAATACTATAGACTGCAATAAGCATTAAATTATCATAATGATTATTATACAAAAGACATTTATGACGTAGTCCCTATACCAAATATGTATAATGATTTAATATTTTGTTGTCTCCTTAGATGTTTAATTTTTGAGATAAATATATTTGTTTAAGCGCTGAAAGCTAAAGAGATTATTGAAATATACACGAATATTAGTATAATATGCTTTTTATTTTACACATAACACAGAACAATTGTGGAATATATCTTTACTTTGTGATTTTATAAATATCACAATAATAAAATTATCACTTATAATTAAATTCTGATAAATCTTTTTTATCGAAAAATATATTTATTCTGTCGAGTAGTTGTGGGTCGGTCACAGTTTTTGCGAGTTGCACAAATCCGCCTTGTAATACTGGGTGTATCAGTTGGAATCTTTCCAGAGAAAATGTTAGGACAAGTTCTAGGTATGCCATTAATATATTCTGGAAACAGTTTCTTTGAACATCTGTATCCTAAAAAGAAAATACTTGAATTACAGTACTGCATTGAAAGGGAAGCAATTACAGTTTATATGAGGAGTCAATAATAGTCAATAATAATAGTCAATAATAATAGTTTCTGAGTAAATGTGTAATATGTACTTAAAATCAAATACATGTTACAGAACATGGCTTGTACTTAAAATCAAATATAAGTTATTTGCAAAATAAAACACACAAATTGAAAGGTACACATGTTCATACCAGATTAGTGGATAAATATGCAATTAATAAAAGGTGCAATTAATTTTGCCTTTTAATGAATTAACAACATTAATGTAACAATAATAAAATAAACAATGTTGCGACGTTGTATAATAATAGAAAAAAATAACACCAAACTTGCAAATCTATTTGCTGTAGACTCTTTAGTCGATCGTTATGCCCTTTCTCCAAGTCTCAGTAAAAGAGACTAAACAAACACTGGCTTAATGTCCTGCTGGATGATATAAATGCCACTAGTCTTACAGTGAAGCACGCTGAAGACAATGCGAAGTGGAGTAAAAAAGTAGGAAAGCGGCCTTCGAGCTCTAAAGAGAAATCTCGAGCTCGAATGAAACCGGAATTTAACTTTAGGGCGATTGTAATGATGATGAGCAGAAAAAGTCATGAACTATTTTACTTTGGTGTGTGAAATTAAGAATTTTATAGTTTCTTACCTTACTAATACTCAGAGCTCTTTGTTGTTCAATCTCAGGTGGTACTGGTTGTGGCGGAATTATTGGATCAACTTTGATTTTCTCATAACCGGGCCCATCACATATAGAAATATTCACTTTCCGTGTATTCAAATGGCTGTCTAGCGCATCTGACACACTTATACGGTCTTGTTTTAAAGGACTCATATTTGTCTCTTCAGTCTGGTTTTCGTTTAAATGAACTGGTTTTTTAGTTAAATCTGTAACGTCTTTACTGTCACCTTGAATGTTTGATCTATCATTCAAAAGGTTTCCAGTGTTTTCTGAATTAACATCTACGTTTATCGAAACTTGACTGTTTGATTTAAAATCAGCAAATGTAAAGGGTTTAGGCCTTGTAATATTGTCATCTGACTCGATATCTTTAGGCGAAAACGATTCGTCGGGAATCGTTTCTTCTTTTGCGTAGTATTGTTCAAATTGATTCGATGATGAATCGGACTCAACTGAGCTACATGACAGCCTTTCTTTCACAATAATATCAGGTTCGTCAAAATCTGATACGCTGATCAAATGTTTAACATAATTGTTACACAAAAGTTCCCACGTGTTTTTCAAATTGAATATTTTTGTTACAAAGCAGTCATATTCAAGTGTCATGTTCAAAGTTGTTGTATAATTATGCAATATAATTGATATGTCTGTTGATTTCAATTTAAACCTATGCACACCACTAAAAAAGATTTCGGTTAATGCAATGATTTTGATTAGCCATGATGATGTAGTTTGTTTGTATAAGTTTGCGGCATAATCTAAGTTAGAAACTTTCTGCACAAGGAATTTCAAACCCGGCCTTGAATCAAATTGCATCGCTCTAGTATAAGATAATTCTAAACTCTTCAATAATAATTCAGTATTATCACTATTCAGGAAGAACTTGTAATTGCAAACGTTGGCCCCACTTTTCAAACTCTCTAATAAAATACTGTTAATACCATGAAATACGTCTGAAGAAGCCTGAATCAGTATAGTGGCTATTATTTGAATCAATATTTGGTGAGCCAATAATCCAACGACTAAACCTCTATGAGGTATTCTTACCGTAAAAAGTTCTGGATTCAGGGAATTAATTGACTCTTTTAAATAAATGAGAAATATATAACTTCTATCATCTATAAGTAATAGATTTTGGGAGGAATTTTTAGGTGTTAGTTTAACATTACCATCCCCTTTTAATTGATCTGTAAGAAATACCTGTTGTGCCATGGCATGAAGTCTAACATTGTCATTAACTGAAAAATCACGTCTTGCAGCCACTTTAACGATAGCGAGATCTCCGTAAAAACTATTAGAATTCTCTTTGAATGCGTATGTTACTTGCTTTAATGGAGTCAAACTAACATTACAAGCTCTGTGCAGACTCATACAAACTATTTCCCATTGGTTATCTGTTAATAGATGACCCGAAGTGAAAATAATATGACGTATACAAGACGCACCAAGTCTAGCGATTGGCTCTTGAGGCTGAGCAATACATTCTACTAGAATCAACATTATTTGTTTCAAAGCAAAAGTAGCTTCAGTGCTTTCAATTGGTTCGATTTCTCCATCTTTTTCATCAGATGTTGATCTTTCTAAATTTATTTGTTGTAAGTGATGTAGGTAAACAACTATAATATCAGTGGTCATTCCACAACATTGTTTAAAATT
Source organism: Dendrolimus pini (assembly GCA_949752895.1). Taxonomy (NCBI): domain Eukaryota; kingdom Metazoa; phylum Arthropoda; class Insecta; order Lepidoptera; family Lasiocampidae; genus Dendrolimus; species Dendrolimus pini. The sequence continues at coordinate 15,130,809 of OX457140.1, read as the reverse complement.
GGGCATTACACTGTCCCAATGTGAATTAACATTAGATATTTGTCGCAACCAATTTTGTACTGTAGGTAACAATAAATGATTTATGCAATGTAGACCAAAATGTGTTCCTGGTACATCTAGTGTATTTTTTAACAATTTGAATAACGTTTCCATAGCGGCTGGTTGATTTTTCTTCGAGCAAACGACTGTTGCGGAAATTAGACCTTCAATCAAAACGTACCATACTTTCAGTATGTTACTGGGTTTATCTAGTCTTAATAAACAATTATTAGTGGTATTCGAAGGAGGAAGTGTTGTTGAAAGTTTTCTATAGGATATAAGTTCTTCATCACAGTGTTCATTTGTGACATATTTCGTTATGTCTAATGAAGATGTAGGTATAATAGGATCGACTACTGAAAGAGGAAGATCTCCTTTGATTCTGTTACCAGTATTAAAAATTGGGCATTTAGGCATATTGTACATCATTGTTAAAATATCTGCACAATTTTCTAAATGATATAAAGACTCCCGGCACATATCTACAATGACTTTTTCTGATTTTTCCTCACTAAGTGGGATAAGTTTGCTGTGTTTAGCAAATTTAAGGCTCAGAGTCGGTTTGGGTTGAACAGGCGTTGCTGTTTTTTTGGGTTTTGTTTCATTAGATGGCACTTCTTCATAGTGCAAGCCTTTAATATGACTTAGTAAACATAATATACAGTCAAGTGCAGCATTTGCAAACACTAAAGTATTGTCGGTACTGAGAAACACTTTAAATATTTCCAAAATAGCTGAGTACTGGTTAGAGTTGTTTGCTGCTCGTAATGTATTAAATAATGGTCTCCAACCAGACCTGATTTCCATTCTATTTGTTTCTACAAATTCGCAAATGCAGGAAATTATTTGTTCCTGGAGCAACAGAACAAAATTAATTGGTTAAAAAGTGTGGATATAAAACATGAATTCAAATGTCAGTTTGACAAGTTATGATAATAAATTATAATACTATTTGTTTCACAGTCAATAATTATAACTGAATATATAATCCTGCGGTCGCGCAGATGGTTATTTGCTCAACGTAAATGACTATTTACGTTGAGCAAATAACCATCTGCGCGATCTGCAGATGACTATCTGAATTCAAAACGAATTGCTCGTAAAACTGTTATGAATGAGGTTTCGATGATAGATTTCTAAACAGATTATATTTAGTTATCTGCAACAACGGTATCAACTATATGAAAAAAGTAGTTATATATATTAGAATTACCTGAATATCATCATCACAAAGTTCCAGACATAGAAGATTCTCGAATGGCTTGAGTAATGCTTCATTGAAATGGAAATGCGGCAGTTCTACTTGTTGATTCAGCAACGCTGTAGCACAATCGTGCAGGCATTGAATCGCTAGACTTGAAATTTGAATGTCTTTGTGGCAAGCCGCCTAAAAATGAAGACATGTTAGTTTTGTTAATTTCATGTGAAATTAGACAAAATAAATGAAGAATTCTAATTTTACACTTTTACTATGATTACTTTTATATTTATTTAATATACATTGCTAACGTTTCACTTCTCGACGCCTTCAAGGTGCACCTTTGTTGAAAATAATCATTACATTAAGTTAGTTAACACTGTAGAGCGTGGGTATTATAATATCTCAGAAATAAAATACACATAAAATTCTAAAAACTTCCAAAGCCTTTAAATTCCATTTGAAGAAATTGTCTCTACCTGCATAAAATGTGGTCCAACCACGGTCCAAATGGCCATCCGATGTGCCAGTGGCCTAGCTGCTTTCAAACATCTCAAAGCAACGTCGCCGCCCCTACAAAGCGCTCTCACCGCTTCGCCTCCTCCGTTGCTTTTGTTTGCGTTACCTCTTTTCCACCAAGTAGCATTATTATTGGCTACATCTTGATCCCACATTGAGAATAGCTAACCGTAAAGTAAAGTTAATTAAAAAACAAACGGTAACTAAAATTATTTAATTGAAAATCTGCCTGATGACAGAAGGGTTTGAAATTTCTTTGAAAAGGTTGCAATGTGTGCAAAATTTTATAAGCATATTTTTATCTTTTTTCTACATGATCTTGAATGTCGATGTTTACATACTGGATTTTAACATGGAGTATATATATTTTATATCGAAAATAATACTAGTTTGTTCGGGATACAATTCAACTTTGTATCCCAAATAAACTGTTATAAGCGACACCGCAGGGAAAGTTAAGCTATAATAGTAACGATGAGTTGCGAAAAAATAGATAAATAAACTAATAACATTTATTAGTAGTTGTTGCTCAAATTACTAGAACGACAAATAGACCTTCATGTAAATTTTAATATCAATTAATGTTAAACATATAGATAAGTGCTTATGAAGTTAACATTATAAATTCCAAAAAAAATATACGGAGTATGAAATAGTAAACATAATGCTAAATTTAATTATAACACTAGATAATGTACCAATCTATGCTGATGTCCGACAAGTCTCTGCAAAGCAGCTTTTAAGGTTGGGAGCGTTGTAGTGGCAGCTAAACGAGTGAATAAAGTATCCGCTGCTGCTGACAAAGCGCAACACACTCGCGCTGCACCAGATCCCGATATCACATTACCACCCTTAAAAGAAAATTATACATTTAAACTAGTAAAAATTGCATAAAGTAGTAAATAACGTTTCTGCAAAGTAGGTATTCATTCAATATAAGAAACAAATGCAAATATAATTGGAGCCGCGATCAGTATACGATGGTGCCATAACTTTATAATTCTTAAAAAAATTATAAAGTTAATCATGTCAAATCTAAATTAATAAACACATTTCAATTATCTTTGAAATATGTTAATTACAATTAATAGCCTCGAGGAAGAAGCATTTCAAATGTCTTAAAATAAGGGAAGCTTAACTATCTGAAATTGTATTAGAATTTAATTATTGGTTGAATGGAAGAATCTTGGGGTTTTCGTTACAATGATTCTGTGTATAAATATATCATAACAAAACCCGAATTATAATTTTATATATACTAAGGCATACTGAATATTTATATACAAACCTCTTGGCGACAAGTTTCGACAATTTTCGAAACGGACATATCGTTGTTCAGATTATTTTCAAACGCTGGTTGCAAAAAATTAAATACGTCGACACTGAAATAGTAAAACATGCCTGTTTAATATAACTAAGTTTTAACGACTTTAAAGGCCATTTTAACTGTTTGTTTGAATCTGACCACAGAACGTCATAAAACGTAAGTGTATGAAACAGAAAAATGTATATATTTCATCAACTTACCAAGTCTCATCATCTTTGCTATCCAAACCTAATTTGGCATCTGCCTGAAGAATTGATACAGTCTTATTCCTGCCAGTTTGCATTGTAACGATAGGTGTAGCGTTGTTTCCTTGATGACCGAACAGGGAATGTTCGAAGCTCGATACGTATTGGCACGCTGAGAATATGTGCTCCCAACATTCTGGAGCTTTTGAACCTAGTTCCAACCCTCCTGTTGGGTAAATAATTAATTCAAAATCAGATATTTTGCCAATTGTATCGTACAAGAGTAAATTGTAATAATACTTCAGAATCAAATATCAAAAGTTGAAAAGTTTAATATTTGGAAAAAGAACCACCTTATAATTTTGTTAAGCAGTTATTGTATTGAATATTTATGTCATTATTTTATTTAATACAACTTAGGAATTCTTTAGCCAAAAAAAATCTGTCACATCACCGCTAGATGAATTAGTTTAATTAAATTTGGTAATAATCTTAGTTTAACTTTCACTATGAATAAAATAAAACTGAAAACGGAAACTTTAATCATTCATAAACAGTATAAACATATATAAAAACATACCAGTTATTAATATATCTAAAGAAAGCGCGTGAGTTGAAAGTATTTTGCCGTTGGGCGGCTGCGATATTGCAGAATTTGCTAATAGAGCCAAAATGCTGCTGCAACGGTTTTGCAGGTTCAATGTGTTGCTTACTCTGGCAGCCTGAAACATAATTTTTTTATATACTATTAATTATTTATTCTTATACCTTACCCGTGGTAAAAACTAAAAATTACTTCATTTTATAATTTACCTATTCAAATTATACGCGTTTACGTTCATAATTTGTAAAATAATAAATAGTTATAAGGCAAACAGGATCTCTTTATAAAATACAATATGGACATTAAAAGTATTATTCGATCCAATTTTACTTTTTACAACAAATTGAAATTAGTGGCTCGAGTCCAAAGAGTACATTGAATATAATATAAAGACTCGAGTCCTAGCCAGCCACCTATGAAATTGTCGTTCTGTAGTATTGGCCATTTTAAATAGAAATAATTTCAGAATTCTAATTTCAATTTTTATTCCAAAACCATGGAATTCTATTTTTAAAATTAAACATTTTTTATTGATTGGCGTTATGTTTTCATCGCATTAGAATTAGGTTGGAAGCTCTCCGTCATCCGCCGTACTCACCAGGCCTTGCGCCTAGAGACTTTTAATTTTTCCAGAATTTGGATAACTTCTTGGCGGGACAAAAATTCAATACCCGAGAGGCATTACAAAATGCATTGGAGAATTAATAAACTGCCACTACGTTGGCAAAGATGTATCAATTGCATTAGTGATTACTTTGATTAATAGAAATAAAAAATATGGAAAAGAAATTACTTATTTCAAGAAAAGCCGTTTTTTTATTGCAAAGGTTCAAAGACCTAATATAAACGTGAGGCGCGGGCACCGATACTATGGACAAAACGGTTTATAAGCATTTATATATGCATTACCAAAATGTTTATAGATTTTTTAAGGTTATTTATTTCTTTACACTTTAATGAATCATTAAAAAAAGATTACAAAACCCTAAGACTATTCGTGATTGAATGGTGATATTCTTCGCTTACTTGAGATTTAAAGTCACCGTTAGCAGAAAAACAAAATTTGTTATCTTTTTGCAATTAGTATGATTACCTTATGTAGTCCCTCTAGACATTGTATAGTTAACCCCTCCCAAGCGATCCTCTTCCTCTTTCCAAATGTATTTATTTTCTTTGTTATGATCCCTTGGAGTTTATGTTTTTTGTTTCTATATCCTGTTAGTGTCACGCTTAGCACTGTCACCATAGAGTCCCAAATACATGTTAGGATTCTGCAAATTATTTTAATATGATACTAGTAAAATAGGTGATCTCTTGATTTAGAAAAGCATCATAATTATAAGTAATTTTACAAAAATATATTCTCTTTTTCAATTTTGTTAATTGTGTTCGTTTCAAACCAGTGATTTTTACTCATACTTAATATATTGTGATATTTAAACTCCAGGTTAGGGTTATTTATTACCTTCTGGCCCATCGTAGGCTTGCTTGATACTGTGGTGAATCATTGGTGTTGCTGTACAACATTGATACTTCTTTTAATTTTTGCCAATCTGACATGACGGGACTTTGATTTAAACCACCGAGGTCTAAAATAAAGTAAAAGTATGATTAATGCACACATTATCAATTAAGTAATTAATTCTTTACTTGCTTTCTATCATATAGCAAGTAATATTCAATAACATTACTTGTGCAAAAACTAATTCTTTATGTTTAAATAGTTCAATTACATCTGTTTAATTTTTAAATTGTATGTATTAATATCACCACAAGTGGCTAACGTAATCTCGCGTCTCAATACAATAGTGTAGATTCTGACGGAGTATGCACCGTTTAAAATTTTTTTCCTCATTTCATGTGCATATTGTTACAGTTAGCACGTGCTGATGTTGATCAAATTTGAAATATCGCGAAGAAACCTTTACATCGACATTATCCGTGCTGGAACGGAGAAAGACTACTACTAATTTCTGTAGGTGGTTTGTCGAAAGAGGCGACAAACAACCCAAAGCCAAGTGGTACGGTATTTACTGGTCTAGATTACTACGATTTCTGGCCTAGAGTATGCCACCATGATAACCTTTCATTATTATCAGGCATTAGCGGCCAGGGACCAATCATTGGTACATTGGTAGTGTCTTTGGTTTTGCAAAAACCCATAGACGAAAATAATCACTTTCTATTAGACGGGTCGTCAGCCTGTTACTCCAGAAAAAGATTACTCATTTATAAAATGTTCCTCTCTGTCTGTTTTCCTACAATAGTGAGGGGCCTATGTCCAGCAATAAGATTCTAATGGGCTGATGTTATTGAAGATCTTAATCTATCTTCATACCTGAGAGTAAATGTATCAATGGATGATCATTACTAGGTGCTTCCTTTAATAAGTCTGTAGCGAGAACTTGTTGGTACAACTCCCTCAACCATGTTGCTGATAAGTATACCAGCACTCCACTGCCCTGGACTTCCTCTACAAACTCATCTTCGGTGAGCGAAATTTGAACCTTCTATAAAAAAATAATTTTGGTCACAAGAGATGTTTGTATTACAATTAGTCATGTCATTATTTAAAAGTATGCTAGTATAGTGAGACCAGTTTTAGAACTACTGTGTTTTCTTATTACGTAGGAAAAGTTTGAGTAATTTTTCTTATTATGATCTCTTATAATTATAAATACAATCTTACTTTATGATCACAATAATATTGAGTCTTTCTTTGCTTCAAAGTAAGTAGCAAGGCTGCATAAGTTGCTAAATAAACTCCATCAGCATTCATTATACAAGCAGTCGCGGGTGGCTGCGATGCGTTATGCTGACAACATTTTGATGCAAATTCTTGCATTGCTTCATCTACCTGTTTAAAAAGTGTATTATTTTAATATACTACAAAAATATGATCAATTTTAATTAGATGAAGTGAAAATACTTTTCAGCATAGTGAAATAGCTGTTTCCTAGAATGTAACAGAAGAAACTTCTATATATACGAGTATAAAAAGTGAAATATATATGCAGCATTTAGCAATAGAAATAATTATTTTTAATTTTATAGCTATGCATGAAGTAGATATTGCCTACCTCTATACATGTTCTAAGATTGAGCAACTTCGGAAGCAGTGAGTTTTGAAGTGTTTTGACAAATTGCCTTGCATTGTGTCTTTCTAGATCGACATTACATTCCGTGATGGTACATCTGAAAATGATTATGAATAAACATAACATTTTTTATAAACATAACGATCTGTGGATCGAATATTGAAATCATAAAAGTCAGAAATGGATAGAAAATAAGGATTTTAGATTAGAGATTAAAGATTGAGATTGCAAATTGAAAGCCGCCGTTAGGCAGCACTTCACCCATTCCACGAATTGACAAATATAGCTTCACTTTAGATATATTTGCCAACTCACTACCGAAGTTTCGCCGAATATTGCACATTATGCTTCCATCCGATACTTTTTAATTATCATTACTTTTTTACTTATTTTTTTTTATAATCCTCATTTACTCGTAAACTATAAATGTGTGCTTGTGTATTTCTATAAATTCATGTCTAAATTTGTTTGTCCTTATATTTTGTGTTTTTTTTATTTTTTACTCTCAACCAAAGCTGTGTTTGTTTGTAATAGGTTACACACTTATATTAGTATTGAACATTTAAATTGTCTCCTACAATGTTATGGTGTAGTAACTGTAAACGAACCAAATAAATAAATAAATAATTTCGTAGAGCATTTGGCAAAAACATGATTTCCTAAGCTATTAAGGTGTTTTATTGGAATAATTGTAAGTATTTACATAAAATTTGTAAGGCATAGTCATTATCTTACCTGCCAAGATTCAAAGTTTTAGGTATAGCTTTGGTCTTATCATTGATTGAATTTTTACTGGTGTCAATTGATGCAGGGTTGCTTGCTCTTGATGGCAAAAATACATTATCAGCGTCTGAATCTGCTTCACCATCACTTCCGGAACTAACATTCTCTGGACCAGATGTATCTGTATATGCAAATGATATATTTATATAATAACAAGGATTTGCGCGTGACTGCGGCTATGCTTGACTTGAAATTCCCGCGGAATTCTCGGGACACAAATAACCATAACATTTGAAAAAGAAAAAAGCTATCGTTTTGTTGAAGACACTGTCGGAATAAGCTAATTTTTATGCATCCGAACCATTTCAAACCGCTCTCGGGATTCCCGGGATAAAAAACACCACATATTTTATTTATTTTATTTTATAAAATTAATAACCGAAACTGTAACAACATGATTATGAACCTTATAAAAAAGAACAGATGTTAAAATATATTTTTTTTAATCTGGCCATTTTAAATTATTCACAGAAAAATTCCCGCGGGGTTCCCAGGATAAAAAGTAGCGCAGGTTTTAAGTCTAAGAATTTGCTGTCGATCAGCGAAAACCGCATCAAAACCGGTCCAGTATTTTTTAAGTGAATACCGAACAAACAGACAAGAAATTTAAAAAAATTGCATTGTTCTCCATCGTTTATATAGTTTATTCCAGTTGTTTTTTTTAATAGCTTTAATGTACAGACACAGCATGATTACAATTTTACAATATTATAAATAATATTATATTTGCATTTATATGTTTTCTATTAATAAACTACCTGTTACCCGCGACTTCATCCGTAAGGATTATTTTTTCATGGAACCCTAATTTTAAAAATAGCCTAAGTTAATCCTTGTGAAATCAGCTATCTGCAAGTGAAAGTTCCGTCTAAATCGGTCCAGCTGTTTCAGAGATTAGTTGGAACAAACCGACAGATAAAAAAATTAAAAATTTATATATACTTCCATAGGCATTTAGTAAAAAGCTGTTATTTTGACATTACAAAAGGATATTTCAATTTTATTTATTTGTATATATTGAATTGATTACTTAGTTTAATGCTCGTGTGTTGCATAATTGTGATAATAATATGGTATTTCTAATAATAAGAGTTTTATGTTACCTGAAGAATCGTGACCTTCTTTTGTCTCACTACTTTGTAAAACGGCAACAACATCTCTGGAAAAATAAAATCATCATTAACTAAGATATTTTATGATTTTGTAAAGAATAAAATAGAATTTAGAAGACATTTTCAACTATATTGGCGACGTAGATGATAAGGATACAAAATAATAAGGTTCAAGTTCCGGAAAATAATGAAATGCTAAAATTTCCTCACCGATATGGACTAGGTAATCTAGCTAAAGTCTGATAGGTCAATGGACCAGTGTAATCTGCGTCTTGCAATTTCGGCCAATGTGCTAACATCAGATCAATTATATCTGAGGACAAATATTCAGTGGTGCCTGAACAAAGTTTCTCTAAAGCGTCAAGTAAAGAAACTACACATTCAACTGCTGCGCCTATAACTTCAGGATTTCCGCATTTTCCGCATTCTTCTATACCATCCATTATTCTGAAAGTAAGTTCAATAATATTACTTCCTAGAGATTTTTTTCTACACTTTTAATGATATATTCCTTAACGAAATCTCTGTCAATAGAACATTTACAGTTTTAATGCAACTAGTTTTGAAGTTAAGGTTTTAATTATTGAGTAAAATTCAATCAAATGTTCTTTTACTTACAGTCTGACAATAGCCATATCGTCACTATGTTTTTCCTGATGATCCATTCGCTTAAGCAATACGAAATTACACAGCCTCTTTGGGTTATGTAACAGCTCCCTTGTACTTCGCAATGGCTCTACCCGATGTGATACTGGAGGGTACAATAGCATCCTGTGGTACAACGCTTCTATTACAGGACGTAGGTTTGATGTAGACCCCACTAAACGTACTAATTGATTTGCTATGCTGGAATGGTATAAGAGCAGGCTTGTATTATTAAGCAAACTGATAAGGCTATACTTACTCGTAAAGAAAGTGTAGCCATGCCACCTTCTCCAGATCTTAATATTTTTATTGCCTGGAGCGGACAAACAGACAGATATCCTAACAGATGGAAGGAAATAACCGGGGCCTATGAATAGGTCAATATCAATAAGTTTTTCACGTCCATCACGTCCGTCCTTTTAGCATGCAGGTCTCCCCAGATAGTTATTGAAAATAACATAGTCTAAGCAATGGTTGTGTAGTTTAGGTAAAACGGTATATCCAAGAAATGAATTCTTGATGTCATTAATTAAAAGACTGTTTATGAGTCCTAATAATCTCACAACGACCCATACAGAAGAGCTTATTAAGGAAAGAAAAAGGAGTGAAGTGAATTCTCAACTCCGAAGCGAAGGAAGCTTAAGTCTTCTTAGTCGATAAATACTTGACTACTTGTATTCTCGAAGAGTTCTAAAAGCCGAGCCTGTATACGTCAATTAAAATTAAGTGACAATGAGTTTGATCCATTATATAATTATAATGTAAGTAAATATCTGCCTACCCGAGCAGCGGACGATTGCGTTCACACATTCATCTTGATGTGTAGGATTCCTCAAGATGTTTTCTTCAATCGTCACTGCATAGTTTTACTTCTATTTTTGACATTCATATTTTGAATTCTATATCGGGTTCCATATTGTTATTAATTAGCTTACCTGTAAATAGCTTTAGCTTGCTTGCTATTGAAGCTTGGAGCAGAACTCAATGCACCAGATCCTCTTCCTGAGTCATCAACAAGATGACCTTCATGCTCCCTATAAAATTGCATAACATTTACTAAATATACCGCATTATCACATAAAATACCTTTGGATAAATTATCAGGACAATGAACGGTATACCCGCCACGCTTATCCAATGCATGTTTCACACACCATTGGTCTGGAAGTGCTAATTTCCTCAGGATATATTTCATTTATCGTCAGTAGATGATTACGTGTATCACGTGTTAGACAAGAAAGCTGTAAGTATGACTTGTCTTGTCTTATTGTATTGTCTTTTGACATCATTAAAGGGTCTTTTTAATAACGAAGTAGTAGAGGAGTGTAATAAAAAAGTTACCAGTGATATGAAGTCTTTTTTAATTCATTTAAATAATGTAGATATTGATCACCTTGACTTGATATTTTTGTCCACTCGTGGAGTTCCAAGGAATGATATCAGTGAAGGACAGAACTTCTGCCAAAGGAATGTTGTGAAATGCGAATTTCCGCTCACGCGCTCTGAAAGGCTTGACATCAAAGTTAACAAGCACTCGAGAAAAAACAACGCTACAGGGTTCTGTTTCGGTGTCCTAAAACAAACATAAATTTAGAACATGAAATTGCATATCAAATGATAGATTACTCTAACTTTGTTATAGAATTGTTGTTATAACTGTTGTTATAGAATGCCCGTGTGCAGATATTTTAGCCGATATAAGCTTTGAGCTACATTTTGTATATTGCATTATTTTACGTTGTACAGACAGAAGACGAGCATTTTGACTTCAGAGGCCTCTTTGAGCCACAGAAGCTAGTTCCTTAAATTTTTATGAATTTGAACTGATGAAAGTCACTAAAAGTTTGTGGTAATGTAAACATACTCGTATAAATATTTGCGTCAGACCGGAGAAGGAACCTACAGATACGTCTATATAAGATGAGGTGGCAATAAGTAAATATAATACTTATTATAAAATTGTGAACATACCGTCTTTATTACTGCGTGTGTGTTACATTAAAGCTATTAAAAAAAACTACTGAGACTATTTTTAGATTTCTTGTCTCTGTTCGAGATTCACGTAAAAACTACTGGGCCGATTTCGAGGCGGTTTTCGCTGATCGACAGCAAATTCATAGACTTAAAATCTGCGCTACTTTTTATCCCGGGAAACTTGCTGGAATTTTTCCAGGAACGATTTAAAATGATCAGTTAAAAAAAACCGAATTCCAATGTAATTTTTTTACTGATCGATAGCGAATTTAACGTAATGAAATGTGTGATATTTTTTCCCGGGAGTGGTTTGAAGTAGTTCCGACTCATAAAAATTAGCTTATTCCGTCACATTTTCCACTAAAACGATAGCTTACATGCTGCGAAACTTTGTCCCGGGTATCCCGCGGGAATTTCAAGTCAAGCGTGGACGAAGTCGCGAGCATATCCTAGTAATTATCTAGAATACCAGGGCAGTAACAATCTTTCATTGCAGCAATCAATTATATACTATAAAGGATTCGGAAGAAATAGGGAAGTTGAATAGATAGACGGAGAGCTGATGACGAATTTTGAGAAGGTTCTTTAGGCAAGCTGAAATTGTGATAAATTACAAATTCGTCAATTGGCGAATCTAGTCCTGGAAGTCTTTTAGCGATTTAGCGGTTATTTCGCTACTGCGCAGCATATAACATTTGCATAAAAAATAATCAAAAAAATGTATTTTAGGCAACTTGAATTCTTTTTTATCTTTTAATTTATAATTTCTAGAATTTAAAACAAAAAATCCAACACGTTTTTGTCGGTTATTAAGTACTGCCAGACGACTCCAAAGTTATTATTTTTTAATTCCCAAAAAATATTCTTTAGGCAATCTGAAATTTATATCACGTATTTATTAAGTAATTTCAATAATACCTGCAAATCGCCAGACGATTTTGCCGGTTATAAACAATTCCCAGACGTTAATAAAGTATGTAAATAATTGCGATAAAAAAGTCTTACGCGCAGCCTTAAGTGTGATAAGGATAGCTAATCGAGGCATGCTGGCTGCTGTCGGGGCCCCGAGCTCCTCGCGCTGTGATTGGCTCATAATGCGTCATCAGCTATTGGGCTAAGAGGTACAAGGTTTGAATTAAATAATAGTTTGGGAAGGATGAATGAGCCACGGACACATTTACCGCGCAACTGTCGTTAGTGAATAACTACTAATTATAAGATAAATCACTTACAGTTGCGTCTCAGACAGTCTTCCACACAAATATTGGATGACCGGTATCACCTCACTGTAGCAGCCAACGGCTACGATATGATTTCTCCCTAGAGGAGAACCTTCGGATAACAACTCTTGACATTCTTCATCTGGCATTAAGAATGATAATAAGTTAGTCATTTAAGCCATCTCTTAAGTAAGTAATTTAATAATACCCTAGTGATTTTATATTGTTACAATTTATAAAACTTTTAGCATTTCCTTTAAAAATTAGCACTTTAGCTACGATAGCGCCACCAATTTAATGCCTTTTGCCGTTACTTTGCTACTTCTTATCCTTAAGAGGAGTTTATGAGTAAGATTTTCACTAATCAGTTGCTGAGCAGTTTCTTAAAATTTATAATAATATATAAATTATATTATTATAAATATATTTATAAGTAAGGCCATTATAGTTTTATATCTACTCAAGTTATAACTAGTGTAACTGGAAATAATAATTTCATAAACAGAATTATGCCAATTAGGAAGGAAGTTCCCAAAATGCAGGTCGACCTACCATGGGGACCAATGTACTTAAATAATGTGAATTATATTTTACCCAATAAACGATTTATTATTATTTTTTCAAGTTATTACTCAAGATTCGAACATAGTTATCACGCTATGAGCTTTAACACGCTTATTATTATAAGTACTTACCTTACTTACTCATGTAACTTAGTTCAGGATCTAATTTCTATACCTACATATACAACTATTTGTTTATCATTCTCAAATCACTATCTACTATTTACTATGTTTTAAACATTATTGGCCTTACTTATAATTGTTTGTTAAAATTTAAGAAACTGCTCAGCAACTGATTAACGAAAATCTTACCCATAAACTCCTCTTAAGGATAAGAGGTGGTGGTAAAGTAACTAATTATAACTATCAAAAATAACTAACATCGAGAGGTAGTTTAAGTGACTGCTGAGAGGCAAGATGGCAATTTTTATTTGAAACGGCCATTGATTAGGGGCTTAAGAGTTTCTTATTTAAGAGATGGCTAATCTTTTCTTAACGAGATTATTATAAGTAAGGCCCTATTATTCCAATCAAGTTACGCTATATACTTTCCGATTCCTCTGTTTTGTGCCCTTAGTTAATTTTTAAATTTATTTTCAAACTAAGCCTCTGTGAATTAATGTGGTATTCTAAATAGCAGAGCCAAATTTTAAACTCCAGACCAAGTTCCAACAGAGAACTCATAAGATGAAAACGGTTTAGATACTATTGATAGTAACTTACCCAATTGAGCACAATAAGACCTGAGTACTTGAGCAGCTGCAGCTCTGGCGGCTGCAGCCACTTGGGGGGCTGCTCCAGCCGCTTCAGCACAACGGCCGCAAGCCCATACACACAGTCGCCCATTTAGGGTACGACGAGGGGATAATGCCAGAGAGAGGTACATTCGAAATATTTGTACCTGGAAAATGGAAATATTTTTAACTGACTTCGAAAAAAGGAGGAGGTTCTCAATTCGTCGGGATCTTTTTTGGTTGTTTTTTTGTTGTTGCTTTTTTTATGTATGTTCGCCGATTACTCCGTGATTTATGATCCGATTTACGTGATTCTTTTTTTGTTCGACGCGGAATAGCTTCCAATTGGTCCCCTAAAAATTTGACATAGTTTGGCCCAGTAGTTTTCATTTTACGAACATTTTTTTGTTCCCGCTTCTTGGGGACCTATATTTTTTAAGAAGCGCGGCACCATTCGTGGGTCCACCCATACTTAGCTAGACACTAAAAAGTAACAAATAAAATTTAAAAACTTCGTTTAAAAAAACCGACTTCAAAAACTAAAAAACTAAAATGTATAAAATAACTTATTAATATATTATCTAAAACATCTTGAAGTCGGTGCAAAGTAAAACATAAAAATTTCTATATTTTGAAAATTACTAAGCACTGACTTCAAGATGTTTTAGTATATTATCTAATATTAATAAGTTATTTTATAAATTTTAGTTTTTTAGTTTTTGAAGTCGGTTTTTTTAAACGAAGTTTTTATATAGACCTGATTCTTCCAATTTCAGGTGCTTCAATATGGTTTTTTCGAAATAAAAAAAATAATATAGTAAAAATATAAAATAGAATTGATAATTAACAAAATGCTGTAAGACAGGCGTGGGGCACTATGTTGCAAAAAACCCAGAAGAGATTCGTTAAACGAAGTCAACTTATTAAACAATTGATTTGTGGTTGTGGATGTAGTTTCATGTTTGTTATTGCGTACCTGTGTATCAGGAAGGTGAAACATTACAGAAGCTGTCGCACATAGTAATTGCGAAGGCATCCAAAGCGAGTCGTCTTCCGGTTCAATACCTCTGTGGAATCTGTCATCTCGAAGAATTTTCTGATAAATTAAAATAATAAATGTTACTACTAAAAAAATAAGTTATTGTAAATATATAAATTAGATACATGTGAGAAGTTCTCAACTCGTTATAAACTAATCTGTAGGTTTTAAAATGTATTTTGCTATATTACCTAGCATTCGTTTGGCGTTCCTAATTCATATTTATATCATAGATTTACTGTATTACTATCTCATACGGCCATGAAAGATTGTATTCTTCTTCCATGATGCGAGATAAATTCAACTCTTAACTTCAAACTCTTTAATACTTAAAAAAATTAAAATCAACTTCAAGAAGAATTTATTTCAATAAACAAGCAATGAAGTGAATATTATTAGCTCTAGACATGTAGAATACTTTTTAACACGTTTTTATAAGCTTGACCTGTAGCTATGTAACGGATAGATTTAAAATCGAAACGCTAACCGTGACCAGGTTGAGGAATTGGAGGACCGGTATGTGTATAACAAACTTGGAGAGGCTCAAGCTGTAAACTCATTTATTTTAATAAATTCTATTTACTTACATGGAAGCCTTGAAGTGCGTAACTGACTAGTCTAGGGCGTTTAGTCTCGAGTGCAATCTGTAGAGGAAGAAGACATGCGCGGCGTAATTCGAAGGAGAGACGACGTGCATTGCTTTCTTGGATACATAGTATTTCTGGAATAAATAGTTGAATTTGATTATAAAGCTATATTTTTAAGTTAGTTGTGACTTGGACCCTTCATAAGACACGTAACAAATTACGACAATTCAACATCCAAAAACGGATCCCAAATTGATTTTTTACTCCATATTTAAAATACGCATTAGGTATAATACGTCTAATTTTATATTTATGTGACAAACAATATTTATTTTTTATTTTGGTAATTAATAAAATGTTATCTATCTAATAGCTAAAATGTAAACGTGAAAGTAACTTTGAGTGATTGTTTGTCTGCTCCTCCTCCACGCTTTTAAAATGCAGCGAAAGGAAAAGAGAACAGGTTAGCATTATTACAAAAACATTTGTATTGATGAATTTATAGCGTCGTGCAATTAAATATTACTTTATAAAAAATTTATTTAGCGCATATCCTACATGGGGTATATTATAAAATTTTCATAATGATGATTACGTATTCAGAACAAAAAAACAACATCAATATTAACGTTGTTCGAACTATAAAATATATTGACAGATAAAATGAAAATTATTTAAGGCGTTGACCACATGCCCAGATTTTGCATCAAGTTTAGAAACAGGCGCCAAATATACCAAATGTCTAGAAAACTCCTTCTAGCATTTGATATTGCGCTGCTATTATTATAAAAAAAACTGCGAAACATTACCTAATGCATCTTGACATGATTTCCGTAAAGTCGTAAACTTGGACCCAGACGCTTCTTTAAATATATCTTGTAAAAGTTCTTCCATATCACTTGCTAGCATAAATCATATGTTATATCACATACGTATGAAAGAAGATCAAAAACTATATCCAATATTTGCCAATTTTACACTGATTTGGAATATATGAGATAATAAACAGAATTAGTTAAACATTTAACAGGGAACAATCCGTTTGTGTGGGTGTAATGCAAACCTTATCGCGATACGACGTAGTTACTAACGCCTGTACGCTGTATGGAGCATGCCCAGACCGAAAATCAATAATATTATAACTGTTTTGCCCGTTTTTTATATGTTGACGCAACAGGTGGATAGTTTTTTCACATTATGCCAATTGTTTCTGTTGAAACAATTTCCCAGTGTTCATAAAACGAACGGTTAAGTGTTAGATATTTATTGTACTTCTTCATATATAAATACAGTTTTAGATTATGTAAACGATTAACCATACCGAAATTTTATTTATAATCTGTTTTTGTTTCCGCTATCTTATATAAAAAAATATAAAAAATCAAATTTCCCGGGTATATTATATTAATATAATCATTGTGTTTCTTAATTTTATGGTCTGGAAACAAAAACTTTTTAATTTGTAGTGTATTCCTATTTTAAAAAAATAGCACAATCATGTATATAATGTATTAAATACTTTATGATGTATTATTTAAATAACATATTTATTATTTTATTTTACGGAATGACGATGTGAATGTCAACGTTGTTAAAAGCCTAGTTGCGAAGCTATAAACTAAAAAAATTCAAAGATGTGATTTTTATTTTTTGACAGCTAGTAACTGGTTGAAGTCCGCTGTCAAGTGTCAAATTTTAGTTCATAACTCCATAATAAAAATGGTATCTTGGAGTGCATTAGGCCGATCTTTCGGCGTAAATCTGTTTAAAAATCACATAAAAACATCAAACGTTTACCAAAATGTAAGCTTTTCTACAAGCAAGGCGTTGGCTGCTGGCCATGGAGCTCAAACAATGCAATTGCAGCCCTCCAGGTAACAACACTGCAATGATTATCTAACCATTTTTTTCTTGAATAAATCTTTATATTTTAGCTAGAACGATATAGTGAAGATTTGTTCAACAAATAATGCTTCGCGTTATGAATTGTTTTTTTAAGAGCAGCTATGAAATGATCCTTTTGCAAATATAACCTCATATAAATATTATTACATCCGTAGATGGCAATGGCACAAGTTCAAAGATATGCTGCATTTTTACGTCATGGTTGGTCTGATTCCTGTTGGTGCTATCATCTTCTATACGAATGTATTTATTGGGCCAGCACAGTTGACACCGATTCCTGAAGGATACACACCAAAGCACTGGGAATACCATCGTCACCCAATCACGAGATTCATCGCCCGCTACATACACACTAGTCCTCAACAGGTAATTTGAACTACGTAACTTTTTATTGACATTATAAGAGCAGTAATTAAGTCTTTGTTGCTTAAATAAAATACAGAGGATGAAATCATACTTTATAAGGATGTAAATGAAATCATATCATTTGATCTAGTGCACATTACAAGATCATATATGTGCCATAAACCAAATTAATATTGCTTAATTTGATACCCCAGTTTAAATTCATGATCCATGTCCTTTTTAGCAGAACTAAACCTTGCCTAAAGTCGTATTTTTAATTAGACGAAGCCAACTGACAGTAACTAATGTCACTTTGTAAAATAATGTTGCCATATTTAAAGTAATAGTGATGCGTTCAGTTCTTGTTCAATCAGATGAATGACCAATGAGTGTGAATAGTTAATCATTTCAAACTATAAAAGAATATTATTTCTATTTTACAATACAATTGTAAAAAAGTGCTCTGATATAAGTTACTAGTAGTATGTATCAGTTTTTTGACGGCTTATTACAAAGCGCGGCGCGGCGACTAGTGCCAACACCGATCATCGCCGCGCGCGTCGGTCGCCATTTTATTTGTAATTCGGCTTCTAACCTCTGGTCTGATAGCACGAATGTTTTTTCTGCGCTCACGTTGTTTAGTTATTGTTTTTGTTAAGTTTTAAGTAACGTTGTGTTTGTTGTAATTGTTGTGTTTATTTGTTGCTATATTGTTTCGTACAAACGATATGGATCCTAAACCAAGCACGTCAAGCCAAAGCTTGTCTCCAAGAAAGAAGAGACCACGGATTGCTTTAAGCGTTACCGAAAAACTTATGATACAAAACGTCTACAAACACGTATTTGAGGAGAAAGCTGCTTCACTATTACCTATTGAGGCTCCCGAAAAAAAAGAATGTGTTTCGAAAACAGCTGACATTTTGGGAATTGGTGTGACCTCAGTATACAGTGTGTTAAAAGAATACAAAGAAAATGAACAATTTAAGTCTCCCGAGAAACGTGGACCGAAACACAGTTTTAAAGATAAATTAGACGATTTTACTTTTGCCGCTATAAGGCGAAAAGTACATCATTTTTTTATGCAAATGAGTCACCCACCATTATAAAGGTAACTTAAACTTTATTCATTCTACTGCATTATATTCTGTGTCCACCATAATGTTCTTTGTAAAACCAAAATATTAGATTGCGTAGACTTCCTTACTCAAAAACTTTTTTTATTACTTTACAGATTCTTAAGGTTGTCAATGAAGACCCAGACTTACCCAATTTTTCTTGGAGTACATTAAGAAATGTTATGAAACATTTAAATTTCAAATATGTCACAAAATCAAGACAAAGCATTTTAATTGACAGACAGGACATTATTTTATGGCACCAGCGTTACCTTCGAAAAATTAAAGAGTATCGAAGGGAAGGAAGGTATATTTATTACCAAGATGAAACCTGGATCAACGAAGGTAATAAATTTTTTCTGTTTTCTTTACATTAAATTGTACTTTCAATAATTAATTGATATTTTTCACTATCTTGAAGGTCATGCACCAAAGAAGGCATGGATTGACCAGACAGTGTTATCGTCCCGCCAGGCCTTCCTAGATGGCTTGACCACTGGCTTAAAACAGCCTTCAGGAAAGGGCAAACGATTAATTATCGGCCATATAGGCGGGGAAGAAGGATTTGTAGAAGACAGCTTATTAATATTTGAAGCCAAAAAAATAAAGAAGATTATCATCAAGAGATGAATGCCGATTCCTTTGAGAAGTGTTTTAGGGGGGTCTTGCCAAAACTAAAACCAAATTCCGTAGTAGTGATGGATAACGCCCCCTACCATTCCAGGAAACTAGAATCGCTGCCTAAAATGTCTTGGAGTAAACCTAGAATACAAGAGTGGTTAATGAACAAAAATATTTTATTCGAAGCAACAATGGTTAAAGCTACTCTTATAGACATTGTACGGCAGCACAAACAAGAACATTGCGATAAGTATGTTGTGGACGAGATGGCAGCGCAGCATGGGATAATTGTTTTACGTCTGCCCCCATACCACTGTGAGCTCAATCCCATTGAGTTGGTATGGGCGCAAGCTAAAGGATATGTTGCAAGAAATAACAAAACCTTCAGAAGTAAAAAAACTTTTTGAAGAAGGACTTCAACATATCACACCTGAAAAATGGAGTAGCTGCGTGTCTCATATAATTAAAGAAGACAAAATGTATGGTCTCGACCACATGATCGACAATGTTTCAGACAGATTTATAATTAATGTCACCGAAAGCGATAGTGATGATTTTTTATCTGATGATGAATAAAAATAAATTGTGTAATAAGCTATGTTTTTTATTTTCATTACCTACCTATAATTGTTATATTTTATACATCTATAGTTTCAACTACATGATCTATTGAAAATAGGACAGTCTTACAAGTTTCCTCGCAATGTTTTCCTTAATGTTTAAAACACTCGGTATTTAGTATAGGTAGATGTTATAGGAACATAGTCGTCGAAAACTCGTTGGTATGTACAAAACACGACTATAATTCGAACCCCGTACCCGATATCGTCAGTTCGGCACATTAACTATTCACTAGACAATCGAGGCAATTTCATTCATTCAAGAGTTTTTTCAATCATTCACTTTGCTACAACACTATTTTTATTTCATCAAAAACTGAAAACACAGTAAACGTCAGTTGATGTCGTCTAATTAAAAATACGACTATATAATCATTGCAGTTCACCAGGGATCCATTCTTAATCTGTTTGTCTTTAGTTTGCTTATATATCTATGTAAATATGGATCTCTATATTCATGCTAGTTCTGGTTGAGCACTTTTAACTGCTAACTGATGTCTGTTATTCTTATATCATACCAACTGTTCAATTGCTTTACTATCAGTTAAAATTTGACATAAGCTCCATACAAGTAGGTTAATGTTATAATTCAATGGATGGTAACGCAAGTAAATGGACAGTAAGATATAGGGCCGACTGGTCATGAATCAGTTTCTTGCTCTTTATTTAGATGCTGGCAAACAGGCAGACAGCCCAGCTTGTGGAAAGTGGTTACGGTCTTCTGTAGAATACAAAATCTAAATCTAATAATAATCTAAAGTCTTTAGAATGGGATGGGAATGAGATAGAGGAATCAGACAAGAGGAATAGGATATAGTATTGGAGTTTTGGGCTTGGGATGGGATGGATCAGAGAGGGAAGTGGGCCATCCAAACTCAGCACAAAACACAATTAGCTTGAGGCTTACCTTTTTATGCCGATATTCTGCGAGTGTGTGATACCACACTGATCAAGGCAGATCTAAGAGCTATAATCAAGTTATAGATTCCAGCATGGCTCTACCATGAGTGGTATTTCCAAACCACAAGCTTTACATGTAAATTAAAAATGTTAAACATAATATTATTTTTTCTAGGAATATGAGAAATTTATGCATTGTATTGATGAAGAACAACAAAGGATTAAGTTGCGCCGTTTAGAGAAACAAATTGTTGCAAAGATGGCGGAACGTAACGATTACCAAGCTTATTACTACAAACCTATGGTCAACAAATATCTTCGCATCAATAAGAAGACTGGTGATGAACTCTATGACCGCTTGGGTGATGACTACAAAGATTAAAAACTTTTGAAATGGAAAGCTGTTAGTATATTTAGCTATCAAGTAAATTCGATGTAGATAAATAAAACTTACTTACTTTTATTTGTTGCCTTTAATTCTAGTTTTTTTTTATTCAGTATTAAGGGCTGAATATTGTTATATATATATATATATATGTTAGTAAAAATGGTTTATGATTAGTCTTGTGCCTCAGCAAGACTAGCTTTAAATTTTCCATGCTAGGAAATGTAGCATTAACTGTTAATGCAACAAGTTACAAGTAATGGGATTATCATTTTTAGGATCCGGCCATGAGCCTAGTGCTGATGTTGCTTGTGGCTTATGTGACTCATGGTAAGCATGTTCTTATTATTCATCGTGCTGTGCTTAGCTGTCGCTCATAGCGGATGAGTCACAGCCGGGCCGTTAATACTGTGACACTGGGCTTCCATAAGTATAT
This sequence comes from Dendrolimus pini, assembly GCA_949752895.1. Lineage (NCBI taxonomy): Eukaryota > Metazoa > Arthropoda > Insecta > Lepidoptera > Lasiocampidae > Dendrolimus > Dendrolimus pini. Next base: position 15,108,855 of record OX457140.1, on the reverse strand, counting down.
ACAAGCAAGCATATGCCACAAGTATAAGAGATCTATTAGAACATCCTCCAATTAGTTTCTATTATAATCCGATGTTTGACCCTTTTGGGTTTTTAGTTGCAAAATGCAACATGCAAAAAATTGTTAGTTAATGGAGAAATCAGACTAATCGGACCCAAGTATTTTGGAGTTGATGTATAAAAAGAATGCTAGCTGAACTTTACTCGAATAAGGTACTAAGCTTGATCGACCACCGTGGTAATTTTTGATAAGAAACCCTCAAAGTGGTAGTACCTCTATTCTATAGGTTCCATCTTCAAATACAGAAGTAGAAAGACTTCCCTATTCTGAAAAATGTAAAAACTGACAAGAGACATACAGACTAATGACCCTCAACAGATTACTTCATATTAAGTTAGGAATGTTAGCTAACAACTGCTCAATTTTAGAGCGTTCTAGTGCCATATTCGTCTTCTGACTCTTGCTAATACCCAGTGGCGTAGCTAACGGGGGCGGCACCCATAAGTGGGTGACACAGTAATTAAAAACTACTTGCGGTCTACAATGACTGAAACCAGTTTAACAATCTTAGTATTTTAACGATAGAACATGGAAAAATACAATATGTAAATTTCGATGTCGTGATTTTGGAGTTTGCAAGTGTTAAAGCTAGAAAGACGAAATTTTAATTTTTTATTGACTAAATTTCATTCACATAATATATACAAATTATTTGTAATACTCGTATTTTAATAAAACGTAAATTATTATTACTTTTACTTTTTATTTTAACACTTGATTGAGTTTACGGGTGTCATCTACAGTATCCGCCCCGTGTGCCGCCCATGCTAAATCATGTATGTCTTAGCGAAAACACTTAACAATGCTCTCTCTAGACAAATTATACCTTTATGTGTAAATGTAAGTTTCTGTTGGTTTTAGAACTAAAGTGAAGCCTAGTCTATTAAGGTAAAAGTAATAAAATATCCAAACATTATGGTAACATTGTTATTTATTTTAAAGGAAATTTCTAACGTTTGACAATAATAAATTCCGACACATGGAACTCTTACAAAATTAATGTCAACACTTATCTAGCAATATGCTAATGCAACCTGATATGATTCTACGTTACCTTTTACTTTACGATGGGATAAAATACTTATTTAAGCTATTATAATAATCATATCGGTCAGAGCTTTTATGTTTGTACAGTCTGCCAAGAAAATAGCTAAACCGACCAATCCACCATCGTTCCTGAACCATATCTGTGACGCTATTGAGATTAGAGGTAAGTAAATTCTGCCAAAGTAGGTGGAATTTTGTAAGTGTGTGTTGAAATTACTTATCACCAGGCTTTTTTTGTCACTTCTTTTTTGGGGGCACGCTAATTCTCGAAAGTTGTAAGTCTAATTTTTTGTTTGTAGCTCCACTCCAAAAAACCTTTAAAAAATCATTTTTTTTTTGTAAATGTTACATTGATTTTTTTTCATTTTTCAGGTTTTGTGGCAATTTTTCGATGTATTCGAAATTTCCTTTTAAGGGCACTGAGTGACCCCGCGTGCCCCCACAAAAAAAGCACTGCTTATCACTATTATTTTTAAGCAAAGCGATCGGCTACATTTCAAAGAAAAATTACTTCTAATGGCAACTATTATATTAATTATATTAATATTTTAGCAGCTGCAAACAGGTTACACAAAAAATAAAATTAGGTGATAAAGTTTGTAGTAATATTTTCTTGGCTGACCGTACAAAGGTTGCTTACATATTGTAACAAAGTGCGAATAAAACTCATATTTTATGGTTACATTGGTTAAATTTTATGGTTACAATTGGGTTGCTTATGTTCAAAGATGCTTTAATGGTTGCCAATAACACACAACTGTCTATAATTATAAATCAAGATTAAAACATTGGTGGTTGCTAACAAAAGTTCCTGCTGCAATAGAAAAGTCTTTTAATAATAATAATAGCGCATAAATGTCCCACTGCTAGGCTTAGGCCTCCCAGTTTATGAGGAATCGACAATTTCGGCCATGCTTCTCCAAGGCGGCGGGTTTGACACTTCGGTTATCTCGATGGGCGGGTTTCGTCACGATGTTTTCTTTCACCGTCAGCACGTGTTCATTGTAACAATATGCATATTAGGTCAGAATAATTGCCTAAGAGCTGTATGCTTGATTCGATCTGAATTTAAGCCCTCGTTCTGAGTTTAGGAAGCGAGTGATTTAACAACTACACGACCAAGTCTTTGTAAGTGAAAAACATCTTGAGTAAAATAAATTGTAATACTTTTTTGTACGGTCAAATTTTCATTGTTTTATTGTATTTATATAAACATAATTATCAAAGGCATCGAGGACAGCTGATGATGCACAACACTATCACATTTAGTTCTGGTAGTCATCAAATCTCCTTTAATTATCACTCGTTTATTTGTAATCGTAATATAAAATCGATTATAATGATCAGTAAAATGATCTAATTTATTATTCGCTATTGTTGTATAATGCCTGTATTGCTTGTATGTCAACTGACTCCCCACCATTTTTTAATACTAAAATATTATGCACAAATTATTTCGGTAAATTAACTTAATAGAAGTTAAAAACAGAAGTGCATAAAGCTCTTAACTATACACTGTTACACAATTAAATTACAAAACGATATGATTTTCCCATTTATCAGTCTTTGCAATTCAGAGTTCCAACTATGACCCAACAACTATGTACTTAGATTGCTTTTCATTATAACATTTTTGATACTTTAAAACTATATACAACAATCCTAATTAAATAACAATTTCCAGTAGAAATTGCAACTAAGCTACATAACTAACATAATTGTAAAAATTAGTATCAAAGCGTAAAACCAATATCATTTCGATAGAAGTAAAAAAATAAAGTTTTAAAACTAACAATATTTCATAATTAGTAATGGACTACGATAGTTAATTTTACGCTATTTTAAAAGTTGTATTTTACGAGTCAATGATAACAATTTTCGAATCTAATTTTTATAAGACGGCTACGAGTTACTACATTGTAAAAGTTTAACATTATTAATTTGATTTGTTTTTCTCTTTTTCCGCTTGCGCAGTTAATTTTGCTTCTTTTTTGGCTTTCTTTTTCTCTTCCTTCGCTAATAATTTCGCTTGTCTCTCTTCTTCTTTTGCAAGCAGCTTTGCTTGTCGTTCCTCCTCTTTTGCTTGTAGTTTAGCTTCCTTTTTTGCTTCCTTTTCTGCTTTTAATCTCAACTTTTCTTCTTTCTTTCTCTCCGCTGTCTCATTCTTTCTATTGTCACTCTCGTCTTTCTTTCCTTTTTCATCCTGATTTGTGTTTTCGTCATCCTTTTTCTTCTTATCTTCCTTCTTTGGCTTTGATTTGGGGTTATCCTTTTTCCGTTCAGTCTCTTTACTTTGATCTCTGGATTTGGGTGGATCGTCTTTGTTCGATGGTTTTAGGGGTCGGAAGAAATGTTGTTTGTCTTTTTGCGGTGATGTTTCTAGCTGTGTCACTATTTTTTGGGCACACCTGTAACGAAATAAATAGTTGATTAGTCTCTACAATCATTAATTAAAGCTAAGTATTTTTATAAACGCCGACATAAGATGCAAAGAAATATCTTAAATTTTATTAGAAACTGGTAGCGCGTGGGCTACTTTAAGTATGTTAATAAATACATACATTGTATATTCCTAAGGGTAAGCTAAGGGGCAATTCTTTTAGTAATAATAATAATAAATATAATAATAAATCGGCAGACAAACACACATATTGTATATCCCCAAATTAAGCAAGTTACGCTTGTGTTACGGGTAATACATACAATACACAACGGACTACTCTGGGGCCGATCCCAGACACCCAGACCATAGTAAATAACGGAGAACACGTTTCCGAAATTTAGTATACCAGGAATCGAACCCGGAGCCTCTGCGTTCCAGTGAGGTAGGCCGGCAAAGGCTCAACCCGCTCAACCACAGAGGCCGTCACGAGTAATGATTTATTGGCAACAGTAATGGATCAATATGGAGCAATTAGGAACATTCTTTGTACTTGCTCCATATATTCCACATTTCTCAAAGTCATGTGACTTGCCGAATATCCAATCGACTCGGACATTTTTAGGCAGTTTTCTTTATATCTCGTTTGTATGTACGTAAAACTGCGTCTCGTTTTCGCGAGATGAACAGGCCGGCGGCGGGGGCGGGGTGCCTAATTGTTTAAGTGACTCCATATTGCATGGTATTGTGTGGCCGTATCTCACCAATAGCTTGCCACATATTGTCATCGCATTAAATTACTTGATGTAGTCGTAACGTCATAGTTGACGAGAATTGACCGGGATTGAGCAAATTTAGTTGCTCGTGTAAGAGCAGCTTAAGCTAAGTAAGTTACGCATTTGTTATGAGTAATATGCAAAGGTATTTGTAAGGTACTCTGGGGCCAATCCCAGACTATAGTAAATAACGGCAAGTTCGTTTTGGAATATTACTATGCTAGGAATCGGACTCCAGGTTATGGTTTCCAGTGAGCTTTGCGACAAATGCTTGGCCCACTCAACCGTAGAAGCAAAAATATTTTACGTGTCTTATATGAATAAAAAGTTGTGGTAGCTTAGTAGTTCGCATCAGCAGAAGCAAAAACCATGCGCTACTTGGGTAGTTTTCTGACATATTATTAGAATTATCATCTGGTAACGGTGAAGAAAAACATGATAAAACCTGCACATCGATGTAACCTATGTGTCAAACGCTCCACTCCGCCATCGCCAAGCGTCGAGGGTCGTGGCCGGTATACTGTCCGTTCTCCCCCTATAAAAATGGGAAGTCCGAACCCAGCAGTGGGACTTTGTGGGCTGTTATTGCATGAATAAAAAATCACCTAATCCTAGTCGAAGCAGACGCGGCAGCAGCGGTTTCACGTCGTCCTTCGCGAAATTCCCTTTGGAATTCTCTAATGGGCGGAAGACGCCCTGATGTCTCTCCAGTAGGGCCGCCTGTGTAGCTGTGCACTTGGTAGTCTTGCAGCCGGGCCTAATTATAAGTCAATGTTATATTCTGGGTCAGAGTTTTCAACTTATCTATACAAATAATAAAACTGTAGAGGTCGATTTTCTTGTAAAATGAAAAAAATGCTCAAAACAGTCAGGGGGATATAAGAAGTGAACTAGAAATAATTTAAATCTTTTTCTAATTTTTTGTTTCTCTGTTTGTCTCTTCTGTCTCTGTTGTTTCACATTTCTAAATAAATTAGAACCTTTTTAAACATTTTCTATCATCGAAAAAGAATCTTTTTCGATGTTATATTATTCATATATGTTAACGCAACTGTTATTCACCCTGAAAGTCATATCATTTCAATTAGAGCATTATGGTTTTAATAAATAGACTATTTAGTTATTTCGTGCAACAATACAGCTTCTTATGGATGTCTCGGGCAATTCTGCTATTACTTACTCATGAAAATCGCCAGACTTTATCGTCTGAATCGTAGGTTTGCTTTATTTCGGTATTCTGTTAATTCCAATGGTGTGTCAGTGGCACGCCACTTTATCTTTATAAATATATATATACCGCCACGAAAGTCACAAAATAAATAAGTATTTTAAATTTTTGGTAGCTTTTCAATATTAATTTCGGCTAGCGCCATTTCTAGTGATGGTAATTTTTATGCTATTACGTTGTTGCCGCGACGACATCGAGAAGACATTGTGTATTTATTAGAGTACGACTACGAAGACATTGTGTATATACACTATCGCGATGGAATCGTAGGTACTTTGAATATCTTCGCTAAGATATTTGAAATAGCAGAATTAGGCCCCTGGTAAGGGGGCGGTAGATAAACCTTCATGCTGTGATGTTGGGATCGTCGAAGAGTATTCGAGGCGGGTTGCCTCGGCCGAGGTGGTGTGGCAGCCGTGGCCCTGGGCACAGCACCTAGACATGCTCCCCCGCACTTTGTACCACCGCACAACTTCGTGGTACATCCATTCGACACATTGACACCGCTGTTCGACGACACGGAAGACACTCCTGAAACGAATTGAATATCACACTATTAATTTTGTTTAGAAACTCTATACCGGCAGACGAACTCACATGTATTGAAATAACAGTCGCCAAGTAAAAAGTAACTATGTACAGTCGCGGAATGAAACTGTTCGTCACTTTAAAGTCGGTTTTTGCTTGCACATGCACAAGAAATTATACTGCCAACATTTTAATGAATGTTAGATTTATAAAATATAATATATATGAAATGGAAAATTGTATTTTCGACAATGATAGACGCTGAGATTAGCAATAATAAGAAACAATGAAGATATAATCACATTGCAAATTCTATACCTCTTAGATTGACAACCATGATTAGTAATAAGCCTTAGGTAGCACAAGACGAAATTCCACGATTATTCTTTCGTAGTATCATTTGCTATAGTCCTCGGCATGATTCCTGAGCGGTCACTTTTTCCTACGAACAGTGTAATTTCGATCTTTTTCGAGGTATGCGGTATTGTCTCTTTCGAATAAAGAGACAAAAACATAATATTGTCGATATGACGATAAATCTCATTATATTTACTGTTCCGCCGACCGCTCGAGTAGGTCCCTGATACTATAGATGCGCTGCCTGGGGCATAGTTATAGGGCGCATTTATTTATCATAAACAGATCCAAACTTTTTTACTATAGGATAGAAGCTAAGCAGTAGCCTTCGTGGTTATTTTTTTTTATAGCCACCCAAAATTCACTTTATATTTCAAATTGCGCCATATAACTATACCGCAACCGCGCTGCTTAAAGAAGGAAAGATTGAGACCAATGGAACGTTTATAGGTTGGCACCATTTGTTAAAACTTACCAGAAAGGGAAGATTCGCCGCTGGTGACAGAATATAGCGAAGCAGAGGCAGGCACTGAACGGGCGCCTACTGAGTAACTCGAAACCGAGCCAGGCACTCCCCAAGATTTGCCACTGCCACTCGATACCTGAGAAGAAATTATTATGAATTTCAATAACCGAAGCTACTGTAATAAAAAAATACTATGGCACTAATAAAAATTTTGAAATTTAAATCACAAGTTTTTTTTTAGTAAAAATTAGTTCCACTGGGGAACACTTTCTGAAGGCCATATATGTAAGTCAAATTTTAAATCTACTTTCTATTCTATGTATCATTATTTAATCTAATTATTTACCGAAATACTGCTAGCGCTGTGGGTTAGATTGAGAGAGGAGGAGCCTGCCTACCGCTGCCATGTACGTGAGTGGAAGAAAGGTAAGCCAGCCTACCACTGACTTGTACGTGACAGAAAAAAAAGGGAAGCCAGACAGACTAGCGCCGTAACGCGTTACGTAACGAAGCGGTTAACCCTCCCATAAGTAGTTATCACTTCAAAAACAAAAAGAAACTGTCAATTCAATGACTGACTTCCTTCCTCAATTTGCCTTCCCTTCAAATCCCTGGGAAGTTTGAGCGACTGGAGTATTTGATTTATGATTTACATGGGCACACCCCAACGCCTCGTACAGGTTGTACCAAAGAACTCTGTCAGTACTCCGAGTATTATTATATTAAATCGGTAAGTCCTAGATCTTGCTATTCCCGAAAGCGAGCAGGGTTTACTTATGGCAGTGGTAAATATGTGTCACTGTGAGTGAGACCAAAAGCGGGTATGATTGGACGGTACGTTCGCAAAAGTAGAGCCATGCTGGAGACATTGGAGACACATCTTGATTAATGGCCGTTTCCTATATCTATCTTACTATGCATTCATTTGCCTTACCATGGGTTGAATTTTGGCATTACTTGTAGAAACTGGCCATAAAGCTCTAAGCGCCGGCTCGAACGGTGTGATACTACGCTCCTATAGAATATCGGCCTGAAACGGTTAGCTTCGAGCTAATCGTGTTTACGATGTGAGAGTTCCGATAACCCACTGTGGATCGGATAAGAAGAGAGGGATCCCCTTTATCCCATCATTTATATTCTATCCTAAAGGCTGGCATCGCGTTGGCTTCGCCCCTAATATTACAAATGTCTATAGGCGACGGTAGCCCCTTTTCATTCGGTGGGCCCCCAGCTTCGCAATAAAAAAAAGATAGTTCCATCAAGCACACACTCTAGTTAATTTTGATGGAAACTGAAAGGGGACTCTGTGCTCAGAAGCTTTCTTTTCTAAAAATGTGTAAAATTACTCTAAAATTAGCAGTATTTGGAATATTGATCGTTTTTGTGTAGTTGTTATGTGTTTTTGTGATAACGTGAACTGTATAGTCAAAAATGGCCTTTCGAGTTTTCACAAGAATTCCGTTAAATGTCGTCAGTTGTTGCCTACAATACCTGCGCTACCTATACGAAGACTTATACAACAAAATTGGCTGTATGGACTAAGATTCCTTTGCCTGTCTTTGTGGCGAATTGTACTACTAGTTTATCACAATGTCGTGCATGTAAATAAATCCCACTCGCCTTTGTGAATAGCAAGAACGATATTTAACCACTGACCTGCCAACTTTTGCTGGTAACGAGTCTCGGAGCCTGTCGCAGCCGTAAGATCTTCGCCCGACAGATGACGCAACGCAGCGGCAGCAATCGTTGGCTGACGGCCATTTGGATGGTCTTCACGAAGCACCGGCGGCACACCACACGGTGACCGCAGGGCGAGGTCTGCATAGTTGCTTTTGCATTCACGCATATTACGCACTGAAACACATTTATTTAGTCTAGTTTAGTAAAGTCATGGAAAGCAGCTAGCTATGAAACTATGAAATGGAATTGAATTTTTAAAATTTTTAAAGCATTTTCTTTTCAGTTATTTTGGCATCAAACATACATATACATATACATTCCAACTGAAATAAAGGGTTATATTAAATTTGTTATTTTAATCTAACAGTGCTTAAAACTTTTTCTTTATAAAAATAATTGCTAAAAGTGAGACAGAAGAACGGTAGAATGTACGTTACCAAATTTTAAATTTAGAAAATTGAGAAATAAAAACATTTTGATGGTTAATTACTGCAATATTTCATTTATTTTAATTTTAAGTCTATTTAAAGATATGTTAAATATGTCTATGATAAAGTTAAGATTATATGTATTGTAGCAACGAAAAAGAAGTTTTTTAACAACAACAAAACCGAAATCAAACAATAATGCGAAAAAATCTACAACATTCTGAAATCGGTGCGTTTTGCAATTTTTTTTATTGATTTTTTTATATTTTCCTTGGCACTGGCTTCAAGATGTTGTAGAAAATATTTATTTTTTGCCTTTTCTGCTTTTCAGTTGCACAAATACTCGAATAGCTTAGAAATAATGTATCAAGCGCCAGTAGAAATTGTATTACTGGCACGCGTAAACAAATTTGCATTTCGATAAGTGGAGGCGCTTATCAACAACGGTTGCTCTCAATTTTCATGGAATCCACTCAACAGATCCGGACTTGGTGATAATGGGACATCAGGAGTAGGTATACATTTTCGAAAAAATATTTTTTTTTGGAAATCAGTCTACAATTGACGGAGAAATCGCGTAACAAACATACAAAAAATGTCGAATTAAGAACCTCCTTTTAAAATCGGTTAATTAATAGTTCTTGGTTTGTTTGGGACTTAGTTTTTAGTAATTGTTGGGATTTTGAGTTTTTGACTTTAGCCCTACGGTTCATAGCTTTGGTTGGTGGTAACCCTAGATGTCAAATTATTGTGAACGGCGTATATCACTTGCTGTGGGTAATGGTATATTAGTATCATATGCCCCTTGCTACTAGGCAACGCAAGGGATTCATCTGCCCCCGTTTCAAAGTGGGGTGTGTTCTCCCAGGGCACACTCCAGGCACTTTATTGCGCTGGATCGACTGTTGCGTAACTATGCTCTATATCTCAGTCTTTCCTTCACAACAAAGCGCAGGGTCGACAGGGAGGAGGGGGTTTTTAGTGGGTATTGAGGTTGCTCGCCCGTGCGGCATCGCTCTGAGTCTTCCACACTCCTCAGTGTCAAGCCATCGCGGACGGAGCGCAAACAAAGCATACTATTGCTAGCGCTTTCGCCCCCGGTGGATGCGCGCCGTTTCCTAGTGACGGCCCTGAGAGTGCGTAAATCGGTTAGCATTTACCCTCGCCTCAAAAAAAATAAAAATATTAGTATCATATAGAAACAAAGAGCCACAAAACCAACTTACTAATTATTTCTGAAAGCCAGCCAGGTCATATTTTGTAATACAAATTTTGCAATTACCTTTTTAAGAACAACCTTGGCTAATGTTAAGAGGCTACCGCGATACTGGCGGTCATCTTAATTTGAATTTATTTGGTTATTGAGTTTTTGTGTTACTGTTCGCAAAATACCAACTCTTTATTTATTATAGGTATTGCGTGAGTTCAGCAGACATACAGACTGCAGAATGCAGTTTTTTTATATGTTTGCGTATAGGCAAACGTGCAGACGGGTCCACTTGATGGCAAGTGGCTACCGTCGCCCATAGACATCTGCAACCTCGTTGAGACTTTAAAAATCTGTTTACGCCCTTTTTGAAGAGCCCCATATTGTAACGCTTTGGGAAAACCGCGGGAGGCAGTTCATTCCACAGCTTGCATAAAAGACGAGCGCCACGTACAGTGGATAACTTCCAGTTACCGCTGTACGTGGCCTATAGACATTTGTAACATCAGAGGTACTACCAATGCGCTGCCGCTCTCTAAAGGGAGACTGGAACCTGGCCACTGGGTATACTCTAGACCAGGGGTGGTAGCCATCTAGACGGGCAAATGTCCTACCACCTGGCTGTGGGTTGTTTTGTCGCCTCTTAAGACAGGCCGCCCGGCCGCAGGAAATTGTATTTTTTCTCCGTTCCTGAACAGATGTTACAGTTGCTTCTCTTAAACATAAGACGAACTATATTGGTCCGAAGTGTATATGAATAAAATTTTAATAGTAGATATTAATACTATGCCGCTATACAGTGGCATAGTGAACTTGCGAAAAATGTAACAATATTGGAGCACACTACATCAAACTGAGTGATGATAAAGTCAGTGCATAGGCGTGTGGGTTATTGTTATTGAAAGATCATTAAAACACTGACTCAATCAACAGTTTTCTATGTAATCTTCGATAATTATATTCGCTTGCAAACTACCAAAAAGTATGTCCTCATTTTTGAGTAGCTATGAGCACGAAATTAGGTGAAAAATCCAAAAAAAATATTGTGGTCACATCTATTGTATTCTGGGAAAGATTTTTTAATCTTTTACAAACTTTTATATTACTCAAATTAAGCAAATTAAAATAAAATTATGCACTTAAAATAAACTATATATACAAATTAAACTCAAACCTAAAAAAATACATATAATATATGAGTCCCCAAGTTATGGTAGCGTAATGGCTAGTGCACGCGACTTAAACTCAAATAGCGCCGGTTCAACTCTGGCCGGAACGCATGCAGTTTTCTGCATGCGTTCCATGCGTTCCATGCTAACAGCGGTGAAGGAAAACATCGTGATGCAACCTGCACATCGAGATAACCGATGTGTCTAACCTGCCAAGCCCCCTTGGATAAGCGTGGCAGGTATACTGTCCGTTCGAGATATAACGAGAGGACCGAGCCCAGCAGTAGGACATTCATGGGCTGTTATTATTATATGAGTCCTAAATCACCGATAGATGGGAATGTTCCCAAAGCGATGGCCGCAATTTGTTGATTAGGTGCCGTCTAAAACAAGGCGACAAAACAACCCACAGCTAGGTGGTAGGGTATTTGCCTGAGTGGATGGCTACGACACCTGGTCTAGAGTATGCCGCCATAACAACCTTGAGTTGTGTTTCGACATTAGTGACCAGGTTCCAGTCTCCCTTAAGAGAGTAGCAGCGAATTTGTAGCACCTTTGGTGTTGCAAATGTCCATAGATGGTAACCGCTTGCCAACAAGTGGGCCGTCTGCCTGTCTGCTGAACTCCTGTAATAGAAAAAATCTAACCCGCAGCGTAAGAAAAGGCACGCCTGGAGAAAGCCCATGCTAGCTGGGGTTGCGGCTTTGGTCTCTGCCTTGCTTCTGTGTCTATGGTGAATGGAAGAACCCTGAGATGTTTTACTGATGTGTAATTGGCTTTCATCGCGAAAAAATTGGCTTCGTAGCCAAATGACAATACACTGGATGTTCTTTCCCTTTACGGAATCCTTCACATGGGTTTTGATGAGAATTCATAATTTTCTAATAACTTACTTCTTCCTCAGGAGACGTGGCTATTTCGGGCTCATTTTCTTCCAATTTATTGAGCAATTTGTCCTGAAACAATAAAAACTTCATTATAGAATTTCTATGTACGTTTTGATTTAAGTTTTAAGCTCTAGCGATTTCTCTTGTGTTCACATTAGAGAAGTGACAGAAAAAAATATCATAATTTTTAATCATCCTTAGAGTTAAATTTGCCAGGTGGTAGGGCACACGCCCATCTGGATGGCTACGAACCCTGGTCTAGAGTACGGTACTACGACAACCTTGAATTATGGTCCGGCATGAAAGGAGTGGTTTCAGTCCTCCCTTCGAGGCTGGCAGGACATTGACGGGACCTCTAGTATTGCAAGCGTCTATAGGCTTCGGCAACCACTTTCCAGCAATAAAATAAGTTAATAAATTATTCGATTGTCATGTTACTGTTCCGTGGGGATTTTATACTATTTGTCAGCCAACTGTTGTCCACTGCTGGACATAGGCCTCCCCAAGTTTGCACCATCTATCCCTGCCGGCACTGTTCTCATCCAGCCCCCAACGGTGACTTTATTATGCAGATGGTCGGTCCATCGTCAAGACGTCCTAGAATACGTTTGCTGAGTCGAGGTCTCTACTCTAGGACTCGCCTGCTCCATCGGCCATCAGTCCTGCGACAAACGTGGCCGACCCACGAATATTCTTATTTTTAATTTTATCCATAAGATATATTCCTAACATGCTCGCTCTATATCCCGCCGAGCAACCGTCAATTTGTGAACCAAACCCACTGTCAGTATTTACGTCTCGGTACCATACGTCATTACGGGTAGGACTCACTGCTCGAAGACTTTACTCTACAAGCATTGCGGAATGGTTGACGTAAAGACCCAACGGAACTTTCCGAATGCCGTCAACCTTCTATTGTCTTCCCTCTATTAATTTTATACTAAACATACGCAAATTTTATAGGTTAAAAATATAGTAAAACAAATTAACAGTGTTATAAATGCACTGACGAATGAGCGCTATAATAGTTGAGCTCTATTTCTTTACAATGATTCTGTGTTTACAATTTTAGCGTTTCCCAAATCGATTAATGGTTATCTTGCGGTGAAATCGATCCGTAAACTTGGATATTTTTTAACATTGGTTTGCCATTGCGTAATTACGGTCGCCATCAATCTTGTTTCTTTTAAGACAAATAGTTACCACACGGCTGTCAGTCAGAACGTTACTGATCTGAATTAACGTTCATTTCCATACTTTACCTCAATTTTTATTACGAACTTGATATAACATAAATTATTTTAAAGAAGATTGTAACACGATATACAATTCATGTCAAAATTGTGGTTAATTTCAATGTTCTTTTTTAAATTTTGTTAAAGAAAAATACTCGTAAATAAATAACAAAATATGCTGCGAAAAAGGACTATGAAATAGTCTGTGTGTTTGCATAAAAAAGGCATTAAAAAAAATAATTTATTTCGCAATAAATTTTATTGTGATGTTATGTGAACTGAGTGAGTGAGTGGTTGTATTGTAGTCATGTGGTAATTTAAGTTTGTATATAAGGTTTTTCACTCATTTAATTTAGTTAATACTGGCCGCTAAGACTGTTGTGTATTATTGAGCGAATACCTCTTTTATATAAAAAATTGTGAACTTTTAAACATAGAACACTGATACATTATAGATATAAACGAGTATATTGTGCATATTAAGACTTCGAAATTTAAACCAGAGAGCTTCGAACTAGCGTGTTGGTTTTTCATTGTGAAATTTCAGTACGTATAGCAGGAAAAATGCATCGACTCGTTCCGAGATGACTTCCGCGTTGCAGTGGCTTTTTGTATTCCATTTCGAAAAACTGTCTCGTGAAACATGGTGTTGACTGTAAATTCGTGTCAATTAGCTTCCTTTTTTATTGGTAAGTAATAAATATATTTTGTAAGTTAATTTATATATTACAAAAGCTGTCCGTGGCTATGCCATGGGTCAAATTTTAGTAAGTCCTAGCTTTATTTTATTTACATAAAAAACTAAATCAGGTTTTGCGAGCGAAGCTCCGGGCAAAAGCTAGTCTTATATATAAAATTCTCGTGTCACAATGTTAGTTACCATACTCCTCTGAAACGGTTTGACCGATTCTCATGAAATTTTGTGTGCGTATTGGGTAGGTCTGAGAATCGGACAACATCTATTTTTCATCCCCCTAAATGTTAAGGGTAGTCCATTCCCACATTTTTTTTTAATTTTTAGATTTTTTTTTTATTTTTATTTTTTTATGATACAGCATTAAAAAATACATACAACCCTAAATTTTCAACCCTCTACAGTCAACCCCTATTTTTTCTGGGCTGGACGACGTCTGCCGGGACAGCTAGTATCTATATAAACCTTCCTTGAAAAATTATCTAAATGATGGTGAAAAGCGCTTAAAATCCGTTGCGTGGTTTAGGAATTAGCAGATATACAGACAGACGCATAAAGCGACTCTAGTTTATGCTATGATGATTTTTTGTCAAAACTTGATAAGGAAAATGTTCGATGAAAAGTTAGATACTTTTTTTGGATACAAAAGTGCGTTTATGAAGTGATAAATGAAAAACCATGGGTCGAAAGGTGTTGTGCCAAGATCATAGTATGTGGAAATTCATCGTCTCTACCTACCCTAAGTAACTTCGTTAGATTATTGATTGATACTTACAACCTAGGTGTATTTAAGTCCCGTGTGAATACCTTCTAGGTAACCGTCTAAAGGTCATATCTTCGCTCCACATCGGGTAAGATCGTGGTCAAACGCGACCCTATACTATTATTATATATGCGGCGTACAAATTTTCAAAATATGCTCTGTGCATAATATTGGATAATGTAAATACGTCGCTATTTCTTCAAATAAAGTCTTTCTTTCTTCCTTCTTCTTTCTTTATAAAAAAAACCATTGAATTCCATTGACCTATTTGGAGACAAACTTTCAGACAGATTGTTAAATGAAAATTCGTCATTTATAGTGGATATAAATAAATCGTAA
The DNA here is from genome assembly GCA_949752895.1 of Dendrolimus pini. Classification (NCBI taxonomy): domain Eukaryota; kingdom Metazoa; phylum Arthropoda; class Insecta; order Lepidoptera; family Lasiocampidae; genus Dendrolimus; species Dendrolimus pini. The sequence goes on along the minus strand of OX457140.1, from coordinate 15,093,611 downwards.
GTTGCTAAACTCATATTATCATTAAGTTCACATTCCGTAAATCTACTCTTATATCCTACCAAACAATTGTTAAAGCGAAGTAATACTGAATAGCAAAAAGTTATAAATTAAAGAAAAACTTTCTGACCTTCATTCTAACATGTCTAACAAAATCAAGTATAAGTAGGTAAGTGATAATATCTTAATACTATTTGCATTAACACTACGTGATGGATGTAATACATTAGCACAAGGGTTATTTAACACATTGCGTTTATCAAAAAAGTTATTATAATAGCTTGAACCAAATAAGGAAGTTGTGAAACCTTGGCAGAATTAAAATCAGTAAACTTATTAGTGTATACTTTGTTTTTTCTTACGAGATAATTTTTTGCATAAATTATAACGAAAAGGGCTGGAAAGTAAAACTACGGGATTTCATAGTTAATGTATTGTCAGGTATGTGCTTGATGGCTTTGATCAATCATCCCTTACAATAAAATTGATTATTAAAAAGTTTTTTAAATACAAGCTTTTGAGATCCTGGATATCATACAGCAGCAGAGTGCTAGCCAAGACAAGTAAAACGCGCCTAAACTCGACGGGTCTATCTTGTTTAGTAGAGGAGTTCCTATGGCCACCTTCCGACTCCATCATCAGATCAGCTCCATGGTACCATATTATTGCACTGTCACGTGATATACATATACGTGCAAAATTTCAGCTCAATCGGAAACCGGGAGGTTGCTCAAATTAATATATAACTTGCAAGATTCCACCCGAACTTACATACATACATACATCCATTGCACGTTAAATAAAAGCTTGTAAATAGAAAGTTCCGTCTATAGCAGTGCTTTTCTATCTTTTAGAATGCGCGACCCCTTTACAGATGATGATAGACAAAAAATTTGTAATTTAAAAGATTACGTTCATGGTTTTCTCTATTTTGTTACCTATATTCATTATTAGGGCCTATACTCTACAAAAAGCTGCTGAGCTTAGAAAGTACCTAAGTATGAGGTATTAACTTAACTTGCCTTTTCCCTTTTGCCGGCGACCCTCCGAGCAAGTGTCTGCGACCCCTACAGGGCTCGCGACCAACAGATTGAAAAACGCTGGTCTACAGTATTACTGTTTACTTGTTTATCGAATAGCATTATATTAAGGTATTTATATTAAGATACTGTAATAATGAATTGTTTTTTGAATGTATTATAATAAACTTACAGGAATATCATTTCTCATGTGTATAGTTTTAAATTTTTTCTAGTCATAGCTTATGTTTATCTGACAAGGCTTTTACAGCTCTCAAGTCTTTCTTATAATAAGTTCTCAATACCTTGTTGTTATCGTAAATAGAATACTACATTGTAATAGTACTCACTTATTCTTATCTTCGCCCCACTTTTTACAGCAACAAAATATCACGATTACCCACTAATTTTAAAAACTATAATCAGTTACTAACCCGTAACAGATTGCGAAAGTTTATATTCTAATATTTAAATCAATTATATTCTTAAGCGAGATGTGTAAAAAAATTGCTCGTATTATTCATAAAATTTTCTTAAAGATTTTTTGTAAGTATTTTAAACAACATTAAAACATTTTTAAAAATTATTTTATTTTTATCTACTGATTTATTTGAAAGTGAATACTAGGCTTTTCACACTAGTTCTTTTTATAGTTTAGGCAGTTAAGTTATCACCAGACTAATTTGGGTCTATAAAAATAAACCTGACACTAAACTTAAATTTGGTAATCAGACTCAAAATAGTTGTTTTAAATCGGACTTGAATTTCGTTACCCTAAAACGACACTTAGTTTTGCCAGTTTTGCTTTATCCAAATTGAAGGAAATAGTAAAAAAATATATTGCTGGAGATCCAGTAGAAGGGCTCGTTAGCTTCGATACACTTTTCATTCGGTAGACCATTGACCACCTGATGAAAACTTTTACCTTCTTTTATGAAAGTTTGCAATACTAGAGCTTTTCCCAACATGCTTCCTACCTTAAACAGTTATTATGACACCTTTAAAAAAATCATTTTGTGAACTGTGGGAATACCTGTAATACGCTAATGTCCTAGCGGAACATTCCTTTAAGGCTGCTTTTCAAGCAGAGATGTGCTATGCGACGTTGCTATGGATGTGTTTGATATACAGCAATCATATTCGTTAGTTTATATAGTATAGCACTGGGTTCCACCAGATTCAACTAAGTTACGTTTTTATATAGAAGAATACGTGCTATTGATGCTTGCTACGGATGATCGCGAGTGGTGTAGCTATGTGTAAAATGTAAAACCCATTAAAACGGTCTGGCTATTGAGGTAACATTTTTTATATTATTTTTTACTCATTATTCTTTTTATATTTTTTGAGGTCCCCAAGTAACATATATAAAATTTAGCTTTTAAACTGTAACGAAAGTATAATTAATTAAAGTTTAAAGGGTGTTTGGCAGGGGGTAGCAACTGTTATAAGTGTCCGGGAATGGATGACGAGATTTCTAAAGTTATCCCGAAGAAAATATAAAAAAATTGAGCATTAAACTGTAACGAATTTAATGTATTATTTTATACACCTTTACTACCTGTTACCCGCCCAAGTAATCACAACCCAAACACTTATAGTCGCTGGTCGCTCTTATCTGTATAGGGGACATGCACAGGAAAACTTTCAGGTTTTATAAAATGACGAAGGTCTGGCAGTCCTGGGCTCTTACTATATTATCATCAGTGGAAACGGCCTCATAGTTTTGTAGCGTAGCTTTTACATTCTTGCAATATAGCTGCATAGCACAGCTCTGATGGATAGTCACACTTGTACAGACAGCAAAAATTGCATAGACGCGAAGTCTACACTTTTTGCAGCACCAAGAGTTTAAAAAAAAATCTTCTGTTTCAACGCAGTCTATAAAAAGACAAAATAAATGAGATTCAGTGCCCATATTATTATATTATTTACTTGATCTTGTTTTTGGTACTTTTGTGATACTAATGCCGTGATTATAATAGCTTGTTTGTATTTTCTTAATCAAAACAATCTAAACAATTTTTATATATGTTATATAGAGTTCAGTGTACTTGGAGTAGTAGCGAAATTAAATTAAACGCGACATGTTTCCATTCATGCAATATTTTAATTTAACTGGTTATTTATCAACATTCATATAATGTACGAAGTGCTTGAAAGTCGACGAACAAAAAAAGTTTCCGTAGAGATGATGAAAATTAACTCTATGAAAGCGAAATTAATTGAAAATACCCTCAATTTCAAATACTATTGAACGAATCTCATTCTTTTTGTAAGATTTATTTCTTCAGAATTTTCCTCTTTTCAGAAATTACATTAGATTACATATACCCACCGGGAAGATTACCAATCCGGAAGTATTAATCTATATTTTTTTAAGTTTTGATTAGTTTTTCATATTTGTCTATTATCGACAGAACTGAAGAAGCATGCAAAATTGTGAAGTCGTAAGTGTTATGGCATTGGTTCTAATTTAGCTTGCAGAATTGGACCTAATCAAGCAAACATAGTATACTGCAAGTTAAATAAAATCTTGTAAAAAAGTCATTAAAGGATTATTCTTACGATTTTTCAAGATTTCAGTAACGAAAACGAATAAATCAAATAATAATAAATAATATTGAAACCACGAGTAAAAAAAAAATAGTCCTCAGTTACATACTATGCTATATCATTGTGTAGTGGCATATATATTTTACACATTCCTTCTTCTCATCCGTATAGAATTATAGAACCAGTACTTTGTAGGCTTGTACATAAGTCATAAGTATTTATTTCGTAAAGTAATATACAATTATATGTACACGTGATATCAGTTACATTTACAATTTTCATTAATGAAAAAATACATAAAGTAATTAAATAATTTTTAAATTAAAAAAAATCCTCTATTGAGTAGGGCGTCTGCTCGATAAGATAATCATTTAATCTCTTCTTAAAAGAACCGAGACTTTCGGATTCTTTTATATTGAGAGGTAGTCTATTGTAGATTAAAGGTCCCATTACATATACCGTCTTACTCATCTTAGAGAGCGAGCATGATATGGCCGAGAGCCTTCCCTTGCCCCGAGTGCAGTTAGCCACGTTCAGCGAAAGTATCCATATTTACTCTGACGTATACCGCAACCTGGTAGATAAATATTGCTGGCAACCTCAGAATGGAAAGATCCTTAAAATAAGGTCTAGCTGATACCTCTTGCTGTACATGCGCTTGTACTATATATAATATACAAAGTCGGGTGAATGTGATGATTTTTAACAGCTCCGTTGTTTCTAAAGTAGTTATGGAACCTTAAAATGACATAATTAGTACTAGTTTTTAAAAAGGCATGTCACTTTCTTTTATCAATATCAAGTAATGGGTTTAAGTAATGATTAGGAGCCAGTCGTCGTTAAACAGTCGTTAAAGTGATACAATGGTCTAAGGAATTTCATAAACGTGCAAAATGCATTAATCTTATCGTCTACAGTACTGGAGAGCGGTCGTAATTTATGAACTTTGAAAATCATTACAACACAGTCTTTGTAGTTTAAGGGGGTTTGTTTCTTTTTACTTGTCGCCATGTCGGGGATCTCTGTGAGTCCGTGTGGGACTCGCCGGCCTGGTGCTATCCTGGTGGAGGTAGGTTATCACTGCCAGAATACCTACTAAAACTGCTTATGTTTCTTCGATTCACCTATAGCCAGAGCTGCGGGAAATGGCAATCGCCAACCCCGCATGGGTCCAATACAAAAAGACATACATTTTTTACTGCAATTTTTGTCTATGGCAATAAAGATAAGTAAGGAAAAACCTTTTATTACGTAGCCAAGAACAATCCTGCACTTACATAGAATTAGAAGCAATTTTGAATGCAATTTTCTACTGCACGGAACAATTTGCTCATTATGAGGTATTAAGTGGAAGAAAATTGTCCTTTTGTAGCATTGTACGTTGAAGGTAGGAGAAACAGTATGTCAACTACATAATCGATAAATGTCACGTACGATGCAGGAAGAAATAATTATCATACTTTACATCTCATTGTTAATTCTAACATACCGATACGAATAATTAGCAGATACTGTTGCATTTATTAATAATTTAATTTATACAGGAACGATAATGGATGTAGATATATTCAGGTCAGCAATCCGCCTTCGTCTGGGGGCAAATTGCTACGAGCCACACAACTGGCGACAGAAGCGCTGGCAGAATTACGCGACATTCCACCTCAACAATATAATACGTAGGGCTTTTGTCAGAGCCGTCGTGCCAGCCGTTCTCGAACCAAACGGACTGGTCCGCGACGATGGCAAGAGACCCGACGGTATGACTTTAGTTCCCTGGAGTTTGGGAAGGCGGCTTATGTGGGATGTTACCTATGTCAACACACTGGCGCCTTCTCATCTCCAGGAGTCCGAAGTAAGGGGCCCGCCGCACTATCACTAATGCCGTAAACCTCAAACAGTGCAAATATGTAACTCTTCGAACAAGCTACATATTTGAGCCGTTTGGGATGTAAACTTTGGGCCCATGGCGGCCAAGTGCCGAAAAATTATTTCACAATAATGGTAGATACAACAGGAGGTAATGCTGCCAGTCTTCTAGGTACAATGGCCAGCGACAGTGGTCTGGTGGGCCTGGATGGGCTTTGATGTATAGGTTTTTATTTTTTTTACTATTGTATATATATTTTTAAGTTAGTTTATTTATAGGATAATAAAACTATCATATAACAATACAGGACATATCTATATAATAATAATAAGATGTCAAAGTACGTAGTTTTAAAAATAATAGTTAATATAAATAAAATAAATACTATTATATACATAAAAAAAACATATGATCTAGGTATTAATTAATTAAATTCTTATAAGTCGTTATAACTTAGTGGTTCAGGTATCCATCTCTCAATAAAAACGTAGGCTCCAAGTTTGAAGTGTTTTTACAATATATACTCGTATTTACCACCAGCTGACGGTGAAGAAAAACATGAGAAAATTGACTCCGAACCTTGCAAAATATGGAAAATCCACGTAAATTTCAGTTAAATTCTTATTTTAATCCCTACATTTTTTATTGAAATCTTTTGAGCTCTTTTCGAGGCAATTCGAAATAAATCTTCAGAGAGAGAGAGACAATTTCAATTTTATTTATTGTTATACCTAATCCCTACTTAATATTATAAATGTGAATGTAAGTTTGTTTGTTACGCTTTCACGCGAAAACTACTCAGTTGATCATCATGAAACTTTGTACACATATTCTTGGAGGTATGAGAAGTAACATAGGATACTTTTTATGAAAAAAAAAATTCCACGCGGACGAAGTCGCGGGCAAAAGCCAGTACTCAATAAAACTTCTAATTAAATCTTATACCCCGCTAGGTTATATAGGATACTCTTAATCTTGAGATCTTAAAAATATTCTCGTTATCGAACAGCCAATGGAGAAAAGGTCATGTCGAGTTACAAAGGACGCATGGATTATTTGTTCCAATATTTAATTAAGTTTATGAAACCGCAACAGTTATGACCTCGACATGATTTTGCATTTGTTTATTGAAAGTGTTGTTTGTTTCGCAGGTGTAGCAGAAATATGTTTTTTATCAGGGCCAATAGGAAGGTGCGATTACTGTTGCCTGAGGGATGATGCTGTGGATATTCAATACAAGCTATATACCAGGTAATAACGATTAATTTATTTTTTATAGAAGATACTAAAATAATGTAGATTATAAATAGAATTATATTTCAACTGAATTCATCGACGTCACATACCCAATCAAATTGGGTCTGAAACTAAAGCCAAATCTTTTTTTAATCAGAGATCATTATATCCATTACATAATACACTATATATAAAATGCATGAGCCTCTCTGGAATAAAATATCATTTACCGTGTACGATAGATGGCACTACTATCGGTATTATATTCCTATATATACCACTATATGGCGCTATAGTCGATAACTCTATAAATTCCACTAGATGGTATTAATAAGTCATAATTTGTTCTAAATTGGAATAAAGGGAAAGTCTATAAAATCAGTTTCAAAAACATATTAATTATGAAATTAATTTATGGCTTTGTATTTTAAATTTATCGAATGTTTTCACGGCTTAATAATGCTATTAGCCCGTAAAATATGTCCCACTTCTAAGCTAGGGCTGAAACGTGCTTATCCAAAGCCGTTTCTAGAGACGCATTGGTTACCTCAACGTAGAGGTTTCATTACCTGTGACGTTTTCCTTCACTTACTACGTAATATTAAATTATTAATTGTAACAATTTCTACATTAAATCAGAAAACTACCAAGTGATGCCTGCTTCCGGGACAGAATTAGAACTCACGTCATTTGAAACGTGAGTATAATAGAACGGCTTAGGACTCTACTAAAACGAACACACGCGAATCTTTACTCGATTGAACAACCTTAGTAACAAGAGCTCACCCTTAAAAATAAATTTGTTAATTTAGAGCGAACCCGACCGAGTTTCAAGTAATACAAAGGGAGGACGAAGCTGGGTTCCGCAACACTAACTTTGATCCCAGCAATCCCACCGTGATATATTTGATGGGCTTCTCGGAGTCCGCATCTGGGGTCAGCACCGTTACTCTTAGAGACGGTGAGTTAAATGCTGAATTTTAAATATGTTTTAGGCTTACAGGCGTTTTTGATACTCTAAGTAAGTTAGGTGAAACTACAGCATCTGTTATTGGATGTTTGATACATTTTATAGTAAATTATAAAAAAATATTTACATAAAAAGTGTATGTATCATTTTGCTTTCAAAATTTCATCATAGTAATTATTTATTTATTTTATCTTCTTTCTTTAAGGGGCACTGGAGAGCGTTTTTCAAAAATATTAATTATTTTACGGCCCGGCCACGACCTTGTCACTATGAGCGACAGCTTAGTAGGATAACTTGTTTTTTTAAAAGGTTTTTAAACACAAGCTTTTGAGATCCTGGATATTATGTAGCAGCAGAGTGCTAGCCAAAACAAGTAAAACGAGCCCAAAGACGACGGGTCTATCTTGTTTAGTACAGGAGTTTCTATGGCCACCTTCCGACTCCATCATCAAATCAGCTCCATGGTACCATATCATTGCATTGTCACGCGATATACATATGCGTGCAAAATTTCAGCTCAAACGGAAACCGGAAAGTTGGTCAAATTTAACTTGTGAGATTCCACCGGAACTTACATACGTACATACATAGGTACAACCATTGCAAGTTAAATAAAAGCTTGTAATAATAAAAAAAAACAAAAGTAATACAGTGTATGAAGTACACCACGAATCGCCATACTCAGCAACGTGGGCGCTCCACTCGTGGCGTCGCCGCATGGCCCGTCGCTAAACCAAGTCGTGGTCGGGCCTTTAGTAGGCGTACAGAAATTATTGTAATTGAAAGTTTTTTATTTCCATTGCAGCATATTTGCAGAATGGGGATTATAATTTTATATCAGTTGATTGGTCAAGACTTATCGCATTTCCATGGTAAGTAAGCGTATTATCTTATTTATCTATAGTTATATATATATATATATATATATATATATAATAATAAAAATATTATATATATATATATATATATAATATTTTTATTATATTATTATACTAGCAGACCCGGCGAACTTCGTAGCGCCTATTTTCTGAATTCCTTAAAGACTGTTCCATGACACAAAATCACCAAAATCGCTCCCGGTGATTAGGGAGATTCTAGAACACGAACTCAGCGTCACCTATCGGTTCCAATTGTTCCACAAAATTTCATCAAAATCGGATGTATAGTTTACGATCATATAAAGGACATACACACAAACATTCATTTTATATAACAATATTGTTTTTCTTATCATTATTTATAGACTGCACCACCGTTAGTTTTAAAATCTAATAATCCCTACTCCGGGTTTGCCTGGAAGAGCTCGCTTTTTAGCGATAAGACCACCTGTTATACTACTATCTTTTGTATTTTTCTACTTTGTTTGTCTGTGATTTGGTGTACCGTGTACAATAAAGAGTTATCTATCTATGTATGTGTTGGCCATTATCACGAATTCAAGAAGGTTCCGATTTGCCAAAATGGCTACAAGACCTCAAAAACCGATTTATAGCAGCCGTTTATTAAACGTCGATGCAAACTAAGTGTTGTTATAAAATACGAGCCTTAATTCATTTAGCAAGGAGCAACTGGCGCACTTAACCTAATTTATGCCTTCAGTGCCGAAAATGAAGCTCCAAGCGCGAATGTGTGCATACCCAAATATATTCCCAAGGGAACGTTTTAAGTCCTCTATTTATTACGACATGGCTGTTAGCCAAGATCGGATTTATGTGATGCCCCTCCACTTATTTATTTGCCTATGCGGAAAAAAGGAAAACTTATTTTTCATCGTACTGTATGCCATGGAATGATTTTTTTATGCATTGGCTGGAGTTTTGGTTTGAGTAAACTTTGATTTTTCATTAAACTCAATTTTTAAGTAACTGAATACAAAAGTGAAACAATTGAAAGATTTTTAGCTATACAGTTGTCATTTTTATTTTTTCTACTAGGATATGCTCCACGTTTGACTAGAAATTCCCGCGGGAATTCTGGGATAAAAACTAGCACAGCGTCTAAAAGAGAATGCAAGCTATTGTTGTAGTGAAAACTGTGCTGGAATAAGCTAACTTTTATGCATCCTAACAACTACAAACCGCTCCCGGGAAAATGAGATAAAAAATATCATACATTTTATTACATAACCTTGCTATCGATCAGTGAAAAAAATCATTTTGGGATTCGATTTCTTTCATCTGGCCATTTTAAATCATTCCCAAAAATCACCCGCGGGATTCCCAGGGTAAAAAGTAGCGCAGTTTTTTACGTGAATCTCGAGCTAATAGACAAACAGACAAGAATTTTACAAATATTGCACCGTGTTTTCCATCGTTTGTATGTATTATGTCATTATGATTGTATATTTGAATTTATTTTGTAACATTGTGTGCAATAAAGTATATTCTATTCTATTCTATCTGATTTTTTGCGACCATTGTATTCGATAGGCTCACATCATTTCCATGGACATGAAGAAAAAAGCAAACGAGCATTTAAACCTATTTAATATAGACTAATGTCTATACATATGTATATTTTAGATATAATATGTGTTTATATTATCTTCTGCATTTATAGTTATAATTTTTAATGTTCCAGGTATACTGCTGCAGTGCGAAACACGCGGTACATGGCTATGCGCCTTGCCATGTTCGTAGAGTTCTTAGAATCGGCGGCGGGAGTAGCTCCCTCTTCGCTGCACATTATCGGATTTTCATTAGGCGCTGAAGCAGCAGGTTTTACGGGGAAAGAGTTACGAAGAAAAGGCAAAACAGTCGGACGGATTACTGGTAAATGTATTTACCTTACATTGCTAACAAAACTTGACAACCATATTTAGAGTCAAATTATTGTCTGTTAATTTTAAAAAGCATCTTTGGTTTTTTTATTGACTATGCAGGCAAACAGGCAGACTGGTCACCTGATGACAAGTAGTTCACTATACAAGGCTATCAAACTAGCCTTGAAGAATTTTATATCACCCTCGCTCGATAAACTCTGTTGTAGCGCAGAGGTTAAACCTCATCGAGAAGTTTTCGCCAGACCGTTGGTGTATGCGGAATAAACGTACTAAGTACCCGTTGGGTAGTTCAATGTAGCAACTCAAGGAAGTGAGGGTGAACATCTCGCCGATAGCGAGCGGTGAAATTGTGGGAGCGAGAGGTTGGGATCAGATCAAACAACTTTTCCGAACGCTCCCTGTTGTTGTAAAGACGGCAGAAGACGCATAGAGACGTAGTCTCTCCGAATTCGTCGTCATAATCTTGTTTTAGTTTACATTACTGTCATTTAACAGCTAAGTAAAGAATAAACTGCATACATTAAGAAGCTTCAGGTCAAGCTTTATAAGCCATAATAACAGATGGTTGACGGTTTATCATGTAAAATCAGGCATTGCGTCTTCTGTAGCTAATCTAAAAAGGACATTAACTTAAAATTCTCTATCACAAAACAATAAGTCAGACAGACCAACTGAAATGTATTGTAAGGCCCAATAATACATAAATATATTTTGATCAGATCTGTCAACATTCAATTGTTTAAATTTCAGGTCTTGATCCGGCATACCCTGGCTATAGTCTCAGGGATAGCGAAGGGCATTTAACCAAAGGAGACGCCTTATTCGTCGATGTGATCCATACCAATCCTGGTATCTTCGGCTTCCCACTACCTATTGGTGATGTGGACTTTTACCCTAACGCCGGTGCGTGGATTCAACCAGGATGCTGGGTTGACGAACTGATCAAAAATAGAGAGTTTAGATTTGTTTGTGAGTACTGGTTTAATATTTTTTGTGCAATGAAAATATTATATATCCGCTTCAATTTTTGGGGACAGACAATGGAGTTGTGTGGTACTGCTCAGAACCCGATAAAATCACCTCGGTGTTCTTTTTAACACGTCAAGTCAGGGTCATGAGATTATATCTCAGCGAGCGTCACAAATTTAGCACATTACTGAGTAGGCCTCTCCTTTATTCCTACCCGATTGAAGGATAGGCTTCCTCTCAAATTGAGAGTAACGAAAATGCCTCCAAAACATCTGCACGCCTACCTCTCGACATTTTGGATGCGAGTAACGTAATTACATTTACTTCGAAAGCCCTCATCCGCATGTTCTTTCAATAAATTACTTCAAATTATAAATCGTCTACTTACGTGGGCTCGCTTGAGTAAACTTCATTTACTATTTTGGGTTTAAATGGCACATTTTCGGACAAGTTATTGCCTGCGTACACGAGACCAGCTAATATGCATCGCACCAATGGAGGCTATACTTGCGTTTAACTCTTCGAACAAGCAGACGGATGGACAAACTTAACGTTTTCATAAGGGTCCTATTTTTATCAAAATGGCTATGGCACTCAAAAAGATATCTGTGATAAGGAAAACCCCAGATATCTTTGATTTGAATCCATCCATATGGAGCAGGATGCAGCTGTATGTTTCTTTACTAAATCAGCAGGAAAATAAAAAATAAACATGAATTAATTTCCATAACATTATGTTATCTCGTGTCGCCATCAGCTACTACGAAGTGGAATGAATGGCGTCCTTGTGACGAAAAAAACGGGGTTTATAGCTTTCTTTTGGAAGATGTAGGGATGTCAAAAGTTTTGAAATGCTTCATTCAGTATTCGTGGAAAAGTACTATGACTGATAACTATTGATCAGTAAAAATGTAATTGCCAAAGCTAGAAGTTTTAGATGTGTTACATTATTTAAAACGACATTTAGACGGAGTAAAGCTATGCTGGAATCATTATCTTGAGCACAGCTTACTGGGACGGTTAGATCAAGAACAAGCACTGCTAATATGATGACAGAAAAAAATTATTTAGAGTAGGTATTGTAAGTCCAAAATAAAATATAAGTGAAATGAAAAAAAATTGAGCTTTTTATAACAAGGACCTAATTTTGCTATTACTATCTTGTCAAATCGCCGAATACTATCGTCTCAATCGTAGGTTAGCCTGATTGTCGTATTCTGTTAATTACAATGGCGTGCCCGCGGCGCGCCTCTCTGTCTTTATATTATAAGCGAAAACTCGTGTAATAGATGTTTAACATTTTGGTAGCGTTTAAATATTCATTTCCGTTAACGCCATATGGTCTTACCAATTTTTTCTACTATTATTCTACCGCAACGATATCGAGAAGATATCGTTTTAGTAGAATACGAATTTTTTGACACTATCGCAATAGAATCGGAGTTTGAATGTCTTTGCAACGCCATGATATTGAAGTAGCGGAATTGGGCCCCAGAAGGTATATGATTAAATATTAAATAGTCAGAAATTTAATAAAATTTTAGTTCTTTTGTAAGAGTTCTTTTACACTACGGCGTAAGAGTTGATTCTTTGTAGAAGTTCTCAGTAGTCTCTGACTTGGCTCTCCGTAGGTTGGGAAAATTTCAAAAAGTGTTTTAAATAATAAAAGCTCCAAAAGCGAGGAAGAACAGAAATGACCTGTGACTCAATCTTTTTCACTTGCCGTAATTACATTATATTCTAAATAAGAGAGAATGGGAGAAATTATGTAAATCGAGAATTAAATATCGTGATTGTAAGATTTTATATAACATTAACGGGATTAAATATATTTTTAAATAATTAAAATGAATATTCATTTCGTGGGAAATTTTACGATAATGCTACATAGTAACGTTTTATGGACGTGTTAGCCATATCATCCTATTTGAAATAAACTTTACAATTATTATTCGTGGCGAGTGGCGACCATTTGTTATGCCTTGCATTTTTTATGGTTTGAATATTCACAGCTTAACTAGCACTGAACAGAATTATCGTGGACCACCCCTAACGAACGTGCATAACACAAAACCGTAACACAAAATTACATAGAAGCTGGTTTATCAAAGGCAAAAAAATTACATTAATATTGTCTGTAACCAAACCTCGCTCTCCAAACACAAACGTTAATAATAGCCTTTTTAAAAAAACAAATGATCAGTCGTCTGTATCGTCTGTACGTTTACCCCTTCGCCCTTCGGCCCCTACCCCGCAGCATCCGCGTAGTGACGTCAGAGCATCGATCGAACCCACCCGCCGAAATACGCGTTTGTTAGAATCTGAAACGATATTTAAGGGCAGGTAATCCTAATTATCCTTGTTCCATACAACTATCAAGATGTTATGCCCATAACTGGTTTTGGGGATATACAATATGTGTTTTTGTCTGCCGATTATTTATTATTTATTATAATGTCACTCTAACGATTCATCGGCCCACAAAAAATTAAAAGTGTAGTAATAGTACCAGACAATTTTGGAAGTGATAACTTCTTGTGGGAGGGTAAACCGCTAAGTTACGTCACATGTTACGTCGCCAGTCTGTCTGGCTTCCCTTTCTCTCACGCATACGGCTGCTGTAGGCAGGCTCCTCCTCTCTCAGTTTAACACACAGCGCTAGCCGTATTTCTTCTAATGTACATTCAAGAATTGTAACTAAGAATAAAATATATTTTATTATCACTAAAAAATAAAAGATTTTATTAATAAATAACCTCAGATTTTCTCAAGTTAAACATTTTCAATATTTAATAGTTCAACTTAGATTAGTTTAAGTTATCACTTTTGTCGGACGTCTCGAGACGCACACGTTGTTTTTATTTTTTGTTGGCCGGTGAAGAACTGGTGGCTGAGCCCAATATAATAGGCGAGAGCGAGGCACATCGCTTGCGCTGGCTTGGCCACCTACATAGAATGGGGGAAGATCGCGCGGTGAAAAGAGCCTATCTGGGCAGACCATCGGGTCGGCGACCAGTCGGTATGCCCAGATATCGCTGGAGGGACGTAGTGGAGGCTGATCAGCGCGAGCTTCATGCCGATGACTGGCAGGAGACAGCGCTGAATAGGAAGGAGTGTAGTATTCTCATTTCGGAGGCCGGGACTCATTTTGGGTCGGTGACGCGCAGCAGTTAGTTAGTTTGTTGGCCGGTAAATTATCATTCAAGTTTATGTTGTGTAGTTCTAAGAACATAATGTAATTTAATTATGTCCTTAGAATATTTCGATTCTTTAACAATACTTAAATATTTGCAAAATCACTTATTCACTTGTATATAAATATAGTACTGTCACAATTAATATATTTGCAAGTAATAGTTGCAAGTAATAAATGTTAGGATAATCCGCCATTAAAGAACTCAATCCATTATTATAAATTGACTTTTACTTCCGGTCTTTTAGGTCTTATAAGTTTTTTGAAGAGAAAAAGAGAGAGAGAGAGAATAGAGAAGAGAAATCAATTGATTTACTCTTAATTTTTAGTTTTTCAATTCGCCTAACTTCATGTAATAGATGAACACACGCAATGAAAAATGGATGCATGGGCATATGATTTTATAGTGGTTCTGTTTTATACAATAACTAAAATACTAAACCCTGCGTTTTGTATGTAGTAATGTTTTCATTTAACTGTAACAAAACAATTAAGTGGGTAGGAAAGAATATTCAAGCTGTTTTAATCCATATTAAATAAGAACGTATAAATGTAATACATTAGAGGCCTCACGCGAATGAGATTTGCATTTAACGCGTAAAAAGTATAATTATATATATGTTCCTATTTTCATAAAATCTTCCATCAGACTGAGTTGTTCTTCTGTTTTAATTAAGAGTCATTTAACTACTAACTAACTAAAATTAACCGAGCATATTGATCACCGGACAAGACCAACAACCAACTGTGGTGTAAGCCGTGGTCGGGAGCAGAATGCTGTGGACTCCTTTTGCGAGCTATAATATCCGGTAAGGAGTTTTTTTATAGCTCGCCCACTTAATGGAAAGCAGTTACCGTCGCCTATGGATATTTAAGACACCAGGGATAGAATAGAAGAAATTTTATTTTATAACAGCGCTGTGGGCAACCCTCCGCTAGGAGCTCAATCCAAATTCCCACGATGCGCAAGAGAAACCTTTTAGAGAACCGAAATGGAAGTGGAGATGAACGCTCAGCTAATGGCGAAGAACGAAGTAGAACGAAGACGAAGGAACTATTCTGAACAGTTTATCGGCACACTCCCCTTTATAAATACTGTGGGGAATGATGGTAGAACCATCTAGTTAGTTTTAGAACTTTTAGAAAATAACATTGTAGAAGAAAAAGACAAGGACGGATATATTTAGAAAGGAATAGACGATGAACGAAAGACAGAGATAGATAGACATTAGAAAGGGATAGACGATGAACGAAAGAAAGAGATAGATAGATGTTAGAAAGGGATACATGTATAAACGAAAGTTTCCGTAACAATACGTAGAGAGACGCGAAGTCTCTCCGAAGGCCAAGCGTATCTAAACCGTCTATGAGTATGGGATCATATCGACAACGCGAACGGCTCGACGTTGGATACAGTTCAGGAGATTAAGCATTTAGGCAGGTGTTCCAGCCCACAAGTGTTAGCACTACTTCCTATGGGGTCTCACGTGACGTGTAATCACCTCTGGTCGCCGTGGCTGTCGCGGTATAGCATCAGCCATCTATACCACTAACACTAAGGCTACCGAGCCTAGACTGCCTAAGGTGGGCCGATCCGAAGAAGTATCCTTGAAGGTCCGGACCTCCTAAGATCATGGTAAGCTGTTGTCCCCTACGGTGAGAGGTAGAAAGCATAAGCTAATACAAGGAGTACCGGGTGGTTTTATTGATATCTGGTAGTCGCCGCGAGATTAAGTTTTGACTATTATTTTTAGTTTCCATAGTGAAAGGTAAAATGGGACCCTTGTAATCTCATCCCAACGTCAGTCTGCGTGTCACAGCTTGTCTGAAAGAAAAATATTTTATTTGAAGAAGTAGCGTCTTAATTGCTTTATTTTGATATTATGATTAAAAAAAAATTGAGGTTTTGTATGCCGCATTTTCAGCAAACAAGGTTTGCACTCAGCTCATTGCTGTGCCGGAATTATATCCGATACCGCTGATCTTCTGTGCAAACCTTCCCAGGACCTATTTTCGCGAGTCGACGGTCAGTTGCTTCTAGTTCAAAATGTTTATAAAATATAGTTTCATTTTTAATATTGCAATATATTGTTCACATATTCTACATACATAATAAAAACAAACATCGTGCCTCACAATGCATAGTAAATAGAAAGTTATGATACACATACAGCCCGCCATGATAAGCAACCTATAAAATTTTATCACATGTTTTGACATTTTATCTGAACCACTGAGGGTGCTGCTGGTATTGTTGGCTTTCTGCCAAAAGATTGATCGTTTAGGTAAAATGTCAATAGTAGATTTGTTATAGGGGCTGCGTCGACCTCTAAACCTATATCAAAATATCCAACAAGCCCGAAATGTCGCTTGGTGACACAAATAGAACTGGGTAATTTTACTTTTGTTTAGTATGGAGGGTTCACATTTTAGCTAATGGCCACCTCAATCATGCACGGATAACAATGTAGTTATACATTGTTATCCGTGCAGGAGCGGAAAAAATACAATGAAAAAAATCTTGCGGCCGGGCGGCCTATGATAAGAGCCAACAAAACAAACCACAGCCAAATGGTAGGGTATTTGCCCGACTGATCGGCTACTACTCCTGGTCTAGAGTATGCCGCCATAAAAATTTTGAGTTGTGTTCCGGTATTAGTGGCCAGGTTCCAATCTCCCTTAAAAGAGCAGCATCACATTTGTAGCACCTTTGGTGTTACAAATGTTCATAGATGACGGTAACCCCTTTCTATCAGGTGGGCCATCTGTCTGTTTGCTGAACCATGCAATAAAAATAAAAATGAGGGCCGTCTAAACCATATTAAACACCGGTGTGCGAAAACAAGATTGCGTCCCTCTTTGCTAACGAAAAACTTGAATGTAATTTTTATGATTCCCCAGACAATAATGGAAAATAGAATCTTTATGCAATCTGTGAGGCCATCTGTCCATATTATTATGTCACAGTTATTTATCTCAAACACTACTGGATCTGTATTACTTTGACAAGTAGGTCTATTCTATAAATTATGGGGGGGGGGGGGCACCCAGCATGTGTCTGATTCTTTTACATTATTACAGATGGGTGCAGTCATGTTCGCGCCTGGCGATTGTATGCGGAATCAGTCGCTAACCCAACAGGATTCCCTGCTACACTTTGTAGAGATTGGAAGTCCGCGACGAGCAGATGTCAGTTTCAAACCCATGGCTACATGGGAATAGCCGCTAGGCGACCGTAAGTATCTGTCTATTATAATTACTTTCTTAAAAGATTTTGACGGAGGTTCCTAGGCGAAACCATGTCTAAAATGTAAAAATAACCTACTGTATAAGTATACATTGCACTAACAAACAGCAAGAACCTAGGTATATCCATACGAAATTACTTTCACATTTATAGGTACTAGTGGTCGCCCGTGGTCGAAATTGGACCATAATAATTAATGTCAAAGATTATACTTCTATAATCAAAGGCTACACTGTTAATTTGACTCTACAATAAACAAAAGAGTATATATGCGTGTGTGTTTCAAATACATGGTGTGTGTAATGTTTTTTTATTGATTTAAAGTATTTTAATGCATAATTTAACAAAAAAAATTAGTGTTCTGCACTCCATCTCTGTATAAACTATAAGTGTGAGAAATTTCATACTTCTCCGTACGCGCAATTTTCGTAAAAAGGCTACAAAGTTTTGCTGTGTCTTTGCTTCACATATTAATATATAGATATACATACCTATATCTTAATCATTTGTGCAATAATAAATAAGGTATTTAAAAATATCATATTCCATTATGAAGAGCCTGTATTGAGTGTTAATTCAGAATTCAAAACAACCAACTTTGTAGATCGAAGCCCATAAATTGCAAAGCCGTATAAGTCTTTCAATAGCACTTCAGCAACTAGATCCGAATTTGCCTTGCCTTGCCTACGAACCTCCAAAGGTTATGTTTCACATTAAAAGAATATAAACGTACATGAATACGCTTAACTAAGTTGGCCTTTAGTTCCCAACAATGACAATACCCAGTCCAATTTTAGAAGACCCGAGGTACAGCTTTCTTCTTTTTATGTTCCGTTTCAGTGCCCATAGTGATTGAAACCTTTGAAAGCCTTCAAAGGTCTTATAACGTTGGTTCAGTAAATATTTGTGGCATTTTACGACTACAATAATGTACAAAACATCCATCCTATTGATGTAGCTATAACTCTTGTATCTAGATTACGTAAATTTAGGACAGCAGTAACAAGATTTGTGTTCAACACAGCAGATGTATTTCTCGTGAATACCTTCATATTGCTCTATGTTGCTGAATAGCTTGTGAGCTTGTATTTTTTTAGAAAAAAAATGATTTCATTATATCAGCCTCTCTACTTCTAGGTTTAGGGCACACTAATTCGTAACGGATGATATATTATAACCTACTCGTCATACTAGTCCAAGACAGATAGTAAGGTTTCAGACATCAGTAATATCGATATGCAGGTGTTCTAATGAAAGTACGTGTTTTTTTATTGTTAACTAGCTGTCCCGCAGACGTCGTCCTGCCCGGAAAAGCTTCAATCGATATGCCGATAGCAGCGCCACCTACCGGGTCCAAACCGTGAACAAAACTACATCGTGACATAATCATATTTTAACACTACCGCGACTTCGTCCACGTGGTGCGGTTTTTTAACGATCCCACGGGAACTCTTTAATTTTTCGGGATCAATAGTATCCTATATATTGACCAGGGGTATAAGCTACCACCATACAAAATTTCATTTAAATCGGTCCAGTCGTTTCGGAGATTAGCCGGTACAAACAGACAGACAAACAGAGAAACAAAAAAAAAAACCAAATTAGTTCTATTTCACTTCTTACATCCCCCTGACTCCTGACCCCTGACTCGGTTTTTAGCATTTTTTTTCATTGTACAGAAATTCGACCTCTACAATTTTATTATATGTATAGAAGTACGGCAGACAGACTAATGGCTCATCTGTGTTGAAAAGTGGTTATCGTCGCCTATGGACAATTGTAACATCAAAAGTGCTACCGATGCTTCTGGGTTCGATGAGGTGAGACTGGAACCTGGCCACTGATGCTTAACCTCAACTCAAGGTTGTTGTGGTAGCATGCTTGAAGTCAGGGATGGTAGCCAACCTAACGGGTAAATGCCTTATCACTTGGGTGTAAGTTGTTTTGTCACCTCTTCAGGGTGCTTGGCCGCAAAAATTAGTATTCTTTCTCCATTTCTGCACGGTTTCTACGTAATTGTCTGTAAGGATTTGAATCCAAGTCATTTGAAAATAAGCATGCCTTACATTTGATAGTATAATTTGTGTTATTACAATATAAGTTACTTTTGTTTTTAATCCTCTAGTGACCAAGCAGTCATATAAGTATAATTTTCATATATATTTAACATCGAATTTTATTTGTTTTTTATTTACAGAATGACTGGAAAATTATATTTGGAGACAAATGCAAGGCCTCCATTTGCAAAAAATGGACCGTAGAATATGAGAAATATATAAGTACCAAAAATTTATATATAGGTGACAATTTACAAAAGATAATAAAAAAATGTAATAAAAGTGAATTTTTATTCAAGTTTTCGATTTTACACTTTTTTTATTATCACAAACAGCACTATTAACTCTAATTAGAATTTAAAAATATATTGATCTATCAAGAAAAATACGTAATACATTTCTAAACCAACAAATAAGTCATTTTTATTCCATGTTTAATATTTTACTGTATTTCTCTAAACAGCAGCTGATGATTCAAATTTACGTAAAGCCGTATCAAAAATTTAAGTCTACAATAATTTTGCTTAACAACCTTGCTTAATGCGGTGATGATAAAGCAGAAATATAGGGGGCAACCATTGTTAAAGCGCGAAGCTCGGTTTTTCTGTGGTGGCAACTTAAAAACCGATTAATATCGCGTTTGCTATAGGCTGTAGGTGCGGCAAACGTTTATTATATTGATCACAGGTCAATGACATCAACGAATTCATGTGAAGATATTGTTATTATCATTAGAGATTTACTAGAAGGCACTACAATTAACGTCTTATGACTCAATTAAGAATCCATCTCATCCAATCGCGTTGATGTTTAAATTGATCTTTTAAATTCATATAATTAAAAAATAGTCTGTGTTCAGATTACAATTTGTCGACAAAATCTGATGTATTTAGATGAACTAGCGAAATTGCTTATCTGGCCAATCAAGGTAACATATCAGATAAGAAATTTATAAGATAAAAAAGTATCGGGAAGGTTTATTTAAAATAGTTGAAATTTGAGACATTAAAGGTTAACTGTAAAAATGTCTTAATTAATACAAATGTAATCAGGCTTCAAATGATTGAAATCAATTTTTGCTAGCATAAAGAAGGGTTAGGTAAGTTGTATAGCACAATCATCTAGATGATGGAAGTGTTTGGGGTAGTGCCAATCCTTCTTCATTGACATCTGACATCTTTCACATTCGCTGTCAATGAGAGCCTTATGCCATTTTATTGCCAGGTCAACATTGTAAGTTACATCGTCTAGTGCCATATCTATTAGTTCCAGCTCAACATGGCTCATCTTGCCAGGTAGGTCAAATTTTTTTCGTATACCTTCTCTGTTTAATTGCATGTCTATGCCTAAGAACCTGAGTAGTAGAAAAGGTACAAAATATTTAAAATAATAATTCATCAGCAACTTTGTGTCCATCTATAGCAGTTAAAGCGTATTAAAGTGATTCATTATTATTGCAAAGATTTAAACAGCAAACTGTATGTAAAGACCAATTTTAGATTTATTAATACTAGCTGTACCCCGTAACGTTAGTTATGGGACTTGGATTTCATTTGATGCCTTCTGAACAGTACAAGATATTAGAACGGAACACATGTATATTAAAATAATAACTTAAGATTATTTAGAAAATAGACGGACAAGCTTTCAATTTTCTTGTACTAAAATTATACATAGAAGTAATACACGATATAATTATAAGTTAATTATTCAATATATACTTGTGTCGTATATGTTGTATTTTATTGTTAAAAGAAAACAATGCAAGATTAGTAAATAATTTAATATAGAAATACGCAGAAAATCACAAATATTCACACAAAAATTTGAAATCACAAAAGACGTTAATCACTCAGTATTCACTACATATTTGCATAGGCACAGTCGTCAAATCTATTGTAAGATCTCGGCGTAAATAACTTTAGTTGAGAAGCATCAAGTCTGGACGAAGAGCAGCAGTATTTACGATACCAATCATCAACCATTATAAATCCCTTAAAAAGGTTGTTAACAGCGTGATCTACCAGAACTATCTCCGTGTCAGTCATCTTGGGAAGACCAATCCACTTGGTGATGCCACTCCCACCGATTTCAACTTTATTCGCGATGAATCTGCAGGCAGAAGAGCTTGTTGTAATCTTCTATTTCCTTTAAATGCACTTTACTACACTTTTTATAGAATATCATTTTTCTATAACAGCAAGGCAAATTGATTATGGAATAAAACTGACCACAGAAATCTAATGTGTAATAAACACAGTGTATATAATATATTGGCGAAGGTCAAACTCTGTTAATTGAGCCATGCTATTTGAAATAATTATTTAACTAATGCAGACGGTATGTTCGCCGTATGATGTTTCAGAGTAATTTGAGGTATAAATGACTGTAAAACCGATATTAGACGGTTCATTTATTTCTTTTAAATTTGGGAGAATCAATCAGTTATCCATATAAATAAATTTAAATCATTCCATGTCATTGAATAACGTCGATTCCTATCATTTCTGTGCGTTTTTATTGATTAAATTTGGTTAATCCCTCTATTTTCAATATTTATTAGCATAACGACATTCATGTTTAGTGTTTTTTTTAATGTGCTTTCATTCTTGAGTGCAATAACAATATACTTTTTGGTTTGAACGAACTGCTGTTGAGGAGGGAGCAACTGTTTGAGTGAAACTCTTAATATTGCAAATAATTCCCAGCATAGCATGGTAAGGTAATTTTTTATTTATGGTGTCATATCATCTTTTATACATTTAGTATATCGCAATTAGATTGATGTGTTGGGATAAGCTTGCTGGTTTGTTTTATTGGAAAAGTAGACAATCTATCATTTTAAGTCTGTATATTCATTAGTAGGATGTTTATTATTATATTTTATTACACCATCTTTGTCTATAAAACCTATAAAAGCGGTAACATATTAGTATTTAATAATCAGCATGGATAGTTTTACCTGGCAGGTGAAATGACTTGTCCAGCATCTGTTTCGACGAAACCAGTGACTCTTGGAGTATCGTGACACAATAGAGCATGAGCCACATTTAATACTAAGCCAGCTAGTGCATGGGCTTCGCTTAAATCAGCTGCCCTCACACAATCTCCATCTGACCTGGCTACGGCTACTGGTGCTGCACGAACAGCATCCGTCATCATCAAGGTGTTATGCTGCGAATACATACAATTCATTGCATCGCAATGCTGATAGTTTTTAATTAAGCTATATTAGACGTGAGAAATTCAAAATTGAAAAAATGTTGATAGGTCCTGCTAGTACTTTCCTAGAAATTTAATCACCTAATTCATAATTTAGTTACAACGACAGTACAAATAAATTAGCTTCGAGACGTTTTTCTGTTTGCAGTAGTGTACGGTCAGCATATAAAGAAATAAACTAATACTCTTTATATATTATTATTTCTATAAGCAGGTACTTAATATGAAACTAAAGGTACATAGTTTTTAATATTAAATTTCTTTAACTCCAGACATTTCGTACTCAAACTCATCCTTACTTTCATGTGATGAATCATTTGTGTTAATTTCAATTCGTTCTGATATTTTATATCTAAAGCCTGATTCCTGTCCTGAAATTTCTATTCCTCTTCCATAGCATGTAGACAAAAAAAATCTATTCCTCTACAGTTATACTATTAAATGTTTCCTCAGCTAATGTCATTATGGTATTCATGTTCATTGTGACATTTTTTACTATGAAGTTTTTACTATCCCCCATATATTTTCCTTACCTCGACCACGTTTCAACATAGGAACTATTTTTAATTAACAACTTTAATATCAAATAACAACAATTAGCAACAAATAATAACACTGAACAATAAATAAGAAGACTGAACCACGAATAAGATAAATTAATTCATTAATTATTAAACTAAAACCAAATAGTCAAACCTCACTACAATTAGCATCGTAAATAATAATTATTTATTCGACGTTGACTATTAACTTTTGATTGTAAATATATTTCTTCTTCAAAATTAACAAACCTCTTTTTGATGATGGTACGAGAAAATTTAAATTTCATGTTTAGAATTCCTGTAAACTTACAATTACTATTACAAACGCAAAAAACGTCTCGAAGCTAATATTAGCAGGTATATACCTGTAGATATATAGAGGTTTTGCAGATCTTTATTGCGTGAACCTAAAGGTTCCTATCCATATACAATTATATCTCCTGCATTGCAAAACACCCATTTACGAGAAGTTAATACTAGTCGTGGAATGATAGTCGATTTACAAGCCAGGCCCCGCAGCCACTGCTCAATATGTTTGGTTCCTAACTACTTACAAACAATAGATGCAGCTGCAACCAATTCATTAGTGTCGTTCAATTTTCACAAAGTAAGCTAAACCTACCAAGGAACAAGCTACCTTGCACTCCGCCGAATAAAACTTAAATAAATTCTTCCGTCACTTTTGCGATATGAACGACCCCGATGAGGTTTTAAATAGATTAACGTAGGGATAATCCGAGCAAATTCGACAGCTTTTACAAAATTGGAATACTGACACATTGATTGATTTTTAAGGCTTCTGAATTTAAGTAAAGCGTAAATGATTGAATGTATGAATATTTATTTATTTGTTGAAATATAGGTACCATTTATGCATTAGGTGAAAAGATGTTAGTAGATTTTACTGTACTTAACCTACACAATGGTAATATTGTAGGTATGCTATCAAAACTTTTCATATCTTACTTATTAATTAACTTTAATAAGACCTAATTGCTTCATATTAAATAGAACGTGTAGGCGTTACCTCTTCTCAGAAGCTACCCGCTTTTCTAATAATTTAATGTTTACCCTAATCACTAAGCAACTACTAAAAGCAACGTGGGTGTACGTTTGAGGTTTAAAGCGAAATTAGACCTAGTTAAAATACAAAATATTTACATATGTAATAGTATAAATAATTAAACCACCAGTGGTTTAATTATATTATTGTATTATTTATACTTTATTAATATATTTATATTTAATCATATCACCACAATTACATCGTAAACATGATTTTATTTTGTACTCATTAATTGTGGGGATTGTTTGAGAGGCCCTTCTGTGTTAGTTACAGAGTGTTAGAGGGAGTTATTGTTCAATCCCAACGAGAAAGCAGTTCAACCGCTGGAAAGGAGAGTACACGTTGTACCAAGAATTGTACTCTCAATGTATTAGTAGTATTATTGAATGCGTAATTGACACAAAAGCAGTGACTATTTATACAGGAGTCAGAAACATGAATAAGAACCCACGTTCTTATGGCTATTAGACAGTTGATGTACATAAGTAAGTGACGCAACATTAATCAGCAAACATTTCTCCGTTTCAGTTTGAGTTGTAAACTTCTTGAAACATAGCTATCGAACAAAATATGAAACTTCCATAAAAATGTTGATAAAATTACAATCCGACAACATCATTCAGCTACCTTATCCTTATGATTCTGATGTACATAAAGTAAGTAAACTTAGACTAAATACAAACTTTTCATTTTGAATATATGAACTTTAAATCATTAACTATAGAAAGTACCTTTGCAAAGTCAAAATATTCAACAGCCTTCGAGAATAATGGCACTAAAGAGTGTCCCTCAGTGCCTCCGACGCAAGGCACTCTCGTATATCGAGGCTCAAGGCAAAGAGCTCTTGCAGCAAGTGTGCTGGCACGCATCTCAGGGACTGCCAACGAGCCTAGTAATTTACGAGGATCGTACCAGCCCGTTTCTTTCAACGTCTGTAAGAGAGATTGTTGCTGAAGACTTTGCTACTCATGGATAAACATCAATAATGCTTATTTCCGTAACTTTTCCTGTAACCTTTCAATCTGGTAAACCCGTATGGGCGACGATGGCGTAGGTTTGGATATTTTAGTTTCACTGCATTGATTTTAATACTTTTTTTAGGATTTCGTAGTCATGGTCAAATTCTAATAATCAAAATATATTAAGGTATTAAGTGTAGAAAGAAACAAGTTCTACGATGTACACAAAGTTGTATATAAAAACATATTAGATGCATAATTTGTAAAATTCACAAAAGAAATAATTATAAAATCACTTGTATTTTAAGTTATGTTACTTTTATACGTTCTAAGCATAATCTCAATTTACAATTTTTAGGACTTTTGTGATCACATCGGAATTTTTCGAAATATTCGAAAATAAGACAAAACACAAGAGTTGTTTGGCACCAGTCAAAGACTTACAATTTTTCTGACCCTATATTGTGAGGGTCCATCTTTCCAATGATGTGCTTATTTGTTAAAAGATATTGAGTCGTATAATTCCAATATCCGCTAATTCCATACGCAACATATTGTCAGTAAAAGCAAAAAAGTGTTCTAATATCTCGGATTTTGGAATAAATTCGAAAGTTTGATGTCAAATTATTTGGAATTTGGCGGTTTTTGGTATAAAACGAACAACATGACATACGACAAATTTTATAGACTATCCAGAAATATCCATAACTTAATTTTGTTTTTTAAGGGAGTTGGCGGGTATTGGAATTATACGACTCATTCTGTATAACTTAAATATTCATTAATATTTAACGCTAGCTATATCAACAAACAGTACGATACCGTAGGCAATTAAAAAAAGAGCTATTACATCAACATTTTAAAAAGCTTTATTATAAAGATCTACATTAAATTGAACATTAGGACATATTTATTGAAACTAACTAACTTTACAATCAATAGTCAAAAATTAATCGTAATTAAAGTAAAGAATGATAATATAGAACGTTAAAGAAAAGCGTTTTTCCTTGAAAGGTAATTACAGTCTCGAAATGACTTATTTCCGTCCAATAAGCTCAAGACATCTTATTTACGGGAGCTATCATTAATTTACATAAATATAATCGAAATCAAGTTAATAAACGTGATCTGTCTTTATTAGAATTCTTGGAAAAGGTTCCTTCTTTATATAATGTTACAGTTATTTAGTAGTATAATATAGTCGTTGTTCTTGTCATGTTTCCGTTTATAGTTTGCGTTGTTTCCTTGAATTAAGTTCTGTCCGTGTATTAAAATGTAGATTAACCTTTTATATCTTTAGTATCTTCCTAAATAGTTCAAGCTACGGTCACTAAATATTTACAAAGATAAGCAAAAGGGTCGAGTCGACGGTTGACAGAGTAAATAATTGCGTGACGAAAAAAGCATTAATAAAATGAAGCACATTTCCAAGTCACTTAGTTACACTTCGAACTTTTTTTATGCATAGCAACAGAAATAAACAATAACTAAACTACTAAAAAGTTTAATGTAATGACCCGTAGTAAATACTGTTTTTATCCGACCTAAAAAAAGGAGGAAGTTCTCAATTCGTCGTGTAATTTTCTTTTTTTTTTCTTCAGCCATAACTTTGTTGTTTATGAATCAATTTCGATGATTCTTTCTGCGTTCGATATAGCAAAGCTTCAAAATGGTTCTATATAGATTGTATTGCAACAGACTTTGGGTTCCGAGGATACTGCTATATTTTCGGAATTTTTCGTTTTGGTATATTAAAATTAACAGGACTGACTACATAGGTTTCATTTACATAGGAAAATATAAAACTAGTTTTATTTTCAATTACTCAAAGTAAACATGTCTCATTATTGGGCCAAGAAATCAGTAATAACAAAATAGCCTTGGTTATTTATATACCAGAAAAGAATAATTTTTGTACAAATCTCTATGTCAATGACGCATTTGTTCGGACGATTACCATCCTAGTGAAAATGTTGACGAAGAAAATTGCTCAGATAGACAAACAAAATGTCGAGCGAATGAGTCGGACATATTTGGGTTATTTTTATTGCCCTAGGGGTGCTTTTCTATTTTTAGGGGGAGTGCGATGAAACCAAAAGTAAAAATCTTTTATAAGACATATGCAAAATACTTTTATGTATGCTGGCAAAAAATATTTTTTTTTTGTAATTTTCATCTGAAAGTGTCACTACAATGTATTTATCAATTGATCAAGTACTTTACATTATATGAAATAAGAGAGAGAGAGATAACACTTTATTACACACCAAAATATACAGTTACAAAAACAGACCATATTTACAGTATTTTATAGACAATACAATAGGCGGCCTTATCGATCAAAGTGATCTCTTACAGGCAACCTAAATGACAGAGACTGAAATATGTAATTTGAAAAACCGAAATGAAAAAAATATTTTTACAAATTTATTTTATACAATACTACAATAATATTCGTTTATAAAAACACACTGTGTAGTAGAGTTATTACACTAATTTGAAATAATTTATTTTTTACTTTGAAGAGTCTAAAGAATTCTAAAATCGTTATAGGTGCGGGGAAAATTGCTTAGAAAAATTTGGTTCTATAGAAATTGTTTTTACGGTTACTGACAGTAAATTTTGTAACAAAACAATATAAAATTAGAAAACTATTATGGTATATAATCAAAATAACCAGGTAATAGAATAACGACTGTGTTAAATATCATATAATCAAAGCGGATTTTATAATGAAACGAGCCGATCAACATAAGCACATACATAATACGATTTAATCATTTTATGGCCAATTCCCACTTGACCAAAATTTAAATATGTCAAAAGTCGTTTTAATATTTCCCTTTACCTCTCTTCCCAACCAGGTAAAAAGACACAAACATTTTTATCCGTGCAGGAACGGAGAATGAATACAATTTCCTGCGACCGGGAGGTCTGTCGTCAGAGGCAACAAAACAGCACATAGCCTGAGGGTATGGCATTTTCCCGGCTGGATGGTTACCACACCTGGTGTAGAGTATGCCGCCATAACAACCTTGATTTGTGTTCCGACATTAGTAGCCAGGTTCCAATCTCCCTTTAGAGAGCGGCAGGACATTGGTAGCACCTTTGATGTTCAAAGTGTCCATAGCCGACGGTGCTTTTTATCAGGTGGGCAGTCTGCCTGTTTGCTGAGCTAATGCAATAAAAAAACACATTGTGTAATATTTATTGTATAGGTTTTAATGAAATTTACACGTAAATATAAGTAAAATTATGTAGAGCTATATGATATTTTACACAAAATACGTAGTCTACCTATGAATGTTTTTGATGTTGCCAGACTTAAATAATTTAGAACCAGATGCGTTTAATGTTGGCCAACCCTAAACCACAAACAAGCCATCATTTGCACAGTGTCACCAATTATACGGATCAGCAAACACAACGAGCCCTCAAAACATCTCGACTGAGAACGAGATTCGTGAGTGGAACAACTCAATTCTGGCTGAGATTAAGCTAGTTTCGTCCATTGGGATTATGTAAAATATTTCTCATTCTGCTGGAACCTTAAAGGAATTTTTGATAGGGTTCAGTTTTAATTAGCAGAGAGACTTAAACAGGTTGATGTTGTTTCATACAAAATGTTTTTTGTAGCTTTTGTAAATACGTTTTCACTAAAAATATACTAGCAACTCCATGCCGGAATATTATAGATATTGAATAAGCAGCTAACAGAGGCGGTCGTAAAAGCAAAAAGAGAAATTAAAACTATTTAAACCAAAATATCAGTTACGTGTACCAGAAAAACCCATTGATATGAAAATTGAAAGGAGTGTCGAAGTAACAAGTGGGCAGTTTTCAGAAGATTTCATCTATGGTGACAAGATCTACCATAACTATAGTAGATCCATATAGTATTTGCAATAAAATAAATTGTTTCAAAATTAAAAACAAGAAACAATAATAATACTACACAACGGTCCCCTAGAACATTTATTCCGCGCATAACAATGATCTGGAGGTAACTTCCCGCCGCGGTTTTCGATTTGCACTCTGATATAGGCTTTAACTATGCAGGCAATAAACAAATGGTGATGGTCATGTCACGGAAACTTTATAAGCCAATCCGGACATCATTTAGATAGATGTAAGCAAGAAATTACTGCATGTTGTAAAGTAGGATATGATAGCTAATTAGCTATAATATTATATCAATCGATCCTCGGACGATTTAATATCGAGCAAAGTTGTATGCCCTTAGTTGACAATGAATTTAAATAAATAAAATAATTCTTTAATATATATTTAGAATTTGAATATTTTTCTGTTCAAAGCTAAAACTAGACAATAACCAAAAACTTGCAACCAATAATGAGCCATTTGAATATTTTACAAATTACAATGTAGGCAATAAAATTCTCTTGTCTAGACGCGTTGTGAGTATTTGTGCCATAGTATTAACAGATATTGGGAGATGAAAATGTTTTCAGAGTTACCAAATTGATTTTAGTTACTCGTCTACATGGATACAAATAAAGTAAGCTGAAATTGTTTGTATATTTAGAACCTTGGAAGCGCTAATTTAAAGTAATTTCCAAAAGAAACACCGCATTCTACCTTAATTCTTATTCAAAAACTATTAAACAAGCTAGTAAAATAGAAATAAATGTGTTATTTTATTCTCAGTTTTAAATTCACTGTAGATACAAACTCAATCTCTCTATAGAGATTATAAGAGTGTTCTAATTTTGTGGAATACAGGATAATGTAAAAATCATCCTCTAAAAGTGTATCCGTTATAGGGCTATTGTAAGTATTATAACTTGATTTTTTTCAACAACACGTCTAACTTCCTCATTATAACCTTGTAACCGGAACTTTCTTTCCTAAATTCGTCAAGGTGAACTTGGATAATGTGATTCGCATTAAGTCATTATTTTCCGAGAAGCTATATTTTAATTAAGTTTTTAACTATATTATATAAGTATATCTGATCACTTCTAAGGGCCCCCATATACGGAGCGATTCGTTGTTACGATGGATCTAAAGAAAATCGTGGTGATCCATCGCGTTCAATTGCCGCTCATCACATGACATGATTGAACGAAACGATTGGTCGTTGCGATCATTCGTTTACGATCATTCGTACGCGAAAAAAGACGTATGTCATAACGGAAATTCAATATGTGCCTTCTATTAGAATGGATAAGAACTTATTTTCATTAACTATGTAGAGGTAAGTTTAATCCGGTTAAAGAAGAAAAGAAAAATTAGAAATGTGTGGGTCAAGAAATAGCTATTAAAGCGAAATCAATATTCACATGTAAATATTTTAAACATATTAAGATTCTACCCAAGATACTGGCATACCTACGAGTATATGAGAATGGTGGAACCGAGCCATACACATTCAATCTATAGTCACTATTAGTTTCTATTGTGGTCACAATATTGTCTTCGAACAAGTAAATCGTTAACGATTTGGACATACACCATCCATTCGTCGTTGCGATTGGTCTGAAACGACGGATCTTAACAACGAATCGTTTCGTATATGGAGGCGTTAAGCTTGCAAAGAAAGAACAAACAAAGGTACAGAAATGTGAATAAACTCATTTTACAATAACAGTTGATTTCAAATATTTACATTTTGTTATGAAGAAATACGATAGTGGAAATAATAATTATGCAGCAGAATGTTACTGAAAAAGGTCCCAAATCCTATATGTCTACAGTTGCCCAAGCATACCATGAAACACTCTTCTAATACTCTTGTATTATAAAAGAACAAGTCAGTCCTGTTTTTCGAAAAACTAGTCATAAATCTTTTAACCAACGTTTTAATCTTTAAAGCGTATTTTTTAGACCAAATCGACCAGAATAACAAAGTTTGTTATACGTATTTACAAACTGAGTATAGGAAATTATTAAGGCTTGTAGCAACGCCAAGGACCTTGAGGATTTTTCGGCACTGAATTTTCGGGCGAGATAGCGGGGACTCCATAGTCGTTAGTAGGGTCTTTTTCAAATGCATTATTATTTTATTGTGAATAAAATACACTAGTATTAAAAAAAGCAAATTGTTTGTCTATCTTTAATATTATTCCCGCAAATTACTAATGCGCTGGAACCTTGTGAAATTAAAATTCACGTCATCCGCAACTTGCTACGTACGCGTACTCGCCGGCCAGTGATGCTAACAGTACTGAGTCTTCAGCTACGGTTACGTTACCAAAATAGCGGCCAGGTGCAATAGCAATTTGCGGGGATAATATATGAGTCGTATAATTCCAATACCCGCCAACTCCCTTAAAACAGAAAATTAAGTTATGTATGTTTCTGGATAGTCTATGAAATGTGTCGTATGTCCTTTTGTTCGTTTTATACCAAAAACCGCCAACTTCCAAATAATTTGACATCAAACTTTCGAATTTGTTCCAAAATCCGAGATATTAGAACACTTTTTCGCTTTTACTGACAATATGTTGCGTGTGGAGTTAGCGGATATTGGAATTATATGAGTCATATATGGTTTAAAGAAGGGGGTGGACTGTAGGTGCTGGTTTTGTTTTGGTTTGAAAGAGCGTTGTGTACGACTTACGAGTACTTGATAATTGACTTGACTTACGTGACACACACACACACACACACACACGCACACGCACGCACGCACGCACGCAAGCACGCACGCGCACACACACACACACAACACACACACACGCGCACACACACACACACACACACACACACACACACACACACACACACACACACACACACACACTGGATTTGGGATTGGAACAAGGGCTTACTTTAAACTTTAAAAATATTATTATTTTATATTATTAAATTTGCTGGAGCGGTCAACGAAATGTAATATTAGATCAGCGCTGGCGCGGGAACAATAGAGGCGGGAAAACGCCAAAAGACATTAATCACAAACGTCACTGTCAATGGCAATTTTCAGTTTTTTTCGTTGACGCGGTACAATGCTTTGGGCTTAACAATAAACATGTAGATTTTGTTATCCCATTTTGATAAAAAATATTGGTGTAAAATGGTTTCATATCAATGACTTGGTAATTTTTTTTCTTGACTTAAAATAACTATAGAAAAAATATGAAAAAACCACGTTACGTCTCATATTGTGAAGCTTTGTTTTTTTTGGTAAATTATTGATCAGTAAATACGAACGTTTTTTCGTTGATATTTACTTTCTTTTAACCTTTTGCGACAACAGGACCCTTAATAAGTTTCCATAAAGGTAAAAGACAACGATAATAGTAACATCGTATTACATCTTGTGAAGAAACCGAAACTAACCTAAAAGGCAACATATTATGGCACTGGCATTGTTTTTCCTGTTTCTTTCTTGATAACGATAAAGAAAATTCATATCTATATATCCGATTTCAACTGGTACAAGTTCTACTGTTCAAGTAGCTCGTTTTGTAAGGGTATATTGACAAGTTAATTAATGCAGTGTCCCAATATCGTAATGCAGAGTATGATTACATTCATAACGCAGTGTTTTACGATCCATATCAGTTGGTCATAAACTGCCATAAGTTGGCATTAACGGATACTAAAACCTTTTAACGCTTCATCAAGTATGCAGAGTGCGAAATTGAAAGGTCAATCCTTAAGGCCAGTGGAGTTGATTAGAAGATTTTTATGTAAAAAATTTAGGCCAGTTTCAGGGTACCTACATATCATAGCAGCATAATAAGTTAACACTAGCATAGTTTAAGTGTAAAGTAAAACTCAATACAGCTAAGATGACAACAAATGTCACACACTAACAAAATAATAATGTTACAAATGTAAATGCATACCTGCATTTCGGCATTTGAACTTCTTTTGTTTACTTTGTGTTTAAAATATGTAATTAAAAAACATCCTATTGTGTATTGTAATCGTTTATGATAGTCATTAACCAGGTGTTATTTTCAGAAACTATTGTTATGCGGTCGAGCATTGTGTCAAGACATATTGTATAGTTTAGTATGAAACAATGCCCGAACGGATGGGTGAGGTATTTAAGCGAGGATTACGATACGAGCATGACGTGTGTACATTCGATAAGACATTTAATGACGGACTTTGCGCGTGTTATTGAATCGTGTATTACGTTTGTACTGGTTGTGTTCAGTTATATTTGTATCTATGTTATTCGTGTGTACGTGTTTGTATAGTTCTAATAAATTATTTAAATTAAATAATAACAAAGCGTCTATAATGATTAAAACTTATAAATTAAACGCAAATAAAATGTACGGAACCAGTCTTTTTTATAAAAGTAGAACTACAGGCTCTACTTTTATACATTTTGATGAAAACTAAAGTGGTATCATTAGATTTTGAAAAAATTAATTACCCTTGTCAAGAATCGAATCGGCTGGTTTTGAAAAACTTCGTATATTATTACCCCAGCAGATAGAGTAGCTTACAAAGATCAATTGACGTGAAGGAATATCAAAAGGCAAGGGATGATTATTAACAAAATTTTCAATTATTTTCCTAACATTCCTCACCCCTCAATTTTTAACCAAGCTATTAACCCAGTTAGGTAATTAAACTGTACCTAGATAAAGTCAAAACCTTTTGTAATGGCAGGAAATAGATGCCATTAAATTATAAGAATTGAATTTAATTTCGTAGAAACAAAGTAGTTCCAGTAACAAAATTATATTAAGTCGTTAAATGGGTAATGCTTTTGACATTTTAAAAGGGTTTGGAGAATATGAAATCATTATTTGCACGTAGCATGACTACTAGCACGGTAAAGAATAAGATAGTTCTGGCATGCTACTAGGTTGACCAATTCTATACCATTTTAGCTTTCTTATAAGATACTCGGATATGTCCGTGACTTCGTCCACGCTTGACTTGAAATTCCCGCGGGATTCCTGGGGCACAAAGTACTGCAGCATTTAAAAAAGAATGTAAGTTAACGTTTAAATGAAAACTGTATCGGAATAAGCTAGTTTTTATGCACCCGAACAACTTGGAACCGCTCCCTGGAAAATTCCCGCGGAAGTCCCGGGATGAAAAGTATCATAAATTTTATTACATAAAATTTGGTATCGATTTGATATCAAGTGAAAAAATCACATTTGAACCCAATATTTTTTTTTCAATCTTATCTGACAATTTGAAATAATTCCCAGAAAAATCCCCGCGAGATTACCAGGATAATAAGTAGCGCAGATTTGAATTCTAGAAATTTGTTTTCGACCAGCGAAAACCGCATTAAAATCAGCCCAGTAGTTTACGTGGGTTCGAAATAAACAAACGTTCGAAGTAAACGTATGCTGACGATACAGCACTCCTTTTTTCTGGTGATACGTGGGTAGAAGCATTCTAAAGCGCACAGGTTGGTCTTAACAAAGTTATGAGTTGGCTCCATTCGAATATATTAACGCTTAATACAGATAAAACCAAGTATGTCACTTTTGCTCTCAGAAGTCAGGATCAACCAGAACCAGAAACTATAAAAATCATAGCCCACTCTTGTCTCTCATATAGTTCCTGTAATTCTTGTCCTATCTTGCAAACAACTAAATATATTAAATATTTAGGTATAATTATTGATCAAAAGCTTAGTTTCCATCCACATATTAACTCACCCTCAAATTACGCAAATTGATTTATATATTTAAAACCCTTGGTAAAGTGGCCGATTTTAATGTAATAAAATTATT
Organism: Dendrolimus pini; assembly: GCA_949752895.1. Classification (NCBI taxonomy): domain Eukaryota; kingdom Metazoa; phylum Arthropoda; class Insecta; order Lepidoptera; family Lasiocampidae; genus Dendrolimus; species Dendrolimus pini. The sequence goes on along the minus strand of OX457140.1, from coordinate 15,058,243 downwards.
ATATTATGCTTTATGTCAATCCATTGTGAGCTATTGTATCACGTCCTGGGGTCCTCCCCGCTGCTAAAACTGCAATGTTAAAATTGGAACGTGCGCAACGGGTGATACTTAAAGTGAGTTTGTCTCTACCTTTTTACTATTCCACCAAAGACGTTTATGATCGCTGGAAAGTGCTGACAGTTCGGCAACTTTTTATTCAACAAATAGTTTTAAAACAACATCTCATTACTCCATTTATATCTTCTAGTTCTCTCACTAAAAGAATTCACATCCCTTGCAAACAAAACACTGTTACGACAGCCTTTTGTTGCAGATTCTTTTACTTTTTAGGCACTTATTTATACAACAAAATCAATAAGCAAATTGATATTTACTCATTAACTAAAGCTAAATGTAAGAAAACACTGACTGAGTGGCTTTTAAATCTCGATTATGACTCCACTGAAGCATTGTTAGTCTTAGTTACCTAAATATAGTTTCCTAACATTACTACTTATTTGTTATTTAATTTAATACATTAAAATTTGCTATAACTATATTATATACACATTATTACATATTAAAATTTAGTAGTATCTCATTATCTTATGTAGGCTGGTCTAATTTATATGTAACTCTTATTTTATTAACACTTATTATTATTCTACATCTATTATACACGATAACATACTCACACAGTCACACATAATAACACTCAATATACAATATTGCACAATATGCTTAGCTGGTTTTTCTGGGGAGAAAGAGGCTGGTGATCAGTCACACAGGTTTATTCCTTTTACTGACACCAGGCTCTCACCATTTCAGTTTATAACAAAAATTGTTACTAATTTAATTATTGTTAGTGTGAGAGTAAATAAAGAATTATTATTATTATTATTAAACAAATCTAAAAAAAAATGCATCGTGTTCTCCATCTTCTATATAGTCTATTCCAGTTGTTTTTTAAAATAGCTTTAATGTTTAGACACGGCATGCTTAGAATTTTATAATATTACTAGCGGCCCCGGCAGACGTTGTTCTGCTCTGAAAAATAAAAATCTAGGACCCGATCCCAGCGCCATCTACCGGTTCCAGTTGTGGATTTAAGCCATTCGGGGAACCCGCTCAAACACACAAAAACAAAATCACCAAAGTCGCTCCCGGTGATTAGGAGGATGCTAAAAGCCGATCTCAGCGCCACCTACCGGTTCCAATTGTGGATCTAAACCATCCTGGGACCAACTCAAACACACACAAAATTTCATCAAAATCGGTCCAGCCGTCTAGGAGGAGTTCAGTGACATACACACGCACCCAAGAAATATATATATATAAAGATGGATATTAACTTAATCCATTGCAACTTTTTTAAGACACTGGGAGGAACTCATAGCTAACAAACAGCTCGGCCTAGTTTAGGTGCTAGTTAACGAAATAAGCTTACCCTGATAATAAAAATGTATATCTTCAATATGCAAAATAGTTTTACGTATCGTTTACTATCAATAGGTATGTTATTATTATGAAAACTAACTGACAGACAGACGAACGGATATAACTAAAACAAAAAGGTTCCGTTTTTGCCAAAATAACTACGCAACCCGAAAAATAAAAAGGACACATTGTCTACGAAAAGTCGTGATGGCATGAAACCAATATTTAAGTGGCAACACTAAATAAGGTTGCGTGAATTTAATTCCTTAGACTGGTAACACCAAAACGGGTCACGTAAATTGCATTTATAAGAGTGGCAATACGAAATAAAGTCTTCTTGAACAGGAGTTGTTGGCGGTAACTGAAAGGGGACGTTGTGCTGTCCAGTTTTATTTTCTAAAAATGTGTAAAAATAGTCTAAAATGAACAATAGTTTTAGGATATTGATAGTTTTTGAGTAATAATTATGTGTTTTTGTGAGAAATGTGAATGTGAACTGTATAATCAGATGTGATCTTTCGAGTTTTCACAAGAACTCCATTGAATGGCGTCGGTTGTAGCCTACAATACAACTGCGCTACTATACGAAGATTTATACATCAGACTTGGCTGTATGGACTAAGATTCCTTTGCCTGCCTTTGTGGCGAATTCTACTACTACTACTATTCTTCTTGAATACGCATCAGTGTAGACATTTTCTCCAAAAATCAAAATCCGAATAATTGAAGCAGACACACATTATTTCAAAAAGAAAATAATACAACCTCAGCAACCAAAGGCACCATACAATCGATGGGTGTAGCGCAAACAATAACAAACGCCTTCGGACATTCTCTAGCTATGCAGTCAGCATAGTTCTTCACTATAGGTGCTTGATAGCAGAACCTCTTCTCAAAAGGCATATCCACATTTAAATAGCCGCTGTCTAGCATCAAGACTATGTCCGCGTTCTGAAAATGTGAATTACGTTAATATGTGTTTTAAAAAACAGTGGACTAGATTATACGTATAGTTAAATGCGTTAAACTTTTACAGGCCTAACACATTAGACGCCGAGATCTCAGGCTTGATTCTTGGCATGGCAAATATCGTAAACGAACGCTTCGTTATTTACTTATGGCTGTCTGTGATCGACGCAATGTTGTCCGATGTATTGTACCTATAAGCCATAATACAAGCCTAACCTAAAAAAGGCAATCAATTTTCACTCATAACGGTATGAACGCAATTTCGATTTGTTTTTTAGAGTTCTGTAGCCATTTTGTCACAAAACGGAATCCTATTGTTTTCGTCGTGTACGTCCGTCTGTCTACTCGCTTTTGTGACCGTCTATCAATTTTTGTATGTCACAGAGATTTTTTTCATAAATTACCGAGTCGAGTTTACATCGACGAATTTTAAAAGAACGGTAAGTTTATATACCGCTATATAATAACATAGTAAAACCGCGAAACAATTAAAAACAAGGGTTGGTTAATACATGTAAGGGGCAATTCACAAATAATGTCACACCAGTTTCATGATTTTATGACCTCTACTCCTAAAAGATGTATGCATTGTGTGAAGGATGATTGATGATGTGTGGTGTGTCAGAAGATGTATGTCAGACTAGAAAAGTGTGGAAGGAAAATACATATTGTGCTGACCCCAATTAATTGGGATATGGTAAAAGAAAAAAAGACCCCGTCGTTGTCCCAGATGGACACATTTGGGATACTCGTCCTCCTCCCTCCCTAGTGTGACATCACATATTTTGAAAAATATTTTTTTACTGTTCATATCGATTTCTAAGCAAAGAACAATGGATACAAATGTAGAGGTAAGCCAAAAAAAGATGGATGGATTGTGTGAAAAATGATATGATGATATGTGGTGTATATACATCTGTAGTATGTCAGAGTAGAGGAGTGTGGAAGGACAAGACATATTGTGCCAACCCCAAGTAATTGGGATATGGTGAAAGAAAAGAGAGAGAGAGAGAGAGAGATGGATTTCTAAGCAAAATACAAATAGAGTATTTGTTTGTCATATCTGCAGAACTTCGTGAACTACAGTGCAATTGTTCAATTATTACACAGTTCATTTCAGTCTTTCAGCCTAAGTGATTCATATAAACGTAAACTTCAAGCATATAATGTCATTGAATATGGTCGTGTCCATTCATTTTGTGCTTTTCAACCAATTTGATTCAACTAAGTTGATTGTCTAATATCTGTATTGTATTAGATGTCTATGCGAGTGAATAGGAAATAAATAAACGAGATTTGCCCGTTTCTTTTACAAACCACAAAACTAAAAATAACTATTTGTATTTTTCCTCTTTGTATTTACCCGTCTGTACAGCGAATGCCGTATCGATTAAAGCACTTGGGGTCGACGACATCAGCTACTTGCAAATACCATACCTGGACGGAAGGAGAATTATTGAAAGCCAAGTAGTTTTGCTTTCAAAAATATAATAGAACATTTGTAATGTCAAAATTACACAAAGAGGATGTACGTATTATACTAATCTCGACTTGATTTCTAATACCTGAACCATATTTATCTTGAAAAATAGTAGGGTAAACGATAGCACAGTAGGAAAATCGCATGTCTACATATAACGACAACATTGTGAGGAAAATTGCACATGGAAGCTATTTATCTACTTCTTTTATATATATCGAGGGCTTCATAACAAATGGGCGTACATACAACAGTGCAGTTTTGCAAAAGGGACACAATTGTGAATAAAACAAAACTAGTTGATTGTTTATGGCTGAAATTTGGATTATCCTTCTATTTAGGTACACTTGCATACTGGTAAGACTTTATAAATTGTATCATGCATAGAATAAAGTAAATAACAAAAAAATATATTTTTTCCGTATACGCCCATTTGTTATGAAGCCCTCTCGATATATATTCACTCATCAGTTGTTAGTTAAGTGATAAATATGTTTCAAAAGGAATGTAATGTTTGTATTTAGATTTAATCATTTAGATGTGTTTAGTTTTACCGTTAGAAGTGTCACAGTATTAGATATATTGAATAATTAATTTTGAGGTAGTGTAACTTACTATTTATGTTTCTGTTCATTTTCTAGATCATAAGTATCCGTTTTTATTTATATTAATCATTATGTATTGTTAGGACTTAAATTCATGGAAATACTGTAGGATACTTTTTAATAAATAAATAAATATAATACAAATCAATAGACAAACACACACTTTACATAACCCCAAGCTAAGCAACTCACGCTTGTGTTAGGAATATAAGGAATTATACGTAGAATACTAAGCGAGATAACGTAGCTAGCCTTACAGGAACCTTACCCATTGACATCGATGACTTAAGCTTAGTATTCTACCTACTTATAGTCTTTAGGGATTATATGTAGAAAACTATAGATGTTAAGTTTTCTTCATTGTACTAGTCTATAATTTATTTATATTTTGGTGTATCTTTACTAAATGGACTTTCATTCCATTAAGCAATTATAAGTGGAATTGTTATAAAATGTTTTGGTTTCTACAAAACAACATTTCAAACTGAAATCGGCAATATTAATCAAGTTTGACGGTAGGAACAACTTTGGCACCGCAACTTCTAAGTTTGGCATTACTGCCAAAGCAGGCCGACTGCGCAGCAAGATATGCAAATATACAACGAAGTTCTAGCACAAAATAACGCAGAAGGTTCATTTACATGAATTTGAAAACTGGCGGCCGGCACTGACACGCAGATGTGTTCCCGAGTGCCTAATTTCAGTGTTGTAGCAGTCGGTAACCAGATAAAAATATCCGGACTTTCTTGTAATATCTACATATATATTATTCACTACAAAGATCGGTATACCGTTATAGATTAAATGCTTTATAACTTGTTTGCTTTGGTTGTGAGAATGAGTATCAATCATGTAAATAGATTTTTGGTAGGACATCTGCCCGTCTGGATGGCTACCACCTCTGGTCTAGAGTATCAACCTTGCGTATTGCGTTGCGACTGCACCGATGCTATATTTTGTGTGAAATATGCAAGTTTACGCTATGCAACGTACAGTATCAAGGGAAGTAACATCTAGAAATTTATCCATCTTTATCGTCTTAAGACTTGATAAGATGAATCGATTTATTTGTTTAAACTATATGTGTTACAGATTCCTAAATTTCAGTAATTTATTTATTTTGGGGAGTCGCATAGTGAACCAGGCATGTTACTTATCCAATGTCTAGATATGCTGGTAAGTGTAAAACAAAGTATAAAATTTCACTTTATTTTGGTACTTGTCAATTATGTGATACTAATCACCTAGTGGAATCTTCCTCGCGCATCGTTGGCCGCAACCAGGTGTTCTTTAATTTTATATCTTAAATTTTTTTCTGTTTCAAGCGCCCTATTAGTAACAACAATGAACACTAATCAGTAATGTTGTAAACAAAATTGAATGATCTACCGCGAGTTTTGAGAAAACGTGGTGCGGACAATGATGCTGCTCAGGGTATTCGCAAGGGGAGGAGAGTTCCTGCTTTAAGCCCCTGATCCGATTATATGAAACAGCATTTTAGTTAGCCATTCATACTGAAATATTCAGGTCGCGACGTCTTGTTATGGCTTATTTTAGTTTCAAACGTCAAATTATTGCCAGCGAGGTTACCCTATGTTCACTTCAATTTAATAATAGTAATAATCGGCAGACAAACACACACATTGTATATTAAAGAGCTAAGTAACGGAAAACTCTGAGGCCGACCCCAGACAACCAGACCTTAGTAAATAACTGAGAGTTTCTTCCGAAATTTACAAAAAGGTTAAAACCAGTCCATTTATAATACGTACCAAAATCTGTTAATACAGAAAATCGACAAAACCTTCGGAGATGCATCTACGCATATGTTTAGGTTTTACATATTCTCACATAACAGTTTAGATTTCTGTATATATAGTCTTAAGTATAAATGTAAAATTAATTATGCAAAAATAACACCTAGAGTACAACACTCGTCCTCTTATTTTGTACTCCCCTCTGAAGTGGTTGAGCCTAGCTCCAGCATGGCGATAGAGCCATAGGCTCAAATGGCGCCTCACCTCATCCCACGGGGTAACTATCATCGACGTACCACACGACATAAATCAACCCCAACAACTTGAATACATACAAAAATCACATGCGTACTAATATTTTAATTTCTCAAATGTATGCTTCCGTAGAATAACGGTGAATAGTTAATGCAACTTTACTACTGTTCAAAGATTAAAGTGATACCTGCAAACATCTTTCCAGCTCATAACAACCAGAACTGAAAGCCTGTACGAGGCAGTTAGTGTTTATATTCTGTAAATCCTTAGCCACACTGCAAAGGGTACGGTTACAATCTGAACTTTGCGAATCCTTTGCTTCGTATAGACGTAATCTGAAATTGAAGGGTTACCCTTGATTGTCAACTAACCTATTAGGATAGTAGTAACTACCCTATTAGGGTAAAAAAATCATAATAAAATTATTACAACACGGAGATTAATCTGCGAGAGGTAGTTTTCTGGCAATAAAATGTGTCTATATGTCCACAGGAAAGGTGCTGTAGTAACGGATTGCTCGTAAAATCCTGACTCTTATTTAGCCTTCAGTGATGTTCTATAAAAGTTTGTTATCTATGGTTACTAAAATGTGATGAGCAATTTGAAAATCGAATACTTTTGTTCGAAAACGGGGACTAATGTTACCATTTTAGCGACTTTTAAAAGAACACGTATGTTCTTTTGTGTGCACCTTTTATAATTCTTATTTCGTTACTACTTACTTACAACTTTCAGGGTCTCTGTGATCTGGTAGTCTAAGTTGACCTGACTAGTTCACTATATCTCAGGGGTCGATTTCTAGCTGGGTATTTTTTGGGAACTTATTACATACTTAATTACCACTTGGAATTGCTTTACTTGAATCATTATCTTGATGCCAGCCCGGGCCGGCTCGATTGGTGTGATATCACGCTATCACAGAATATCGGCGTAGAACGACCTCTATTCCAACTCCTCTATCCCATTACTCCTGTCTGATCCCTCAATCCTAGGATTGAGCTAGCTTTATTGCATGCCTCTTATCCCTTCTGTCTGTCTTCTCTATTCCATCTTAAAGGCTCGAAACGTTGGCTTCGTTCTGGCATTGCGAATCTATAGGTTATTGTAACCACTTTCCATCAGCTGGGCCTGGGCCGTCTGCCTGCCAGCTTCGCAATAAAAAACTACTTCAGTTTCAGAATATACAATGCGAATGCTTGTCGTCTAATTTATTTATTTAATAACTAGGGTATACCGGAGACTTCATCCACGCTTGACTGGTTATTCCCACGGGATTTTCAGGACATACAGTACCGCAGCATTTAATAAAGAATGTATAAGATATCGTTTTAGTGAGAACTGTATCAAAATAAGCTAATTTTTATGCACCCGCACAACTACAAACCGTTCCTGGGAAAATTCCCGGGATAAGAAATCACACATTTTATTACATAAAATTTGCTATCGCTCAGTGAAAAAGTCACATTGTAATGCGATTTTGTTTAATCTGACCATTTTAAATAATTCCCAAAATGGTTCTCGCGGGATTCCTAAAAAAAATTGCGCCGATTTTAAATCTAAGAATTTCCTGCTGATCAGCGAAAACCACATTGAAATCGGCCCAGTAGTTTTTACGTGAATCCCGAACAAACATACAAAAGAAATCTAAAAAAATTGCATCGTGTTCTCCATCTTTTATATAGTGTATTCCAGTTGTTTTTTATATATAGCTTCAATGAACAGACGGCATTTTAGAAATATAAGATATTATAGACATCAGCCATGTAATGTTTGTGAATTTCATAATAAGCTGTTTAGGTAAGTCAACCTGTAAGTTCTTTAAGTGCAATCGTTAATTTTAAAATACAGGGTGGCGCAATAGAACGTGCATATTTAAAATATTGATTAAAAAATAAATACAAAAGGTGTAGTTAAAATAAAACTGAGTTATTATTAAGAAATAACTGAAGTTTATTTTTTAAAAATAACATCGTCTAAATGATGACCCTCTCTACGACGACACTCCTCTAATCGCAAACGGAAGTTATTGAAAACTTTTTTCAGTAATGCTGGTGTAATTGCTGCCATTTCACCACGGATATTCTCCTTGAGCTGATCGATGTTTTTCGGATTATTGCTGTAGACTTTGTTCTTGAGGTATCCCCACAAAAAAAAGTCGGGAGGCGGCACGTCTGGACTACGTGGGGGCCATGGGATATCACCTCTTTTCGAAATCAGTCTGCCAGGGAACATCTGTTTCACAACCGCCATGGAGTCATTTGATGTGTGACAGGTAGCTCCGTCTTGTTGAAACCAAGTCCTAGAATTCACTATTCTTGAATTTTCAAGCTCTGGAGCCAAAAAACCTTCCAACATCGCAACATAGCGTTCGGTATTAACAGTGACGTTTTGCCCCCGCGCATTTTCAAAGAAAAACGGTTCAATTATTCCTCTACCAGAGATTGCTGCCCATACTGTCACTTTAGGACTATGCAGTGGTTTCTGGTGCTTGAGTTTGGGATTCTCACTGTTCCAGTAACGACAATTTTGACGGTTTACGAACCCATTGATATGGAAGTGGGCCTCATCTGAGAAAAGGATATTGTCAAAATTGGAAAATCGATTAAGCATTTCATTAGCAAATGCGAGCCTTGCTCCGAAGTCAGACTCTTTCAATTCTTGTGTTAACTGCAGCTTGTAAAGATGCAGTTTAAGGTCCAAGTTTAAAATTCGTTGCAAACTTCGTCGCGATAAGTGTAAGGCAGACGATCTCTTGCGATCAGACATTTGTGGATCTCCTCGTACAGACTGCATAACTCTCTCAATATTGTCGTCGGTCCTAGATGTTCTTGGACGACCTTTTGCTTGTGGTTTAAACGTTGAACCAGTCTCTTCAAAACGCTGTACCCATATTTTAATTAAATTAGCACTCGGAGCTTCACTAATTTGCCGTAGTCCATATTCAGAACAATATAAACGCCTAGTAACGATGTATGAACGAGAGTTCTCGTAAAATGCGCGCACGCAAAATGCGCGACGCTTCCCGTCGAAGTGACTCATAGTGACTAAAACTCCATGAGCCCGCCTACCCAACGATGCAGGCTCCCCCCGCCCGCGCACTTTCTACCCCGCAAAAAAAGATGATGCAATATGCACGTTCTATTGCGCCACCCTGTACAAGTAGATTTATAAAGATGCATAGGTTCTTAACCTCCCCTGCAGTATTTTACGAGAGTAATAAAATGCAACTACTCAGAAACACTACGCTAAGTATCTGGTTCTCGGATGAGTCCATACACGATTCACGAGTTGTAAATCCTTATTTTACAGACTTCATTCAGAAAGTACGGAAAATGTATCTTATTTTTAACCGACTTCGAAAAAAGGAGGAGGTTCTCAATTCGTCGGGATCTTTTTTTTTTTTTTTTTGCTTTTTTTATGTATGTTCGCCGATAACTCCGTGATTTATGATCCGATTTACGTGATTCTTTTTTGTTCGACGCGGAATAGCTGCCATGTGGTCCCCTAAAAATTTTACATAATTTGGCCCCGTAGTTTTCATTTTACGAACATTTTTTTGTTCCCTGTTCTTGGGACCTATATTTTTTAAGAAGCGCGGCTCCATTCGTAGGTCCACCCATACATAGCTAGACACTAAAAAGTAACAAATAAAATCTAAAAACTTTGTTTAAAAAAACCGACTTCAAAAACTAAAAAACTAAAATGTACTATATTTTGAAAATTACTAAGCACCGACTTTAAGATGTTTTAGATAATATATATTAATATTTAATAGCTTTAGAAATAAGTTATTTTATACATTTTAGTTATTTAGTTTTTGAAGTCGGTTTTTTTAAACGAAGTTTTTAAATTTTATTTGTTATTGACTTAAATAACTTTTACTATTCTTTCCATCGCATTGAATAATATCATTTGCATAGCAAGTATTCAGACACAATTTACTGGTTGAAATTCAAAAGTATTCAAACTAAAGCCTACTGGAGAATATTTTTTGAAGGCCACATTTACATATGTTAAAATATACATACATATAAGTTAAAATTGAAATCTACTACCTACCTGTACTAGTTCACAACTCACGACCTCTTATTGTACAGAATGCGTAACTCCCCAGCAACATGTCTTGCTGAAAATTCTTTTACTTCATATTTATCTACCTCATGCTCTTTTTTTATAAATACATACACAAGTACCTACCTTTCGAAGAATTAATGGAGTCGATCTGGCTACAACATCTTTGGTCGATTGGCTTTATCGATAGTTGCCATCAGTACTAACGCCACCTACGCTATTTGACGTATTTTATTAATTGTCTTAAGACAATCTTTTGGGAGTCAAATCAGTGTTAGGCTGGATGAGTTTCTAGCACAACAAATAACTGCGCTGCCAACTTCATATTGCGAATGTGGCGTACAACACTAAAGCTTATAATACAGCAATAGTGTCTTACTGCTTCTACTTTTATTGTCGATTTCCGAACAAACAAATTCTTTCTGTCATAAGTGTTCCATTATGGCCAAAATGGAAATGAAATGAAACTGTAAAATATACAAATAAAGAGCCTATTACCACTACGATAAATTGCATTACACACAGAAAAATAACAAAACACGAAAGTGCCACCAACGACATTGAAAAAGAAAAGGGTAGGAATGAAAACGGCAAACTCACTATCGTTGATGACTCAGCTATAGGTACGTTAAATTTCGTTTGTGGGGTTCCACCCTTAAGGAACGTATTCTATTCGACCGAGTTATACCAAGGCCATGGTCAGTAGGGTTAGGTTTAAGGTCATAGCGATAAAAAAGACAAAAATAAATCCGATGTCGGTGAAACTGTTGTGTAAAAGTGTAGAGATTAAGACCAATTAATTCGTTTAACTTTATTGATTTATGTTAGGTTGTCTTGTGTTCTTCATGGACGATGTACAATTAGGAACCCGTTTTCTATAATGTACAAAGAAATGTTTCACATCAAACTTTAATCGGGTTATTAGTTCACTCGGACAGTGTTCAGCGCGGCAGTCAGCGATCCGACAGTTTTGTGTAGTTAATGAAAGTTGTACTAAAAGGGCCGGTTTCCTACACTGTACTAAAAGGTATGTTTTACATTACCAAACGTTGATCGATCTACTGGTTCACTCGCTCAGTGTTCAACGCGCCAGTCAGCTATCCGATAGTCTTGTGTAGTTCATAAATATGTACTACTAGAAACTAGTTTCCTAGACTGTATTAAAAGATATATTTTAAATTACCAAACGTTGATCGGTTTATTAGATCACCAGCTTCAGCACGCAGGTCAATGATCTGATAGTCTTGTGTAGCTTATGAACGATTTACTATTGAGAACTGGTTTCCTACATTAAACTAAAAGATATGTTTCACATAACCAAACGTTGATCGGTCTATTAGTTCACTAGGTCAGCGTGTTGTGTAGTTCATAACCATGAACTATTAGGAACGCTAATCCAATTGCTAACAAAGAAAATTGAAAACTTCAAACGACCGATTACTAATAGCACTATTAAGGTGATCTAATTCAGTGACCGAATTGTACTAGAAAGGAACGCTTGCTTGAGTAACCGAATAAGTACCCATAATAGCCATAACAACCTTGGGCTGTGTTCCGGTATTAGTGGCCAGGTTCCAGTCTCCCTTCAGTGAGCAGCAGCGCATTTGTAGCACCTTTAGTGCTGCAAATATCCATAGGCGATCAAGTGGGCCGTCTGCCTGTCTGCTGAACTCTTGCAATAAAAAATTACAAGAGTTTAATACTATCATAAGGTAAGCATTATCTTGGAAAAAGTATACTGATGGCTGATTCCTATATCTAAAGGTCTGGTCAAACAGCGGACGGGACGGGACGGCGACGCGACGCTGGCGGGACGTGACGAGTTGTAATATATTAGTTAATGTAGAATATGTCACATACATGGACGTGACGCGACCGCTAGTCGAGCGCAGAGCGCGACGGCTCTATGTTACAACTCTTCACGTTCCGCCAGCGTCGCGTCGCCGTCCCGTTCTGTCCACCGTTTGACCTTTAAGATTCATCCACTTGTCATCGGTTGAATTTTGACAATACTTGTATGGAGTTTATGTTAAATTTTAATCCATACTAAAGCTAATGAACGATAGGTAAGATATAGTAACCGGGCATAAGGAATGACAATCGCCCAGTAACCAACGTACTCTTAACACACTCAGCAATCACAATTGGCGCCACCAGCTTGTTTTTGATAGAAAATAACAATTAAAATTTTCAGGCAACCTCTTATTATTTACGAGTAAAACACTTTTAAAATTTAAATCCTTTTTAAAATTTGTAGAATCCCAAACGGATAGTAAGGCATTCCCACCACACTTGTCCAAGTTGACGGGTTTGACATATCGGTTATCTCGATATGCAGATTTCATCATGACGTTTTCCTTCAACGTCAGGATGTGACAATTATAACGATATTCACATTCGGTTAGAAAACTGTTAGAGGACTTAAGACGTTTTCAGCCAAGACTCGAGCCCGCATTTGAGTTAAAGACGCTAGTGTTTTAATAATTAAGTTAATACGGCATTAGGTACAATCAGTAAATATAAAATCTATAAAAATATTAAATCTTTGCGTGAAAAAACATTTTTATTTAGAAACGTCGTTAACTATTTACTGTTATGACATGAGGCTACAAATAGCACCATTGGGACTTATTAAACGACTTGAACGCGTTGAGATAAAATGTACTAGAGGAGTTTGCCGTAACTAGCTTATTTGAGCACACGTTATGGTCCATGGACTCGTTTAGTGTGTGCCGGGCTATTCATACTTTCAGTGTACTAAAATACTATAAAAAACTATTAAAAAATGCCTTAATGTGTACTTTTTTTATCGGCCCACATGATGGAAAGCGGTAACCATCGCCTATTACATGATATGTGAAAGTAAATTTGTTTGCTTGTTTTTTCACGACTAAAAGGCTGAATCGATCTTAACATTTTATAAGGAGATTGTACCCCAAGGGAAACAATTTTTGTATCAAAGTTAATTTTGAAAATAGAGAATGTAAATTTGTATGGGCAACCAATATTGCTTCAAGTTAAGAATTTGGAAACTCATATGTGAATTCTTTTTGAGAAATGACTTAATATAACCTGTCTAACAAAAGCTATAGCTAAATTAAAGGTCTTGTCTGAGCCCAGGCGACACTTTGATGAATGAATTCTTGTGGCAGCTCGAAGAGGTATATAATTAGGATTCTAAGAATATCCTTAATTTCACGCTAAAAACTTTATGCTATAGGTAACACAACACAACGTGTATTCGTTGTGTTGTTTGGGCATATAAAAGTATAAATATTTTAGATTATTTTAACATAGTTAAAATAAAATAAAGATAACAAAATTAATCTATCACATCCCTATATCCAAAGAAGTGTGATATTAATTATAAAGATAAGAAACAGGTTAATACAAAACATGGCCCATTTGGAATCAATCAGGTGAAGGTTTTGATAAAAAAAGTCAAAACGGCTAAAAGTTCAAAGCCTTGTGTCGTGTTTGATAAGAAAGTTATGTGGCAATTAACAATTAATTTAATATTACGTACTGAAATTAGGCAAATAATTTTAAATTATTTGAATTAGGTAATGAACGATGTACTATTAGCGAGCGGTTTCCTACACTGTACTAAAAGATATGTTTCACATTAGTAATCGTTATCAGTCTATTAGTTCACTCGGTCAGCGTTCAGCGCGCCACTCAAGAGTGTCGGACTCTCTTAGTGCAACCGGCTATAGGACGCCGATCGCGCTGCCGCAGTGCATTATGAGAACTCAGTATTCAATAATATAATTAATACGGACAAAGGTGGAATAGTTCCCAGTGGAAACTATACAGACGTAATCTAGAAATGGACAGCATGGTATATAAACCTAATACGTACATGGCATACTCGCGCTGCTTACTATGTTCTTCAGTTTCCTGCTTGCTGCCATGGAAATAAACATAACGTAAACGACGGGTTACTGCTATGAAATCCGCCAACGTACCATAATCATCAAACACGTTTAGGAGTTGGCACGTTGTTCTACTCCTAGTTATTACAGTAGAAACAAAAACTCACTTTTTGATACAAGGGCATTGCTTCAGTAAGAGAGCACTATACTGGCCGATGGCTGTATCAGCTCCGAGTATGGACACCTGCACTCCCGGCCGAGGCGGCGGCAGTGGTAGCACCTTCCGCTTTGGAGCCGGCAATGCCACCGGCTCAGGTATCGTTTTCTTTTCACACACCTCCTTTTTGCATTCAAGCCGACGAAATGGAGCTGATTGGAGAACATTGAATTAAGGCAGTTGAAATGTACAACAGATGGGGCAAAGAAATGATGATAGTTTCTTCTAATCCCCGTCTTGCTTAGAGTGGACCTCAAAGGTATGTTTAAATCTACACATATAGCTGGACATATTTTAAAAAATTATACTGTTGTATATGTATTTTTGATTTAAATCAACAACAAGTTTAACTCCATCTTACTTTTGAACCAAGGAGCCGAAAATACAAAAAAAATAGAGGATAAGAAAAGAAGGGTGCGGTATAGATATGGGATGTGAATTTTAACCAATAGGAGAGGGGAGGGGGGACAAACAGGTACCATTTCTGCAACCCTTATGTCTAGGAAATATATAATATGTATAGTAAAATATTTTCCTACTGTACTTACTACTACGCCTAAAAATACTGTAATTTTAATTGTCTGTTATTTTGGTGATAAATAAGTGTTATATCTTTCTATCTATCTACTGCGCCTACCAATACCTAGTACTGTATCTACTACACTACTATGTTTACCTATATACTGTAGCTATTACATTATATAGGTAGGCAAGTAATTTCAAATGCAAGGAGCCGTGGTCTTTCTTTGTCAGTATTCCGTAGTTAAATAACATTTAATACAGTCTAAAAACGCGGACTAAAGCCCACAAGCCTATCAAGCAAAGCAAGTGTGCCATGACAGCGGGCAACAAATGTCACAACCGATTTGTAACCACCATTTAAATAGTTATCAATAAATAAATGGTGATCAGTCGATTCTGGCGCTTTGGTCTAAACACTAACCCAACCCAACCTCACTCACCGTTTAAGTTACTGGTCGCGAGAAACACTGTCCTTGCACCAGTTCGTAGTCGCTCATTATTAAAAAATAAAAAGGCGGCAAAATATTCATAGTGCCGCCTAATGCATCGATGTTTGTAATAAAAATAAATCGATTACAAATACTACTCATTCAAACTCGTAATATATAAGCAATAACAATAATTTTCGTATTTCAAAATGTATATTATTGGAATATCGAATGATATTCGAATTAGAAAATCGATATTATTGACATACTGATTTGGTAACATTTATTTATCGTCGTAAAGTGAAAAAAGTGACAGTACTGTGATTTATTATTATGTACTTTAAAATTATAACAACTAATTCAAAACTTGTTTACTAAACTAAAAAATGGTTTTAGTGTTTATATAATTCCAATACCCGCCAACTCCCTTAAAACACAAAATTAAGGTATGTATGTTTCTGGATAGTCTATGAAATTTCTCGTATGTCGTTTTGTTCGTTTTATACCAAAAACCGCCAACTTCCAAATAATTTGACATCAAACTTTCGAATTTGTTCCAAAATCCGAGATATTAGAACACTTTTTCGCTTATACTGACAATATGTTGCGTGTGGAGTTAGCGGATATTGGAATTATACGACTCATATAATGTGTAAGTGTATTCCTAAAGACAAATCAAAGTTTTTTTCAACAAAAGTGACATAACCTTGTTTATCAAACGTATTTTAGTTTTTCCCATTATTCATTCAAAACTTGTTGGTGGACCCTAAAAACTTGTTTCCTAGCCCAAATAAGAGGTCTAGTGTCTATATATAAGGCGTATGTATACCCCTAAACTTGATTTTCGTAAAATTCAGTGTCCATTATTGTAAAGTTGAGCCGTTATATTAGTCGGAAAGGCATTTATAAGGTATAAAGATTTGTTTTACTTACTCCCAAAATTGGTACCGCCTTCAATGACCTTGAGTTTAATTTTATGTAAGATGCCTTTTTTCTTTTTCCTCCTTTCACAAGGCTCAGGACACAGTGGGTCTACTTCCGGTGGAATATCAGCTAAAGCTCTTCTACATCCATCATCAGAATTCTTAGCGTAGCAACGGAGTAAATTTAATTCAGGCTTGTGGTAAAAAATTCTCGACGGACAAAATAAATTTGACCAAAAACATTTTGTTGACTTGAGAATCTGCGATGAAACCATTATTGCTGTTTTTATTGTAATACTTTTTAAAATTTTGAAAGATTCTTGTTGCTGTTGTGAGGCATTTTTGACATTTGGTTTTTTAAGAATTTTTTTTGGAGTAAGATATGAAATCTGTCGGTTCTGTCTGTTTTGAAGGTATAGTAATCAACTCAAAGAGTATTTATTAAGAGTTGTTATAAAATAAGTCACAGCAATATATAAAACTTATAATAATATTTGTAAATAGCAAAGGTCCATTTTTGGTTATAAATCCTTAAAGCAATTACTAAAATTAATATTTAAATTGATGTTGACATAAAGTTTATATTATTATAAATTTTAATGTAATTATGTAACTAAACATAATTAATTGGGTTTTCAGTTAAACATTGAATTTATGAATCAGCAAATGAAGGCTGCGTAGAAGAATTATAAAAAAACACTTACGATACATTCTCATTACTGGATGTGCTTTCTGTACATGCGTTACGTATATTTGCGCATTATAAGAATCATTGCTGTTCGAGACATAAACGCACTTATAAATAAACTTACATCTCATAAAAATGTTAAACATACTAACGCCGATCAATATTACAGCATGACATAAAATATGGAAGGTGCAAATAGAATGTACGAGGCGTGACCCGTCCCAGAAATGGAATGAATGTAAAATGCGATGCCAGTGTGCAATATGAATTCTTTTGAACTTCGCATTGCAATTTCCATACTCAATAACGTAAACTAGTACACTGGCTACAAAATTAATTGCTGCTCTCCACTTTGTTTATGCTACTGTTTATGAACAACAAAATGGTGAAAAATTATATTATACTTTTGGGACTGATACGAATATTAAAGATAATATTGATTTAATAAAGCATTGAAGTTTTAGTGTAAGCTTGAAAAGTCGCATTTAATTATCATTTGAGGTTTCCAAATAAAAACGTAATTCATGCATAACAATCCACGTGAATTAATCACTAACAATTTTTACCTATGCATTTTTTAAATATAAGTACATAGCAAAAGTTACCATCAATTATGGGGATAGGTGCACCTGTGGTTATCAGATGAGGTTATCAAAAATTAGGAGAAATTTCCGAGTAATAAGAAAATTTTGGAATTTATTATTCAAACGAAATTCATGGACAGTGTTTTAGAGAGAGAGAATCTTCGCAGCAACAAGAACATCTAATCTCACATCTGCTTCCCATAGAGATACCATCGTCGTATACTTACTGTATGTAACCCACTTGTCCCTACCATAATATCATTAATCTCTTCGTACATGAACGTGTATTTGGAGTACTTTATACCTGTCCTTTGTCCAGAATATAAAATTCTCCAATAACACGTTTTATTTTTCATAGCAGCAACAACAAAGTCTATTCATAATTTTACAACAGGTTAATAGGTGTACGATATATTTATACTTAGTTGAAGGTAGCTTGAGAGCGAAAGCGGGATGTCAATGCACTGCCTTGACACTGCAGTATTTATAGCCCACTCTCGTCTATTATTGCCCTATTTCTAGTGATTCTAAAACTGTCGCCACGTTTAATCAACGACGATTTATTGAACTTAATGAAACCTTTTGTAGTTCTGATGCGTTGAACAAAGATTAGAGGTTGTGGTGGTTCTATGGCTAGGCACCAAGTTCTCATTCAAATGACATAGTTTTGATTATTGATTGGGTCATTCATTGCTAAGCCAATTTTTCTGGCCTGATGTACATATTGTTATAATCAACGCGTACTGCCACAGGTATGAGATCTGGACATAATTTAATTTTGCAAATATTGCACAAAGGTGTTGATAAAATTGGGCTGAAGGCAGCTGATTATCTGAAGTTAAAAAACAACATTAAATGGCTACTGTCTTATCGACAGTATATACGACGAATATGACACTGCATAAATTAACAAAACAACGGTGAGTAAACTCGGTATTGTGACTTAATAAAATTTATCTCTTTCACACGCGTATAAAAATATTTCCATCGTATTTGTAGTAATAATAACGCATTTGCGATAACAACACACTCGAATGCGAGAGTGAAAGAAATAGATAATGCTGGTAAAATGAACTGAATATTTCTTGCATTGCAACTAAAATATAATAACAAATCAGCTATTAGTATGTTTCAACGAATACTGTATACTGCAATATAATTCAGAATACAAGCTATAAAATGATTTCTTCCGGGATTGCTAAGAGGATGTTTAAATCCGCTTTAAACAGATTGCAACTGACTAGGCTCATCTCGACTTACCCTTACTGCGGAATGTAATTTGCTTCCTTATTAAAAGTGGTTGACTTCATTAGCTGTTTGATAAATCAGCTTTAAATATTCTAATGGAATAATTTGCTACTTACTTGAATAAGTATTATAGTACTATACAAATATACATGTATTCTAATGTGAAAGTATTGTTTTGATGTTTTTATGTGTCTTCTTCACTGAAGAAACCAGATATTATGAAACTATTTAGACATAATAGGACAACTTCGTCGGTATCTTCTTCAGTGACTCAATGTCCACTGTTGGGAGTAGGCCCCCTTAAGTTGGCGTCTCATATCCCGGTCTCCCTTCCTCTTCCAGCCACTGCTGACAAACTTTCGCAGGTCCTCGGAAAACAGGGCTGGACGCTGTCTTAAACTACCTTTATCGAAATGCAGTCTCCACTGCAGGACACTTTTGCGCCATCGGCCGTCGGTCCTGCGACAGATGTGATCGGCCCACTGCCACTTAAACTTTCTAATTTTGCGTGCTATGTTGGTTACTTTTGTTCTCTTACAGATACCCTCATTTCTGATTCTATCCATAAGAGAACGACTGAACATAGCTCGCTCCAAAGCGATGACTTTCATATGTTTGAAGTATGGATTTTAATATGTGAACTAGTCCCAACGCCAGTGTCCGTGTTTTCGCGTTATAAGGATAATCTATTAAGCAAAACCGCGGCCAAAAGCTAGTAATATTAAAAATGCGAAAGTTTAGATGGATGTTTGTTTCATAATCACGCCAGGACGGCTGAACGGATCTGGATGAAATTTGGCACAGGGCTTTTATCGCGGAAAACCTTCGATCAACAATAGTACTATTGTTGATCGAAGGGAAAACGTACTTTTCCCGTGGGATAGCATTCTCTATATTTAGAATATTTATATTAACGCGAGTGACATTGACGCCACATTATATGGGCTTGAACAGCTGCATCGGTGCTTATTAGTTCCTGTGAAACATATTTTTGAAGTGAAACTTCTATATAGGGGGGTCTTACGATTTTTCGCTCACGAAAAAGCGTCACGGTCACGTGGTCTAATTCTTACATTTTCAAACTCGTCATATCTTTCGAATGGAATGTCCAAATTGAATAATTCAAAAAGTTATATAAAGGTATTTAAGCAGACTTGAATATGAAGTAATTTATTTTGATAAGGATTAATACCAAGATACAAATAAAGAGCCTTTTCTAGCGGCGGCATTTTAATTAAAAATTTAATATAAAAGAACACTTATTGTGGCATAACTATAATAGTTAGATATATAGTGTTCTGCAAAGTCGTAGTACATTATTTTATTCTATCATCAATAGTTTTCGCAGCGCACGCGATTTTAGGTATTTTTTTACACCTTGGGTTACATTATTGGAGTTTTAGTAAGGACCCCTAATTTATTTGTAAATCTAATATACCCTATGTCACCCGGGAATAGTGTAGCTTGCCAACAGTGAAAGAATTTTTCAAATCGGTTCAGTAGTTTCGGAGCCTCTTCATTAAAACATGAGCAAACGAAATTTTATTGAGTTTTTTTGGAAATATTTTTCTGTTAACATAATTTGATGTCCGAATGAAGTTGATGACGAAAGATGCGCATTTGTTCCGTTGTATGTGTATAATTTTAGAGTAAACTATGAATGTTTTTTTGGTTCCGGATCGAATTAAGCTTTTTGTTTGATAAATAAAATATGTTTAAATTAAAACTGCATTCATTAAAATGTACCTAACCTAACCAAATCATAATTTGCAGTTAACCTGTGAAAAATCGAAATGTGTGCTGGGACACATATTAGAAGTGAAATTTCAACGGACAAGTGGAAAAACGAATCGCAACGTACAAGTGGAAAAACTTCAACTGACAAGTGACAAAATAAATCGCAACAAAATTTTAAAATTTATATTACCAGGCTCGTGGTTATCATAATATTACAATATTGTCACCTTCTGCCCATTTTTTCCATGTTCTCCCAACCTTGCGACGTAGATCCCTAGTTCCGTTAGAAGTTCATCCCAATAGCCCAGTACTTTGTGTTTTCATTTCCTACAATATCCCTATACTGACTGGGGCTTGGCCTTGGGTGCTTTTTTATATGGTGTAGACAGGGATATTGTAAATGTCGCTTGAAACTTATGGATATAATTGTCAAGCGACATTTACATTGAAATTGTTGAAGGGGCCTCTACATGTTGGCATTCTCATAGGCACGCTAGCCCTCCAAAAGTTCCGATAGTTTTTACTATATATATTTAATTTTGTATTTTTATAATATTGTATTTAAAAAAATACAATAATGCTCATTCCGGAATGCGATCCTGTCGTCGTCCATTGGCCTACGCCTCACATCGACCGGACTTCGCGAGGGCGATAATCACAGAATAGTGAAATTATTGATAACTTAACATTTATCTGAAGAAGTGGTTAACAAAGGCCTCTGTTAAGAGGCTGTTGATATTTAAATTATGCACTATAATTTTATTTATATTTCTCGTATAAGGAAAAATCAGAAAAATTCAGGGTGTAATTATTTAGGGTGTTAAATTTAAAAAATACCTTCAAAGTTTAGTTTAGAATATTCTAATACATATTACAAAATAAATATCTAGAGGTGCCGAATTGGCAAAAGGTGTTGTCTAAAGAGGGAGTTCCGCACCTAGCACTGCCTAGCACAGATTCACGGACTTACAGAGTCAGCCGATTCTGCAATTAGGTGCAGCACGGTACTCCTGCTGGACATGTATTCCTTCTGGAGTATTCGAATATTTGGAATGAGAACCTTGTTTTATTTCACCCAGTCACCACTACTCTAAATCACGCCACCATGCACTACCAGCGGGAAAAATAGATAGGCACAATGAGCAGTCTTGATTTTACGGGAAATGTTTATCATTTAACCTTTGAATAGACAGAAATACAGTAGAATATAGAAAATAATAAGTACTATAAAACGTATATGTCTACCTGTATAGAACAGACAAAATTCCGTAACACAAGTACAGACAATAACAACAGTCATTAACGCAGTAAGTAAACTTAGCAACACTGACGACGAGACCGTTGCCTGTAATATGTTAAGTGTATGGTCTGTGAATAATGTTTTTGGGTAAGATTGATACGTTTCTGCGACTAACGGCATTGCCGACCGCTTTACGGTGAACCTTATAAAAATAAAACGAGGTATAAGCAAAAAGACGATCGATCTTACGAAGTAGGCTTAGTGCAAAAAGTATTTGCTGTCCTACAGAAAAATATCGTAATATTTTCTTCAGTTAACAGAAACGTCATATAAAGTTGGACTGAAATTTTTACATTATTATCAACTTTAGTTCCGTTATTAAAATACATAGCTTTGTATAAACCTGCCCATTAGTTTTCATAAAAATCGGTTGGAAAATCTAAAATCATGGACAAAAAAATGTGTGCTACACACACACACGAGTACACACGTAAGAAGTGTAAGTAAACTTCTTTATGACCTTATTTTTCGAAAAATGATCTACTATATGCAACTTCACAGAAATTGTGGTTAAATAAATAAAGCCCCTACCACGGTCGACCGTCGACCTAGTAGGGGCAAGAAAACAAGATGGCGCATAACCGAAAAAAAAGACGGTAAATTTTTTACCAACGCCGATAAATAAATTTTACTTCAAAAATCATACAAAGTAACAAGTATTCCAACAAAATTTACATTTATGGCTTAGAATAGAAATATGGATGTAAATTTGAATACATTTCTGTTATAATTTAACAATCATTTTTTTAATAATCTCTACATGAACTCTCTAGTGCGATCGTTAGTTTATTAAATGTATCTTAAAACTGTATTTAATATTTATCTCATTTCCCGTTGCATATTTTATTTGTTGATAATAAAACGAGTAGGAATAAAACCTTGATAGTTTTCTCATAATATTCTTAGTGATGTAATAAAACCGATTTCATGTTCAGTAAATTCACTTTACTAGCCTATATACGACGGTAAAGTGACCAGAGTAAACACATTAGGTAATTCATCAAGTTAACTAATATCTATGAAAGTCGTTACGATTTTCTTTCGCTCCATTTCTCTATGAACATAAAGATTAAACTCTATTACTACGTTTTATTAATATTAATGTTACTGTATGAAATATTGCGTGTAGACAATTATACATCTAGGAAGCGAATTAACATTGAAATTCGAATATTTCATACAAATATATAGGATTCTAGTTACGTTTTATAGATTAAATTCTAATTTCATGGTTCACTAACACCAATTTAGGTAAGTTTATACCATAGTAATTAAGTAGTACCATTATAGAAAAAAAATCCCATGATGTCGAACATAGTTAAAATGGCTTGCATTGTACTGTACTAAAGAAATAATACAAGTGTTGCTTAAGAAATCTTGCGTACGTTTCCTATCAAACCCTTCAACACAACAAAGAGCCGATAATGAGTGTACAATAATGGATAAGACAGGCAGCCTAAAATTGGTATCTTGGTATATACATGGCTGACTCAGTAGAATTGTTTATTACTATAACTTCAAACAATTTCAATGTTACGTTAATACAAATGTCAAATAAAAATAATAATTACATACATCTTTTGGGAACGTTCCCACCTGGTAGTGGCTAGCGCTGGATTTTTTATGTTAATTTTAATTTGTATATAAAGTTAATTTTAATATTTAATTTAATTTAAGGTTTTATTTGTAAATATGATTAGTTTATAATGTAATTGTATTGAAAAAAGTTCTAAATCACATGTATATGTGACCGTGAATTAGTTTAGTCAAATAATTACAACATTTGTACTTACTATTTTGGTGTTTAGGTGCATAAGCTCCCGCTCGGTGACTCGGCGCCGCGCAGTCTCCATTTGCTGTTGCCGGTACTGATTGTACTTGTACAGCAAATACATTCCGGGCAGAGCCAACACCACGAAGGGCCGCATCAAGCTTGACGACGATGACGCACGCTGCGGCATCTTCGCATTAACATTATTTGTTCAAAATTCGCCTAATCACTTTTCTCGCTGACCGTACGACGAAATGCCAAACGAAAACCTATATGATTGATTTGAACAGCTTTACTTTTTAAATTCATATTCCTTTTATTTAATTTTACAGTAACGACACAAAATTTTGGAAGAATTTCTTAATGAGTATTTTTAATACTTTTTAAATCTATTCTCTAAACTTAAAAGCACTTTAATAGTGTCACGACGGGGTTTCTACGTTTAATCCGATTATTGCTTTAGTAATAGACTATTTATTTACACTAATGCCTTTTTATGATATTTTTATGGTGACGTGGTCGCATCTGAAACAAACAGAATTACGATTAGAACAATTTTAATAAAGTGCACATGTAAAATTGAACACGATAAATCTTTCTACGTGTGTCCCCATTCGCTACCATTTATTAATTATCGTCCAATCCAAAATCGAGGCGAAACCGAGTAGAGAAGACCAGAGATTTCTTTGCGAGACCGTAATGTCAGCTAAGGAAATAATGTGGCGAAAAAAGGGAGAGCAGATATTCCGGATCCTCTCTATTACACAGGACTAGGTCTTGGAGAGCGTCTTCTAATCGACGTAGATACACAGCAGCAGGTGACTGCCCTTAGGGCATAACTTCAGCTTTTAATCACTTCAAAGCACGCCGGTGTTCTACACGCACCATTCTCACTCAAATAAGAAAAAACTCGCTTGAGTAAGAAAATTTAAGGATTTCTGCCTTAGAAGCAGAAGCTCTGAAGTCAATTCAGATATAACGCCAGCTAGAAGAATGTATTGAACAGTATTGAGGAGCAGAAAGAGATCAAAATTTTGTAAAATGTACATAGTTATGTAATACTGTAGTCAAACGGAAGCATAACTTCAAAAATTAATTAGGTATAGCCGTTTAGAAATATTGCAAGAAATTGATTTTTTTTCCGGGAACTTAAAGGTGATGTTGTGCTGTGCAGTTTTATTTTCTAAAAATGTTAAAAATTACTCTAAAATGAACAGTAGTTGTAGGATATTAATAGTTTTTAAGTAGTAATTATGTGTTTTTGTGAGAAATGTGAACTGTATAGTCAAAGCCTTTCGAGTTGTCAAAAGACTTCCGTTGAATGACGTAAGTTGATAAGCTACAGTTCAGCTGAGCTATACATAGGCTTAAGAAAATGAAGAAACTATATTGTAATCTAAGATCTGGCTTAAAGGCCTATCTGTCAAACCATAAACCTAAATAAATAACAACTGCAAGAAATCGAACGTACAAATCAAACTCTGTGATTGACAGATTTCCGTTCTTCACAATATTCAGTGCTCGATTCAAAACATAAAATTCGCTTTATTCAGTTTTTCATTTTATTGAATCACCCACAAGTGTATCTCCATCGCATTCACTCTCAGTATTTTTGAAGTTATGAAGTTACGCATAAATATATAGGCAAGCGAACATGTCGAACAAGCAACTCTCCTAGTCTGAAAACATCAATCAACATGCCTCCCACGGTTATTAGCGGCGTATCGGGCAAAATTGCCCTCGTCGACATCGGGCAAGTTTGTTATCGGTTCGGCGGAAATAATTGATCTACTTACACACGATTGTCATGGTAATTGGAAGATTGAGCTTAGATTAAGGATTGTCGAGGTTCTGTTTATGAATTTCTGAAACAAGGCAGCGCACTTATCTATAAAATTTGAGTGTCTGTTTGTAATATAGAAATAATCGCTTTTTACTACATGCATATGAATATATATACGGTACATACACCAAAATAGTTTTTTTTTCCAATTTTTGTCTGTCTGTTTGTTCCGGCTAATCTCTGAAATGGCTGGACCGATTTTGACGGGACTTTTATTGGCAGGTAGCTGATGTAATAAAGAGTAACTTAGGCTACTTTTATTTTAGAAAAATTCTTTTATTTTGGAATTATGACGATTTTCAAACACCACGCGGGAGAGACCGCGGGGCGCAGCTAGTTTGAAATAAAAGCATTTAACATTTATATGTAGTAGATATCTACAATTAATATCTATTTTTGAACACAGCCTACTATCTAAGGCTGACATCTTTTAATTTTTTAGAGACTTTATTTCTCTAAAAAGTGTGACATCATCCATACTTTTAACCTTGGGGACAGAAAATTTATAAAACACAACGAAAATTTGTCTAATCAAGATTCGTCGAATAATTTATTATAGGGTACATATAGGGTGCACCCACGCCAGTCGGGCTTGTGGCCAGGGCCGGATTTAAATTTGTGCCGCCCCGGGGCACTGAAGAAAATGCCGCCCTATGACTTAAATTTTATTTTAATAGTTTTGATATCTTATTTTTTAAGAATTAGAATAACTAATTGATTGCAGGAAATTTATTATGTATTATCATAGTATCATATATAATACATAATAAATAAATAAATATTATTAATATATATTATATATTATTGGATAATTCTCCAACTTTAGAAAAATTCATTAATCAATGAAAGTTTCTGTTATCAAAAAGACATACATAATTTGAAAATATGAAAATATTTTTAATTCTTCAAGAAAACAAAAATATCAACTTTAATTTTTTCAAACCTTTATGGAAATAAATAAATAAAACTATTTGAATAGTTTTTACTTAAATTTCCTATATTATAATATACAAAATTTTAATTTGATACATAATACTTAAATTATATTTCTTGAAAGATAAAATGTTTATTTAAAAGAATTAGTCAATTATATATTGTATAGAAATTTTTTTCTCACTTTCCAAATTTTGCCGCCCTAGAAAATTTGCCGCCCTGGGCACTAGCCCCGACTGCCCCTAGTGTAAATCCACCACTGCTTGTGGCATAGATCCTGCCCTGTTCCCGTGGC
The DNA here is from genome assembly GCA_949752895.1 of Dendrolimus pini. Taxonomy (NCBI): domain Eukaryota; kingdom Metazoa; phylum Arthropoda; class Insecta; order Lepidoptera; family Lasiocampidae; genus Dendrolimus; species Dendrolimus pini. The sequence goes on along the minus strand of OX457140.1, from coordinate 15,031,326 downwards.
CCTATCACGTGGCGACAGGACTGATCAGTGAGTCCCACACTACTGCCGCTGCTAGACTCCCTACAACGGGATGTCTGTAAAGGGATTTCTCGTAAAAAAAAGTACGTAAAACAATGGATTTCGGTCACAACTACCGAATCAACACTGCGTGGACTAGCATGTTTTTGTCCGATTAAATATCAAAATATGAATTATTTGTTACGCCCTAAAAATGTAGGTTTTAGGGACAGTTGTGTTTTTGAGCGTGATATTTTCATTCATACTATTTTTTTCATGTCTATTACTGCCAGCTCTCTTTTCTTTGACCTTCTCCCAATTATTTGGGTTTGGTACAATGTGGCCTTTCCTTTCATACTCTTCTATTGTGACGTACCTACGTCCTCTGTCACGTCACAAATCATCATGTCATCCTTCACACAATCCATCTATCTATTGATAGGTATATACCTATCAATAGATAGATGGATTGTGTGAAGGATGACATGATGATTTATATCAGAGATGTCGTTCAATCGTCGGGTACAAAACGTTTGAGATTATATCGTGGTATAGCAAGCACCCAACGGCTGGTACAGGCTAATACCGATACTATTCGATTTTCGATTGTATCCGTGACGTAATATTTCACCGTCGACATTCTTGTTCACGCGAAAAACATTGTACTTTAGTTAGGTATTGCGCGGAATTATGTTAAGTTTGAACTTGTGGTAGTATCCTTGCAATAATCATAAGAAAATTGCTCATATACATCGAGAGCACCGATGTTTAAAACTCGCCAATTTGTCTCGAAAGAGCGTAGCAGATATATCATTAGTTCCTTTGAAATACAGAGGAGGGGTACGATAGACGATTTTGAGGCATTTAAATAATCGAAAGAATCATTGTCCCAAAATTACAATTAAGCCAACAATAGATTTGATAATAAAAAAACTACGTTTTAACGTTTTACACAAGTCGCGAAAACTTAAGAAAATATAATCGATTTGATCTTCGACATAATAATCGTATTTTTTTGGTTATTTCGACTCGACAGTGGGCCTATGGAAGAGATTAATTCTGAATCATATCTTGTTAACCGTTCGTTTGCCTTACGAGTGGTTAAAATTTGCCTTAAGCTCCAAAAAACCATTGAGTACAAGAGAAAACAATATAGGCTTATTGAGATGTTGGGATAATCGAAATTATCAATTTGAATATTTCATAATAACACATTGTTATTGTTGTACTATCACTATGCAATATTATTTCTATTTTAAGAAATAAATAATTCATAATATAAATAAATAGATTACAAACAGCATTAAACTGTAAGACTGTTTATTTGCTACATTGTGGATGGGAAACCGGTAGCAGCCGAATAATACATATAAAAAGCTTTCGCCACAATACAATAGGTTCTAAGGAACTTTTCATTCGATGTTATGATTGTAGTAAAGTCGCAAAGTTATCGAGAGATCGCAAAAACAACACCAGACCAAACATTCGATACGAAAACAATTATTCTCCTGAGGGTAAACATCATTATGAAGAAAGGTCTATCGGATATCGGGCTTGGATTCCTTAATATTTTAACATTCACTAATATATTTTTAATGCAATAATATAAATGACTACTAATAATAGTACATTATGGTACTAGTGTGTAACATTGGTGATTACCGCCGAGGCGCCATTGAGACTCGAGCCGTAGGCGAGGGTCTTAAGAGAGCCGAGGACGGTAATTATCAATACACACGTGTATCATACGACGTTTTTCAACACACTTGTGAATAAAATAACAACAAAAACTCATTTTATTTAGTAGATAACAGTTTTCCTATGCGCGCACATTGCGATCGGCCACAGACTAAAGGGTGAGGTTTTTTTTTTATTTTCCGCGCATAGGGTTTGCGCCTATTCTGCCACGTACAAAATGGGGAATTTAAAGTTCTGTTTTATTACAGAGAAAAAAAGTTATATATGAGTGAAAGTTTTATTTATTAAACACGTACGAGTTAAAATTATCTATTTAAATAAGAAGTTGCATGAAATGAGCAAGCAATAGGAACATTAATTTATTTGTTCTATAGAACACGATCTTTTTTTTGAATAAAAACTTTTTTAAGAACAAAGCAAATCAACCAAAAAAATTAAAAAAAAAAATTGTCACAGTTTGATTATGGGTGTCATTCTGTGCCTAATTGCGGTGACCATAGAGCCACTTTATGAGCAAGTGTGTTGAAAAGAAAATTTAATGTAATACATTAATATCTATTACGTTTTGTTATCGTACTCTTAGGTACCTATAGTGCCTTAAATTTATAAAAAGAATGCGGCTGCGACTTAACAATCTAATACACAAATTTGAAACTTGTGGGTGGGCGTAGTGGATAGGGGAGAGGTACACTTACCCCTACTACAACCTCTTAGGTCCGGAGGTCTTAAATTTTTTATTTAATAAACATAACCTCACTTATTTTTGTTGTAAAATTGTGTCACTTTTGATAATAACAAACCGTGATTTGAGTTTATGAATGTACTCACGAATAGTTAATGAATGTACTCATGAATTACATATACCCGCCAGAACTTTTTGTAACACTAGAACTGTTTTTAATGTAGAAATAAAGTTTCAAATTTAATTGACGCGTGACTACAAAATTCATGCTAGACATATAATCGATTGATTAAAAGTGACAGTTTTTACTGTCACTTTTGTTTTTATTGGCTTCGCTAACAAGGTGTGATGATAAAAATAAATTAATCAATATGTCATTAACACATCGATTTTTAATTAAGAAATTAGAAATCTTGTAGTTCATGATTTCGAGTTGTAGAATATTTGTGGAGGCGCAGCATCTTAAAACATAAAAAAGACGGCTTTTCAGAACTAATTGCCGCAATAAAATATATTTATATAGTTAATTAATTTATATAGATACCATGTTTTATTTAAAGAGATCCCTTACCTGATAATAGAGCCGAGTAAGCGTAGTGAGTATGCCGCGGTAGTGGCCGGTAAGTGTCTTAACCGACTGTACCCATTTATTTACTATTTATTTTATACACACAACCAGTTACGACGCCTTAAAAGTCTCGTATGAAACATTTGTTTTATTTATCAATTTAGTGGACGACTAGCAAGTCGGGTTTTTAATATGACAATGAATCAATATATTAATGATATCAATTTTTAAATACATTTCTGAACAGTTTTTTTTAAATATAGGTTAAATATAAATTAATGCGATTACGTAAAAAAAAACATAGTCTTTATTAGTCGCCATTTTGAATGGTTACTCTTGTAGTGTATATGGATGTGCTCTATTATTTTTTTGTTTTTTTCTTCACTTTTATCCAATTAACCTGGTTTTTGGATATTTTGGCTCTTTTTATCTTGATTACTGGCTTTTTTTTAAACTTTGAAAGGAGTTTTCAACGTTGGAACTATGATAGAAGTGCAATATTAGCGAAAAAATCTGTGAAAATAAGTGAGGTTATCTATATTAAAAAAAAAATCAAGATCTCCGGACCTTAGGGGTTGTAGTAAAGGTAAGTATGCCTTCCCTCCCCTCCACTTCACCACCCCAATAGTTAAAATTCCTGTATTAGAAAGCTATACATTTACCCAATTAAAGTTGACCCCCTCCGAACCCTTCACTGAACTTTAATAATCACTTAGCTACCTAAATATGTTTTTCTAAAATATACCTCTAGGTATAACTTGTCACAGGCTAATCAGCATAAAAGCAACTCATCACTTAACTGCAAATGTGAATAGAACTCAAATGTGATTACACTGAACGGAGCCTGCAGAGAAAAATGGAAGCAAAATATTAATGTATGAGATTTGTATCAAATGTGACATCAGTAAATACAGTGAGCTACGCTTTATTTCTTCACTAGAAAATTTCTTTTTATTTCATGAGTGGATATATAAAACATCGATAGAGCATGTTTTATATATCCACTCATTGCGTCATCCGTCGTTCCGTCACATATGGTGTCCCTCAAGGCTGTGTTCTCGGCCCTCTTTTTAACCGACTTCGAAAAAAGGAGGAGGTTCTCAATTCGTCGGGATCCGATTACTCCGTCATTTATGATCCGATTTACGTGATTCTTTTTTGTTCGACGCGGAATAGCTTCCAATTGGTCCCCTAATAATTTTACATAGTTTGGCCCAGTAGTTTTCATTTTACGAACATTTTTCATGAAAATAATTTTCACTCCGTTCCATATGTACACCGATTACTCTGAGATTTATGATTCGATTTACGTGATTCTTTTTTGTTCGACGCGGAATAGCTGCCATGTGGTTCCCTAAAAATTTGACATAGTTTGGCCTAGTAGTTTTCATTTTACGATCATTTTTTTGTTCCCGGTTCTTGGGACCTATATGTTTTAAGAAGCGCGACACCATTCCTATGTCCACCCATACATAGCTAGACACTAAAAAGTAACAAATAAAAAATAAAAACTTCGTTTAAAAAACCGACTTCAAAAACTAAAATGTATAAAATAACTTATTTCTAAAGCTATTAAATATTAATATATATTATCTAAAACATCTTGAAGTCGGTGCAAAGCAAAACATAAAAATTACTATATTTTGAAAATTACTAAGCACCGACTTTAAGATGTTTTAGATAATATATATTAATATTTAATAGCTTTAGAAATAAGTTATTTTATACATTTTAGTTTTTTAGTTTTTGAAGTCGGTTTTTTTAAACGAAGTTTTTATTTTTTATTTACTATATACATTAATGACCTGCCAAAATGTACTACACATTCTATGACTTTATTTGCGGATGACAGCACATTAACTATACCTGATAGTGATGTAAAATATTATGAAACCGATATAAATAATACCAAATTATCTGTAATAAATTGGTTAAAAAATAACAACCTTAAAATAAATATCAACAAAACAGAAATAATGCATTTTAGTCAAAGACCTAATAACAACTCTAAATCTGTTAGTGTCTTATACGACAACAATAACATACGCGAAGTAAACTCCGCCCGATTTTTAGGATTAGTAATAGATAATAGATTAAATTGGAAAAATCATATAGATAAGTTAAGCTAAAAAATAAGTAGTTCGACATTCGCATTGCACAAATTAGCACCGACAGTCAATATTGACGCTCTGCTTACAGCTTACTATGGGCTTGTAGAGTCAGTTTTAAGATATGGTATCATATTTTGGGGTAATTCATCCAATACAAATACTATATTCTTAATGCAGAAACTCTGTATACGAGCAATGTCCAAAAAAATAAAAACTTCGTTTAAAAAAACCGACTTCAAAAACTAAAAAACTAAAATGTATAAAATAACTTATTTCTAAAGCTATTATTATTAATATATATTATCTAAAACATCTTGAAGTCGGTGCAAAGTAAATCATAAATTTTTTTATGTGCACAACAATCTACATTTGTTTCCAAATATATCCGACGTTACGATTAGGGATACACGTAATAAGGAAAAACTTTGTGTGCACCCCGCAACAACAACTTTACTGTACAAGAGTATAGTATGCATGGCCCCAAAAATATATAATAAAATCCCAAAAGAGCTGAAAGCTCTGAAAACCAAATTATTAAATTATTTAAATCACGACTAAAAAAAGTATTAATAAGTAAAAGCTACTACAGTGTAACTAAGTTCCTTAATGATAAGTTTGAAATGTAAATGATAAGTTAGAATATTAAGTGTTTAAATATATTTATAATAATTGTACTATGTAAATATATCATTACAAACAAATCTAAATTTAAATTGCGCGTCGTTTAGTATTTGTAAATTTAAGGCTATTATAGGTATAATTTTAAGATTAAAATATTAGTGATTATAACATTTTCCAAATAGTATGTAGGTTTATAATATAACATTTAAAAAAAATTGTACGCCCAACCGGCAAAAAACATGTGCTCAATGTATAACAACAAGACCTATTGTAAAACCATGTTTTTATACAATAAATTATTTTGATTTGATTTGATCGTCACTTAACGTCAGGTGAGATAGCAGTCACATGTTCACTCTACATACCACATCATTGTAATAGCAACATTCTACACTAGAAGAAGTATTATAATATTAATAAATAGGTATTTAAGGTACACTTCAATACAACCAAATACCAGACAAATTGTCACACAAACCAACAAAATATTATAGTAAGCATGTAAAAAACCCATATTATACAGATATGTATACCAGTCGCGAAAACTTAGAAAATATTAAAACCAATAGTTTCAATTTAAATTTAAGGTAAAAAAGGTACGGAACTAGAGTCGTAGAGTTGTTTAAATAATGTTAATAAAAAAGCAGTCAAATGAACTCATACTAAGAAAAAATCTTCCTATACCCTAAAAACTACCAAAGTATAGAAATATAATGTTTTATGAAGTGTGACTTCATAAAATATTATTACAATCAAAATATACAAACTATTTTATTAATATTGTAAATGACAACATTTAGTGAGGTTCAACGGATATTTTACTCTCAAAAACTACTGAATGGATTTTGATGAAACTTTACACTAAAATTGCTCATAAGTCAGATTAAAACATGGGCTATAATTTTTAAAGATATTGTTTAAATATAAAGGTAAATTTCAAGCAAACATATTGTCATGCCATGGTGTATGGCGCGGGTCGATGCGAATAACACGCGACATTGCTGGGTGTGTAGCTCAAAAGCTAGCAGCCGGGCAGACGTCATTGGCGGTTAATATCTATAATGTGAATTTTCCGGATAAATGCAGATGAAGATGCAGGTGGTCACTAGTATAGTATATGTAATTTAAGTCCCCCGGGAACGATGGAGCTGGTAAAGTTAGTTTAGAATCTTTATGTAGTTGTTCTCAACAGATAAACATTGACGTACCAAGTGCGAAATTCCCAAGGCACACTTTTAATATACTTCGTGTCACAAAAGCTTTCATCTTTCTTTTGTTTGTTATTCAAATGCCTCTGGTTCTTCTTTTATATAACTTGAAGTAGGTCACGTTTCGTGCACCAATAATACTTTATAATTATTTTTCGTGTTTATTAGTGTTTTTTTTGTCATTTCGGTAACGGAACTCTTATAATATCGTTATATCACTCAGATAAAGACCGAACACCGTCTGTTTTTAGGTATATGTTTTTGAAAGAATTACAGGGTGGAATTTGAGAGAAAGTGACGGTTGTATTTTATTTTCATTTCATGTAGTTTCAGTAGACAGGCAGACAGCCCACCTGATAAAAAGCAATTACCATCACCCACGAACATTTTTAACATTAAGGGTGCTACCGATGTGCTGCCACTCTCTTAGGGAGCTTGGAAACTGGTCACTAATACCGGAACATAACTCAAGATTGTTATCTCAGCACTCTCTGGACCAGGGCTGGTAGCCATCCAGACGGGAATACTGTACCTGGTTGTGGGTTGTTTTTTCGCGTCTTATAACAGGCAGCCCGGCCGGAGGATATCGTATTGTATTTCCGTTCCTGCACGTATAAAATTTTCATTGATTTCCGTTAAGTCATTTACAATCAATTCGACGTCGAGATAAATTTTCAGATAGACAGTCAGAATCTAGCACTGTCATTAATATAAATAGTAGCTTCACTTAAACTTTCGAATTTATTGTAAAATCAAGGATAGATACTTTAAGATAGATACCTAGTAGTAGATAAACTTGAAATACCATGTGAAAACTATTTCATTTTTATTACAATCATTATCAAAATGTATTCATAACTAAATATGATAATTTCATGATTAATCATTCTTAATACCGTAAAGAAGGCATAAAGGAATATATAAATAAAATCGCTGTCATAATGTCAGTGGCGGTGAAAGTTTTCGCTTATTATAATAGTTCTACTTATAGTTACCATCCGTGCAGTCACGGAGAAAGAATACAATTTCCTGCGGCCAGGCGGCCTTTCGTAAGAGGCGACAAAAAATCTCACAGCCAGGTGGTAGGACATTTGCCCGACTGGATGGCTATCACCCCTAGTCTAAAGCATGTCGCCATAACAACCTTGGGTTGTGTTCCGTCATTAGTGACCAGGTTCCAAGCTTCCTTAAGAGAGCAGCAGAGCATTTGTAGCACATTTGGTGTTGCAAATGTCCATAGGCGATGGTAACCGCTTTCCATCAAGTGGGCCGTCTGCCTGTCTGCTGAACTCCTGCAATAAAAAATATTTAACATTTGTAATTATCCTTCCGTATGCATTCTACACAAAGCAAGAGAGAACTTCATTTTAAATGACGAAATGGTAATTCTTTTTGCGAGAAATTCTGCATGCAATATTCTCTTATTCCGTCGAACATGTTTGTAAAATAATGACGTGTTTGCTTTCAGGCTCTTTGTGAAATGTAATCTGTATATGTTCTATATATTTTGTGTTCGGGAAAGGTTCTCGTTGAATTCGAGGGTTTCTTTCTTTGTTGCTTATTGTACACAGAATAGTTACATATAACAATAGAAAATAGTGGTTATGTACAAATGCGGACTTAATCCTAAAAAGAGTTTTCTTTCAGCAAACATCATTGAGACCTCTTCTATGAGACCAAATAAGTTTAAGCAAGTTTAGACGGTTCATTTCTGTCTTTCAATTTGGATAAATCAAACAAGGTGATCCATAACCATTCATTTAAATTAATCATTCAATGTCATTGAATGGCGTCGTGTCTTTTTAGTTCTGTGCTTTTCAATCAAATTGAGTCTGGTTGATCCGACTTAATATCAGCATTAGATTAGTATATGATTTTTAGAGTTCCATTTGACAAAGTATTTTTATAAGTTTTCGAGACTAGTGCACATAGTTAAAACTACGTTTTAACGGTTTTAGGCGCAGAATTTTATTTGACTTTCATTTCGACGTTTCGACAACTTTTCAGTAGCTATTATCTCGAAAGACAAAGATGCCGAGTCAATGAGTAATGTTAAAGTTTTATAACCTATTCCCAATTAGTTCAATTTAATTACTTAATTTTTTGTTATGGTTGTTATTTATTCTCAATAACAAATAAAATTCAGCGCTAAAAACCGTTAAAATTTAGTATTAATTACATTAGACAAAATAAAATCTTCATTGCCATGGAACCGTCTTATACCGTTTGTGACGCAGGTCTCACGCACCGGTAGCAATCAGTCGTAATAGCGCAATAATGTTATTTCACAAATGAGGCAATAATTATTTTTTGAAAAGTAATTGATAGTAAATTGTTTCACTAGAGGTGAAAGTGACCTATTTAGACACGAGACGGCTTAGCGCACGAGCGTAGAGAGGTCCCTAATAGTTCAAGTGCCTAAATAGGCCTTTCACCCTAGGGTAATACCCTGCTTTTCATTTCGAATATAAGGAACGGAAGGAAAGAACTTTCCTTATATTCGCAATGAAAAGCAATTCTAAATTAAAAGTGATTACTTTAACAACTACTTCTCTAGTGAAATTAGGTGTTAAATCCATATCTAAATCTGATGAACTTATTTATTAGTACGTCATATTTGAAACGACAAAGATTTTTTTTGTCTGTGGTATTTTATCAGCCAGTATTTTTTCGTCACTGATGATAGTAAATATTTAAAATGTATGTAAATTATACAATTAATATATATATATATATATATATATATATATATATATATATATATATTAATTATATATATATTATATTAATTATATATAATATATTATATTACATATATATTATATATATATATATATATATATTTAATTATATATATATATATATATATATATATATATATATATATATTATTAATTATATTTTTAATACAATTTATGTCGGGATTTATCAGTGGCTGAAAAAATGTTGGGACATGAGTCGCATGTATTATGTATGGTTGACACTTTCTTTTTTAAATTTTTGACAGCAGGGAAAAACATTTCTCAGGGACGAAAAGTACTGTTTTTATCCCTGTGATCAGGCAACTCCCTCACCAACACGTCGCGATCAACCGGCGTTGTTGAAGAATAACTGATGAGGCAACTCCAAGCATACTTTCTATGAGAAGTGAAAAATTATAAAAGTTAGATGACAAGATGTTAGTTTAACGCTAGTTCTTTTATATGAAAAAATTGAAGCATTATATCCGCATCCGTATTTAACCATGACCATGGGTGGTAACTTCAGTTTATGTGGCCATTTAGGGCAGTAGTGTGACGTCACGTCCGCATTCGTTGCGGTCATGCCGCAGCGCGCCAAATAACCTCGGACATTCCCTACTGTCCGTTTTGTCATTATAATCATTTTATCATACGTGTTATTGCTGTTATGTTAACCTAGTATTTAGAATTTCAATACCACATGTGTCTCAATAAGTAATAACCTTACTTTAAACAAGAATAAAAGGTTGAACAATAACACCGGAAGGCTGGAGATTTTTTTTATAGCTGGAGTATAGCTAATAGGCTGACGGCCCACCTGGTGGAAAGTGGTTACCGTCGCCTATAGACGTTTGCAACATCAGATATGTAATATAACCAACGCGCTACCGGCCTCGAAGAAATTTTATGTCACCCTTTTAGAAAAACTTCATATCGTAGCGCTATGGGAAAGCCTTGGCTGGGATCTCTTTCCAAATCTCCACGGTACGCAAGAGAAACATTCTACAGAACCGTTGCGTACATGAGCGAAGCAGCTCAAGTAAGTGGGGGTGAACACCCAAGCGATGGCGAGCGGTGCGATGGTAGAAAGTGTACGAAGGCACCATTCTAAACAGTTTTTCGGAATACCCCCCGTTATACAGTCGGTAGAATACGCAGAGAGAAGCAAAGTCTCTCCTAAGGCCAATATGAGTTTATATCACTCAAAGGATTAGCCTCGGTATCCAGCAAGGTAATGTTGCCAGCTTTCAAGGTACACTGCCCAGCGACAGTGGTCCGGTCGGCCTAGACGGGCTTTAATATAGGTTTTTATTTTTTACTATTGCATAAATATAATGCAATTTTTTTAAGCAATAGTATATAAATAAAGCTTATCGCACACAGAATGTAGTTTATACATATATTTATACAATGTTGAATTTAGGAAATTGATTACTTTAGGCTGAAAAGCTTATTTTATTATTTATATGACAGTATTTATTTAGTTAATTTTTTTCTAAAATTATAAGTCTACTTCTAATTCTCGATTAATGTTCATTTCTCTACGATACGACGCCTTTTAATTGTCAAGATAAATAAATATATTTGAATAGCAGTCGACAATAAGATAAGGCTATTATGAATTCGAAATCGGTGCCAAAAATTGTTAATTAAAATTCGTTGGACCTTTTGTTCGAATGAATATACTGCTGATGAAAAATGGCAGATGTATTACGAAACCTTATACATATGTAAAATTTTAAATTAAAAATAACGATTTCGATTCTCTGTATGTATGTAAGCTTACACATATGAAAAGAACATAATGGTATTCCATATTAATGCATGCTTTGAGTTTTTTTTCTCTAATAGTGATTAGTTGGTGAGGAACTTCGAAAGTTCCAAGTGACAATGAATTTACATTGTCAGTAATGTATGTACCCTGAGAGAAAAATGGATCTTAATGCTACGTATGTTTTTATCAGCATAATGACACTTATCTATTTCAGTATACAAAAAAGGCCCACCAGTTGCCTGGAAGAGACTGGTTATAATGCGACAAAGCAGGTTCTTTATACGTATATATACGTAATTAAACATAGACATTGTTTGTGGTTAACAATAAAGTTTTCTATATTGCTATTGTGTATCTAGACCTTAACACTCTATCTATCATAACCAAACAACCACAAAAGCCTACCTACATATATCATTTTCTAATGTATGCGTCGACATATTCTCATTTTCAGTTCATTAAGGCTTCACTGCGCATCTGCACTTCACAAGGTCGTTGGGGAAAAGTATATAGGTATATAAAAAACATGTTCGTGTAAGCACGTACGCGATGTGTTGGAATCTGAGCCAATTGTTTGCGCAAATCCCTTGTTTTCTGTTGGATTAGGATATGACATTTTTTATATTGATTTCAGAATAGCTTTTATACTTTTTATGTCCACATTTTGTTACCTACGTTTTTTATATATATTTATGTATAGGTGTGCTTTCATCTTTTAGAAATTTATATATTGAAGGGCTCTGTGGTTAAGTGGTTTAAGCCTTTACTTAGTTCACTGTAATGTAGAGGGTTGAATCAAACGTGATTGCTGTGCTGAAATGTGCTGTACATAAGAATGCTTCCTTTCAGCATTTGGTACTATCAGTATTTAGGGTACATTTTCTCAAACTACGGCCTTTCCTAATATGGCCTAATACTTTATTGCATACAACTTCTATAATATTATGAAATTCAAAAAATATTGTGTCTGTACATTGAAGTTATTAAAAAAATAACTGGAAAATACTATGTAAACGATGGAGAAAACGATGCATTTTTTTTAGACTTCTTGTTTGAAATAAAACTTTAGTAACAGTGTAAAAAACAGTGCAATATTGGCGGTCTTATCGCCATGAGCGATTTTCCAGACAAAATTTGGAGGGAAAATCACAATTGCATAGAGCGAATATATAACTATATATTGAGTGTAGAAACTTATTACATAATATAAATATTCTATTGATTAAAAATAATAGACAATATATAGCTTATTATTTTAAAATTATTTATAAATAATAAGCACATAAATATAAATGTATAATGTATATGTTTGCCAGGTGGTAGGGTATTTGCTCGACTGGATGGTGACCATCCCTGGTCTAGAGTATGCCGCCATAACAACCTTGTGTTGTGATCCGGCGGCATTAGTGACCAGGTTCCAGTCTCCCTTAGGAGAGCAACAGCGCATTTGTAGCACCTTTGGTGTTGCAAATGTCCATAGGCGAAGGTAGGTAACTGCTTTCCATCAAGGGGGCCGTCTGCCTGTCTGCTGAACTTGAGCAATAAAAATAAAAAATATTTATACGTTAAAAATGTTGTGGCTAAGAATATTAATCTTTAAATTTCTTATACCAGCTCATATCATGTCCGTGTCAATGTATTTCTCTCAGCGCCGTATTCTATCAAATCTGCATGCAATTTCTACCTTTACGTTTACTATTTTAAACTTGGTAATCGTATAGCAAACTCTGGAGTGCTCCATACAAACTTCGTTGAATAGATTCGCGAATAGCGCTCAGCATTGTGAGTGGAAATAAGCGGAAATTGTATAGAGCTATACAGGAACATTTAACAAAGTATAAATTAACCGTGTTTCAGTTTGTTCTGTGACAGTTTGAATAGAATTTCGTTTGGTATACATATGGAAATACAATGTTAACTCTGTGCGAATATTCAAAACTATACTACTAATTTACTACACGTATGTTTTATTTGTGAAAATTATAACAATACCTATAGTTGGGCCATTCTATAAAGCCACATTTGGCATCTATCAAATTGATTTTAGTAGTTATGTGAACTATCGACGATGTATCCATACAGGAAATCACACATTATCGAATCAATGAAAATAAAACGATTTATTATTATGAAAATAATTTGTTCCTTTTTTGTTTATAATGTAGAAAATATGCATATTCTAATTAAGTTTTATATTTAAACTTATTATTATGCATACTAAGTTGTGGAAAATTGAAAAATGTTATGTCTAAGCGTCGTGTTAGCGTACTGACTAGCGCACGCGTCCCATACTCTAAGGGCGCGGGTTCGATCCTGATCGGAACGCATCCACCACTTAGTCAGTTTTCTGATCTAATTTGTATATTGTCACAATTATCGGTGAAGGAAAACATCGTGATGCAACCTGCACATCGTGATAACCGATGTGCCAAACGTGCCAAGCCGCCTTGGACAAGCGTTGCAGGTATACTATCCGCCCCCCCTCCCCTCCCCCCTATAATGATTTATGGGCTGTTTTTGTAATGTTTAAACTGTTCGATTATACATCAATCTCCAGGTACGTCACTGATATTTAAGAAAAAAAAAGTGTCGACAAACCTAACGTTATCATGTGTTACGTTTCTAAAGACATAATTAATGCTGGTTTTTTAATTTGATATAAATTATTTTGATACCGTCTCAAAGTTAGTTCGTCAGTATTTATATGACACTTTAAATGTGGCTTCTTAAAACAGGTTATCTATAGTGTGTAATTTAGCAGTACTAGTAGTTCTTAATTTGAAGTAATAGTAGAGGAGACGGTGAAGATCGACCTTCACCCATCTGATAACCAGATGAGACATATTTTTATCAAATTACATTCATTTATAAACCCGCCTACGATAGCTTGCCAATCGAAAAGTGTTCATGGCCGCAGGAAATTGTATATCTTTCTCCGTTCCTGCACGGGTAGTATTACCACATTTTTTAAGATATAAATTGATAAAATTCAGTTACGATAAACCTAATACTCAAATAATAACAATAAAATTGCGAATGTAACAAGGGGGCTTTATGACGAAGCCTTAGGTGAGTAGCGATACCTCGGACCCGACTCCGGGGGGGCAAGGCAAGGAGGCCCCCGCCTTCGTGCTTGCTTTAACCAGCCGGCACGGAGTGGAGATCGCTAAGTTTAGACTCAAGCTTCAGGGGTGGAAGTGATAAATGCCATAACGTCGGAAGTAGCTTCGTTGAACCTGCAGCCTACCTCTCGACACCCCTTAGCCACTCACACCCATGTTACCCCTTGCCAATCGTACGGCATTTTAGAGGCCCATGCAGTAAGTGGCGAGTCACTGTCTGCCCTTTTTTCCATGTTCCTTGAACATTGCGATGGGTAGACACCATATAGTCCCCAGTCTTCGTTCCGTAGTTTCATTAGCAGTTCATCGTAAAGCGTGGAAGCTTTTGTTCTCATTCCCTACAATAGTCTTATACTAACCGGGGCTTGTCCTTGGGTGCATTTTTATATGGTGTAGACAGGGATAATCGCCAGTCAGTGTCACGCAACATTTAGATTCAATTTGTCAAGGGGCCTTTATGTGTTGGCCTTCCCATAGCCCCACGCAAGCTCTCCAAAGTACGGCCCATTTTTATAGCCCGTGGCCTGCAGAGACATATAAATTACGGATGTTAATATATAAAAAATAATTCTTGTGATTTTTTTATTATATGAAACAATATTACTATACATTTGTGAAACATTCGAAATATTATTGTAGATTTATATCGAGCTTTTACCGCTATTTTGTCCTAAGCGACATCGATGTAATACGGCTTTATCGTAAGCAAATTATCAATTCATATCTTGTCATTGAAATGTGGAAATGGGTGAGCGAGATAGCCCCATTTTACATACAATACTATTTATTACATACATTACATTATCATATACAAACAGAAACATTAAATACGGCTCGCTCCAATAAACCGTTTTTAGTTGTTAAGTCGTTGTTAAGCATAATAGGTAAATACTCAGACCATGTAAAGAGAAGCAAACACAATGAAAAGTCCATTATATACGGGTTACGTAAAAACGAGTCAAAGGGCTTACGGCAGTTTTGTAGCATTAATAATAACCTTTCGCAAATCCCTTTAGTAAGCGACGACCTTTCAAATGCGTTGGAATTGAATAATCTGCTGACTGTACGCAGGGCCGGCCTTAACCATCCAGGCGCCTCGGGCGAGTCAGGCATTTGACACCCTTCAATAACCTTTTTTTAACAGGGGAAATCCGATAGAGGACCATCAGCCGCGCGAGGGAGAAAAATCGGCGCCCGGTGTATGGGATTCGCGTCGTCGGGGTGGTACTAGTTTCCCCCCAGGAATGCTATTGCGAACCCACTAAAACCTCTACTTATACTTATTATGAATGGGATAGATTGCGGGTATGTATGGATGCATGCACTTCTCCGTGCAGGAACGGAAAAGAATACCAATTCATGCGGCCGAGCGGCCTGTCGTAAGAGGCGACAAAACAACCTAAAGCCAGTTGGTAGGGCATTTGCCCGACTGGATGGCTACTACCCCTGGTCTAGAGTATACCCGCCATAACAACTTTGAGTTGTGTTCCGGCATCAGTGGCCAGGCTCCAGTTTCTTTTTCAAGACCGGCAGCACATTGGCAGGATCTCTGGTATTGCTAATATCCATAGGCGACAGTAACCTCTTTCTATCACAGTTTTTTTTGCTAAGGCTTCAGCAAAAAAATACATGATTGTCACTCTCCCACGCAATATTTTTTTTAACAGCAACAAAAAATCGTTTCTAGATAAAAAAAGTAAAAAATAAATATTTCTACAACATCTTGAATGCGTTTTGCAATTTTGTTGTTATTTTTTATGTTTTAATTCGCACCGACTTCGAGACGTTGTAAAAAATATTTATTATTTGTTTGAAGTCGATTTTGTGTTTCTTAAAAAAATGTACATTATAGTTGCTTGAATACTTAGAATAATTATTCTAAGCTTGAATAGCTTTACACATAATATTTTAAGCGCCTGTAGAAATTGAACTATTAGCACTTGTATACAAGTTTTGTCTTTCGAAGAGTGTAAGTGCTCGGCCATCCTTAACAAGGGTTTCTCTCCATTTCGATCTTCTCCTTCTATTTCGACTTTATGACAATTGAACCACCTCAGGATTATACTCTTCTGAATACGGAATAAACTTTGAAAATCGGTCCACAATTCAAGGATAAAAGGCGTAACAAGCATACCCTTGAATTGAGTATGTCCCCCTTTCAAAATTCGGTTGAAACTACTGAATGGATTTTGATGAATCTTTAGAGTTATAGATAGATAGATAACACTTTATTGTACACCATTACAGAAAAACTTACGTACTAGTATTATTATAGTAGGGTACAAAGGGCGGTCTTACTCTAAAAAGCGATCTCTTCCAGACATCCCGTGGCAAGAATATTTAGATTGGAAGTGGCGATGGTGGTATACATAATTATTGTACGATTACTTACATTTTAATAATAAATATATAACCATACTATATATACATAAGTTATATACATATACAAGATATTATGATAATATGCAACTATTTAAACATAATAACCATATAAATATATGCAATATAATATCTGTCTATTTATTTATTTAGTTATATAGCTTATAAATCAGAATTTAAGGCGGCCCGCGTGGCGCCCTGGGTGGCGCCCACCTCTAAAGCCGGTTCTGTTTATACGTTTTGTATGGAGGTAGGAGGTAGGAGGTAAGTGTGTTTTGTATAATAACTTCTATCAGCCACAAGTTAATTTTCGTGTCTTTAGCTCTTATGTATATTTAAAACTATGTTTTATTTGTAATTTTATGAATATTATTTAAATGTAGTTATTATTATGTCGAGTATGAAAAATGTGAAAAACTATAAGACATATTAGGATTTAAATAAAACCCATTCTGTATTTTACAACTATATTGTTTTTTTATTTCGATATCGTACATTTATTTATTAGAACTGCGTTTTTTGGTTCTTTCGAAATATCTCTTGAAACAAATAACTTTCCAACCTTCAATATGTGCCTATATAACAAACGTGACTATGTAGGTATATTATAAACGTCCAACTGTGTGAAAACTGAAATTTGATCTTAAATTTTCGTGTATTTTCCATTTTTATATTTTGCATGGTACGTGAAAGAATTCGAGTGCGCAGCTAGTATATATTTTATATAATAATTATAGTTCTAGTAAAGCAAGCGCTGTTTAAAAAAACAATGAAAGAAAAGAGTGAGAGATCTGGTGGTTGATATTCCTCCATCCCGTCCCATATCTTATTCATTCTAATATTTTCAAAACTTTTCACGACTCGTGTATATAATAAAACTACGTTTTAATAGTTTTAAGCGCTGTAATTTATTTGATTTTTATTATTCCGACGTTTCGGCCACTTTTCAGTAGCCGTGATCACGGAAGACAAAAATTCCATGATCACGGCTGCTAAAAAGTGGCCGTAACGTCGGAATAATAAAATTCAAATAAATTACCGCGCTCAAAACCGTCAAAAAGTTTTATTCTTTATTCTATCCCATTCTCTATTCTATAGCTCTATTTCGTACGTCATCCTATCCCATCGCAGAGGCTGAAGACGCGTTAGCGTCATCCATAGTGTTGCATATGTTATGTACATATTATAGCTTTTATGGGCGACCACTTTACTTCAAGTGTGCCGTCTGTCTGTTTTCCTGTTTCAGGTAATGACAAAACCTTTCTATTTAATACTAGCGCGGTTTCACCCGCGTGGTGATGGAAAGTCCTTATATTTTGGATAATTCACACTATATCTTTATAAATTATAGCCTAAGTGTTATTCTGATGTGTAAGCTATATTACTGTAATGTTTCAGAAAAATCAATTCAGTAGTTTTTGCATGAAAGAGTAACAAACATATCCATACATCTAAACATCCATTATTACAAAATTTCGCGTTTATAATATTATTATAGAGATATCCTGTTCATATAGGAATGCTATACGATTACTTTATTCAACAACAATACCTACGTTATGACCAAAGGACCGCGGCAGTTTTAGTATTAGGTAGGTACTAACCTATATATATGACATATGTACCTATTACCGTTGGAACGAAACTCTTTATGTATATCTGCGTATGTTATGAACCGGCGAGCACCTGGCCAAGACTCGCAAAAAACAGAGACGAATGGAAATAGTTGGATGAGGCCTTTGTCGAAGGACAAGCTGGTGACCATAAATAAAATATAAATTAAGTTTGTAAAAAAAGAAATTAATCAGCAATAAAGGCTTTATTATTATTATACGTTTATTTTCCCTTATTTTTATTATTATATATTTATTTTTCATGCTACCGATGTTTAAGGCTCCAGAGATAGGAACCTCCTCACAATACGGGGTGTGTCCAACAGGACCACCTTCTGAATCCGAAATCAATTATTATTATTATTATATTATGTTATCCATCTAAACAAGCCATCGGGGTAGTATTTTAGATTGTTGGACAGTGCTATAGAAATGTGGAACACTTAGTCTTACTTAATCGTTAATCTTCAAGTTCCTTTGCTGCCATCGATCTTGACAAAGAATACTTTATAACGTTTAAATAAATATCCAAAAACATAAGTCTTATTAAATTGTCTTTCTTCCCTTTGAAACATATAGGTATAACTCGGTCTACCATAGAGTGCTATGTAAATAAAGAAAATCCCATTGTGTACGTTAAAATTACCCTATTCGCAGAAACAACGCCGTCTTTCTAATAATTTCAACCAACAAAGAGGTTATTCATGATTCACTTTCTTCGTAACAATCGGTCGCTTACTCCAAAAAGTAGTAATACAGCAACTTTTTGTTCTTAACAAGCCATTCTTGTGAATAATCCCACCGCTCCGATTTCATGATTAATACTCGCCTATGTAACATGACCAGTGGCCTCGACTCTCAAGTGGTGGTAAATTTATTGGAGCGCTTATTTGCAAAAGCTATCCTTAATCCTAGACTCAATTTCAAGGTCAAACGTCGACCTTAAACCAAATGCAACTCACCTCAAAACAACGGCACAGTCAGGTATAACGGAAGACACTACGGTCATCAAAAAGTCCCACGTGTGCCACATACACATGCATCTAAATTGACATTTTTGTTATTTTTCACACCCTGAGACACGTTAGGGCATATTTTTATTGATGAATTAAGATTATCGGCGCTTTTGGGTGGTTGTCAGCGGACCGGCAGGCGAGCGCGCTAGCCGGCGCGCCGCCTCTCTTTGAACTGGAATCCGCGGATGGCCACCGTTTTTTGCGCAAGCGTGGTTCCACAGGATCGGCGAAAATCCAACCCGGGCCCAACTCTCCAGAACATCATAACAACCCTTAGAAATACAAGAGAAATATAGTTTTAAAATCCACCACATAAAATCTTCATTGAATTGATGAAGCGCTGTAGTATGTTTCGTTTATGGTACGGACTAACGGCTGCCGCACTGCACACGACAGTAATTAAATATGTGTTTAACAATAGCATGGGGATTCAGTAGATGTGGAGTCCTGATGACGTCAATGCTAAACGGCGGAACGGAAGAGCTAATTTACAAAATAGTCATATTAAAAGGAGGTACTTTTTTAATTGACAAAAGCTATGAATGTCAAAGAAGCAAATGAGGTGTGTAAGAATAAGCCTTAATGGCGCTCTGTCGTTCGTGCCAACCCCGCAAGGGACCTGGCGTGAAGTTATGTATGTATTTTTTTAATCAAAATTGGCACATTATTCGATGGTCCATCGTGCATTTGAATATCTCTATACTTTTTTAAGAAACATTTACCATTGCATATGAAGCTGAAATGATCGCTCTTTTTGATAAAATGTAGAGAATAAGCAATGAACTAGTTAAGTTTTATGAACAGATTAAAAACTCAGGTGATCCGGAGTTGATCTAGTTAGAAATTGGACAGCTCTGGCTCCTTTAATCTGGAAGTGGTTGACAAATTCACATATTTGGGCTCCACCATAACTAATAACGGTTCTTTTGATGATGAAATCCGCAGATGAATTGAAATGGGTTAAAACTTGGGAAGTCAGAAACTCACTACAAAAATCAAACTTGTACGTACGGACGCTTATGTTCTCCATTTTTCTTTATGTAACTGAGACCGGGACTTTGAATCATCTGATCGCAATCGTGTTGATGCTTTTGATATGTGGTGCTGGAGAAAAATATTGCGTATACCCTGGACTGGATACCAAAACCAATGAATGTTTGTTTGTATGTCTTTTATAGAATCGTAAACTATACATTTGATCATGTGATGATTTTTAGCAAAGTTGTTGTGCATGAGCCAGAGAAGGTTTCTGAGTTGGTGCACAATTGGACCCGCTAGGTGGCACTGCTGTCGGCATATCGATTGAAGTTTTCCGGGCAGGACGACGTCTGCCAGGACAGCTAGTCTATTATAAAGAAATTATAAATAACAACGAGACTATTATCCATCTGCCTCCGTAAAGTTTTTGAGTACTTCGGACACATATCCAGAAAACAGGGTGATAATTTAGGAAAACTAATCTTCACTGGTAAAATAGAATGAAAAAGAGGCCGTAGTTCCCGATGAAACACTTAACGACTCTATCTATCTATGATGCACTGCATATTGGCGCTGATCGTCTTCGATGACGAAAAAAATTGCAAGAAAAAGTAGCGTAGGTCACGACCGTCAAGAATGGGGAATACGACTCTCCTTGCTATCTAAAGTAAGACTGGAACCTGGCATCTGATGCAGAAATGCCGAAACACAACTTAAGTTTGTTATGGCGTTGGCGGCATACTCTAGACCAGGGGTGGTAGCCAGACTCACCAATCACTATTACGTCTTCGGCTGGAACAATAAAGTATGGAAATTGTGATATTTCTAACATAAGAAATTTACTAAGAAAAAAAGGGTCATTTTGATAGGAATGCAAACATCAAAATTTGTGTTTAAATAATTGGTTGGACAGAATATTATAATTAATTATTATGGATGCGACACAAAGCCTTTCACTCTTCTACGAGCAAATAAAAGATCTAACATTTTGCTATTAAATTTTTAATAGGCGCATATCACGCGATGACTATTCAAAGTTAACATTACTGAATAAGATTCTGAA
This sequence comes from Dendrolimus pini, assembly GCA_949752895.1. Lineage (NCBI taxonomy): Eukaryota > Metazoa > Arthropoda > Insecta > Lepidoptera > Lasiocampidae > Dendrolimus > Dendrolimus pini. The sequence goes on along the minus strand of OX457140.1, from coordinate 15,009,755 downwards.
TTGGTATATTCTAAACATAGTTTTGCTTACTTCTAAAATTTAAAAGCGATATTTTTGCTGTTGTTAGGTCATCGACACTAAAGTGAATGACTCTCAGCGTTCACATGCAAGAAAATGGTATGCAAACCGTCACATTTTTATCTACTAAACTGATTGATAATGTCACAAGACACGTTGTTTGTGCTTGTTTTGATTTATTGCAAATAAAAAAGGGAACATCTTTAACTATTATTCACTATATCCTCTTACTTATATCCTACCGTGAATCTCGCATTTTACGAGTGACGTTTTTTATTTCCTTTCACAACCACAGTCTCGACAGTATTTTTGTAACTAAGAATATGAAATATTAATTCTATTTGAAGCCGTAAATAGGGAGAAAAACCAACATCCAAACGAAGGTCATCTTTACATTAACTTTATGAAGCCACGCTTGCAGTATGGAAATATTAAAGGAAACAAAATATGACAAAATAGATGGCGTTAGCTAGTGTTTTTAAGGTTTTCATCTTTGAGTTCCAAAACAAACTTTAATTCAAACATAAAAACTTAGATCGTAAAAAGATGCTAAAGATGCTAAATGAAAGAGGTTTAGAACAAAGGCACTTTACGGCCAGACAGTATTTTAGACAGACCCGGACAGGGCGATCAACAAATTACGTCACTCGAATGTTGTGATATTTGACCCCTTCCCCGTCCTTCTTACATTCGTGAGACTCCTCCTTAAAGGAACGCGTCCTTAGTAGTTCACAACGTCCAAAATGCTCCGACAGCCGTTCCACATGGCGATTACGGTCGTTATGGTCGTGGTGATATCGTGACTAATGACGTCATCATTTTTGATCACACAGCCTCCACAACGACCCATGTCAAGAGGTGGGTCGAAGTGGGCGTTGACAACAGAGCATTAATTCTCTCTATCAATTGAAAAAGGCGCGATTTTCAAATCAATCAATGACATTTGTGTATTTCGTCGTTAATGACATCAACGCTCCAAAATCCGTTCCACTACAGTTTATAATTGTATTATTGTAACGACCGCAAGCAAATGGAACGGCAAAAACGCGGTCGTGAATGTGGTCGTTGTCAGTCTTTTGTGGAACGAAGCCCATATAGCATTCTATGTAGAGAATGATTAATTAGGCATTTGTTTTACTGAAATAACCTGAGGGTGAAACTGAACTGCTAAGCAATACACAAGTACGAGTACTCTTGATTTTGCCAATGGCAGAGCGAAAGTAACAGATTATAATATACATTGAGTATACTCTGATTTTTAATTATCCAGACAAAAATAACAGCTGCGATGGACTATCTCGACAATGTGAGTTAAATTGTATAGAGTTTCTATAGAAATTCTTTAAGATTCAGTTCACATTGTAGAGTTGTTGATTCAACTCACTTATGAATCAAAAAAGGTCGACCCGCCGCTATCATTAGAATCCAGATAATTAAAAATGACAGTATAATTGTTTCAATTATAAAAACTAACACAATTCACAAGGAGTGGCAATCTAAAATCATTTGAAAGGGTTAGTCTTGGCTACTCGGGGTATTAGATATTGTATATCCGCTTATATCAACATAGTAGGTCAACACAGCTTTCAGAAAAGTTATAAAATAGGAAAGTAGGTACCAAGTTGTTATCGTGAGTTCAGTGTTTACCGGTTGTTATGGAAAAGTTGAAAACCACGGCACGGCTACCTAGCTTTGGTCACGTCACTTTAATCTCTGTATTGAATATATCAATGGATAAGAACATTTTAAATCTAGACCTAGATGAATAAAGTATTGAAACAAAAAAGTAAATTCAGTACATAGAGTGATTTGAAATTTACAAATCCTTAATCCTTTTAATCTTATAATTATTTTCTCGTTTATATAAGTATTTAATAAATTTACATTTTTTTCTCATAAATTGACCATTGACCAATCTTGAAATTAAAGACCAGTTTGATGAGGTAATATGTATATAACGATTTTTTGGTACGTCAGTGTTCTCTGAACAATCTATACTAATCCTAGAAACCACTAGTCTGTTAAGGAAATCATAATGCACAATATACCTAGCCTTCTTATAGGTAACAACATGGAGTAATATAAAGAAGTAATATTTTACGGGTGATATTGTGGGCCGCAGCTTGTTTTAAACACATGATCTTGTGTATTGTACATAATAATATGATATTTCGTTATATAGCTGTTCCATCATTTGTTAAAACATAATTCGCATTGTCTACTATTATTTACATATTTCTTGTATCGATTAATAATATATAATTTCAACTTAACAGTCACAACCTTCGATAGCTCAGTTGGTAGAGCGGTGGACTGTAGAGGATGAAAGCTATATGGATATCCATAGGTCGCTGGTTCAAATCCGGCTCGAAGGAATATTTTCAATTTTACTTTTTTTAGCAAAATTTTTTAGCAAACTTTATAAAGTAATTTTATTAATATAGCTTTAATGGATAATTATAGTATGTTTATAGCTGTAACTAATTATTGCGTTCCTTGCATATAGCTGTAAATTTATTTCACGTAAACATAACTTTAATATCTAAATAAACATTATTGTTAGAAATTCGCAATATAGTTCATAAATGTGATTTTAAGGGCACGACCTAACTTCTTTATTTTATATGAAATATTTAAAATATTGTTATAAATAATTGATGAAAATTATTATTTATAATGAAAATATGCAACTAAATAAAATGTTCGTAAATAAAAACAAGAGTATATAATGTATAACAAAAAGAGCCGCTGCGGACAGGATTCGAACCTGTGCGGGTAGAACCCAATGGATTTCAAGTCCATCTCCTTAACCACTCGGACACCGCAGCTAACATTCATTGAAACGAAATACTGTATCCATTTCTATTGAGACATCATAAAGGTAAATCTTATACTGTCGTATGGAATTTTCTAAACTAAAAAACTTTTAATAACATTAAGGAACAAGAATAATCAATTGATTTTAAAAATATTATTATTGAACTATACATAGCAAACAAAGCTTAGTAAATTCCTAATATATTGAAACTTTTCTCTATATTTTAGTAGTACTTCTTCAAAATTAAACATTTGATAGAATTACTTATTTAAATTTGAAATTTCATTTCAAGGTTGTTCGTTTAAAATGTAATGTTTAGATACCACTACGTTTGTTTGCATCTAGGGTCATCTGAAAATAAAAACAAAAGCTTGTTAATTAATTATTCAAGAAAATAATTAAATGGAATATTGCATTGTTAAAATTACAATCAATTTTAGAGGTATAACGTAATATAATGGTTTTTAAATTAATTTAATTTATAACTTGGAAGTTTAATTAAATACGTATTTTTATTTAACATTTCATTATTAACTGTCACATCACTAAAATGTTTCATGTATTACTACTTCTTGTTTAACGTCATCTGTTGCTTATATTTTAATCCCGTCTATTAAATAACAACATATTGAAATACTTAGTTTTGCTACTCACCAACAGATGGCAGTAGTATTAATATGTATTCGTTAAGGTAATTCGTTTGAAGATGGCATTACAAGTTTACGAGGGATACTGCAATATTTATTCAAATGAAGTAACGAGCTTTTTGATAACGACGTTGCATTAATTATACATTTATATAATTCTGACCGCCTCTGTGGTTGAGCGGGCTAAGCGTTTGCCGGCCTACCTCACTTCAACGCAGAGGCTCCGGGTTTGATTCCTGGTATAGTAAATTTCGGAAACGTATTTTCTCCGTTATTTACTAAGGTCTGGGTGTCTGGGATCGGCCCCAGAGTAGTCCGTTGTATATTACCCATAACACAAGCGTAACTTGCTTAATTTGGGGATATACAATATGTGTGTTTGTCTGCCGATTATATTATATATTATCTAGCTTCTATACTAATAAATCTGTAAATGGTTAGTTTGTATAATGTCTTTAAAAATATGAAAAAAATCAGGGGGATAATTCGGACCAGGAGATTCCAAATATGAAATTTTTAGAATTTCTATCTGTCTGTCTGTTAAAGCATCGTGTAAAACTACTGAACGGATTTAAATGAAACTCGACTTAGAGCTAGTTTATATCCCGGTGCGTAACTTAGGATACTTTTCATCCTGATAAATCAAGTCGTTTCCTTAGAAAATAGATGGATTAGAAAAATAGATGGATGGCGCTGCAATCACTTTTTTCAATTTACTAACAAATACCTTCGTTGTTATATTTTAAAACAACATGCCATTTTTTGTATTATTACAAATCATGGGCCTTACTCTCAAAATTAATCTTAATATGAATACAGGTTGATTTCGACTCGCCTTTATGTCGTGATGGGCAGTAGTGTAGAATATAATATATGGACTTAGTTTTTGTGTAAGTAAAAAAAAGCTACTGCCTAGGGCTTGACACGCGGTGCAGCCGCGGGGTAAACTAGTATATCTATTATAATACTGCACTCTATATAAGTACGTGTTTTATAATTTCTTACCAGATAAACTATAAGTTATACATTATTTATTTTATAGTTCGATAAAAGTGTAACCGGCTAAAGTTTCAAGCAATAGCTGGGTAACAATAATATATAAGTAGGCACTATATCGTGCATACATATTTATTTCTTATAAGGTGTCATTAAAAAACTATTTGCTGACCAAAATTGGTTTACAACGTTAATATGATCTGCAGGGAACTTCCCGCTGAGCTTTTTCCTCTGCGCTATGACATGGGGTTGTTTTAGAAGGTGTTATAAAACTTCTTGGATGCTGGCAGCACGTTGGTCAGCGCCTCTGGTGTTACTAACGTCCATAAACGACGGTAACCACTTTTCATCAAGTGGGCCTTCTGCCTATTTGCCGCCACAGGCAATCAAAAATCAGACACAATGACTTTAATTTATTTACACTTTAAAAAAAAGAATGATTAATACGAGGTATTTTTGGATTGAATGTAGCTTAATAATTTCCATATATTTTACCGAACAAATGTGAGAAAATTGTTAAGAAAACAAGTACCTACTCACATATTATATCTCTTGATGGCCACTGTGGTCGAGCGGGCATTTCTTAGCCGACTGAATTCGCTAAAACGCAGAGGCTTTGGGGTCGATTCCTAACATGATACATTTCGGAAAACTTTCTGTTATTTACCACGGTCTTGGTGTCTAGGGTCGGCCCTAGAGTGGTCCGTTGTATATCACCCATAACACAAGCGTAACTTGCTTAGCTTGGTATACAATGTGTGTGTTTGTCTGCCGATTATTATTATTATCTCTTATTCAAAGTAATTTTCTTGGAAAGTACATGTATGTCTCAGTTATTTTTCTCAATTATTTGATTTATAAACAACGAAATATATCAGGATATTTTTATCCGTGCATGAACGGAGAAAGAATACAATTTCCTGCGGCCGGGCGGCTTGTCGTAAGAGGCGACAAAACAACCCACAGCCAGGTAGTAGGTTCTTTGCCCGACCGGATGGCGACAACCCCTGGTCTAGAGTATGCCGCCATAACAACCTCGAGCTGTGTACCTACCGGTATTAGTGACAAGGTTCCAGTCTCCCTTAAGAGAGCAGTAGCGCATTCGTAGTACCTTTGGTGTTGCAAATGTCCATAGGCGATGGTAACCGCTTCCCATCAAGTGGGCCGTCGGCCTGTCTTCTGAACGCCTGCAAATAAAAAACTCGAAAATAGACAATTAGCGGTCGCCGCCAAATATAGGTAAGGTATATATCTTGAAAAATTATAAAGAACGACGTGGTGCTTACTTATATCATCGAAAACGCTGCTCAATGCGAGTGCCATTCAATCCGGAATTTTCTCTAGAATTCTTTTGAATGATAGTCTTTGTCTCTTAGGTCTGTGTGAATTTTTAAATGTTTTGTATTAGGTACATTACTACGTTTAGTGTGCTATCTTAAGAGTTTTTCATTTAGTGTAATACCAGAAATTCTGTGTTTTACTTCAGAGCGAAAAGTTTGTAATATTTTTACATCTATGTGTTTAATCAAAACAAGCACTCTCGCTTCCCGTTTAAAATTTGTGTCGTCGTTTTTTCCAAAACTATTTTATGGGGTTGATTAGATCTCATATGGAAAACAGTGAATGTTGATATCGAGTCTACGCACTGTCTGAAATTTTATATCTGAAAAGTTCTGAAAGCTCCATGAAAATGACAAGACACTGGACGTCTTAAACCAATTAATGTATAGTGAATGTGTAATATAAATACAAGCAATTTAACTTTTTCTCCTATCCAGCCAGGAAGTCAACTGACCTTCACGGTGTCAACAGGCTAATTTAAACTAAACAAATCAATACAACAACTATTTTTTATAAAAAATCGATCCGTCACAATAGTCAATCGATTTTTTTGAGCGTTCACTTAATAATTGAAAGCATTTAATGAAAAAACCTGTTTACTTTGATTGTTTGAATGACTTGATCATGATTTACGTAAATGTGATGATTTTATTGTGCTACATTTTACAATAGAATGCGTCACTGTTTTTGACAATCAGTGTTGGCTAGTTTAAAAGTTAATATATATGGTGGTAACTCAGTGACTAAGGTTATCTAAGTTTAATTTTAAAGGAGTGTGTTCTGCTCTGAGTATAAAATGCGTAGATGTGGCGGGTTTCCTGTTGAAATGTACATTACAACTATCACGTGTAGACAAAGCAAAATACTCCATGATACTACTCTGTTATTGTAGGTTTTTAAGATTTGAACATAATATGAAAATAAAATAATCGAAAATAACTTATGTTATTATACCTACTTATAGATTAATTATATCTCAATTATATAAATAAATGAAGCAAAAACATTGTACACCTTTTTACAAAAATTGCGCGGACGGAGGAGTATGGCATATCGCACACTTATAGTTTATATAGAGGAGTGCAAAATGGTAATTTTTTTTAAATTATGCATAATAAATACATTAAATTAATAAAAAGACATTACATACACTACCATGTATTTGACACACTCACGCATACTCTTTTGTTTATTGTTAAAGTCAAATTAACAGTGTAGCAAACTAATATAATTTAAATTAATTATGGTCGAATTTCGAAACCACTGGGCGACCACTAGCTTGTCTTAATAATATTGTAGCAACGTACTTGTTAATAAAAAATAAAAACTTCGTTTAAAAAAACCAACTTCTAAAACTAAAAAACTAAAATGTATAAAATAACTTATTTCTAAAGCTATTATTATTAATATGTATTATCTAAAACATCTTAAAGTCGGTGCTTAGTAATTTTCAAAATATAGTATTTTTTATGTTTTACTTTGCTAGATAATATATATTAATAATAATAGCTTTAGAAATAAGTTATTTTATACATTTTAGTTTTTTAGTTTTTGAAGTCAGTTTTTTAAACGAAGTTTTTATTTTTTATTTGTTACTTTTTAGTGTCTAGCTATGTATGGGTGGACCTAGGAATGGTGCCGCGCTTCTTAAAAAATATAGGTCCCAAGAACCGGGAACAAAAAAATGTTCGTAAAATGAAAACTACTGGGTCAAACTATGTCAAATTTTTAGGGGACCACATGGCAGCTATTCTGCGTCGATCAAAAAAAGAATCACGTAAATCGAATCATAAATGACGGAGTAATCGGCGAACATACATAAAAAAAGCAAAAAAAAAAAAGATCCCGACCAATTGAGGACCTCCTCCTTTTTTCAAAGTCGGTCAAAAAAAGAATACTCGTAATACATTGAGGTTATACGCTTATGAACCGGATCGCTGCCAGAACGATTAGTTAAAATGCTCAATGCATTAACCCGTCGGATGGCAATGCATATTCCCTCCCTATTGGAATTATGAATCAGCCCTATGATTACGGGTAGTTTGCTTTGCCAATGTACCCTGTTACGTCATGTTTTATGCATCAAATTTTATGTACTATGTATTTGGCACAGTTAAAGAATTTTCTTACCTTGCCAAATAGTACATCAAATAGTTCGTACATTGACTATATGGCCAATTTATGAACGTGCTATACGAATATAGAAAATAGTTATCGCTGCTAGAGCTGCCGATAAAATTGGATTTGTCTATATTATTAAATATGTTTAATCTCATAAATGTGTAAATATAAGTATAATAATGATCAGAAAACAGATGTGTACATCGTACATCACGTAGACGATATCACTTTTGTTTATATAGTGTAAGTTAAATTAGGAACAATTAAGAAATAATTATATAACAACTCATCGTCTTATTTTGTATTCCCGGCGATAGAGTCATTGGCTCTCGCCAAAGCTACGTCACCGCACTCTACGGGGTAACCATCATCGACGCACTACTCAACTTACTTTACCCCTATATGTCCCAATGTTTTAACCTCAAATGGCAGTTCTTCACCTCTGTTTACGCGGTACGCCGCATACTCAAGGAAGTCAAGCCACATTGGTGTCAAGCATTCACTGGACATGGAGGGTTCGCGGCCTACTTACATCAATTTAAACTAAAAATTAGTTAATAGTAAATGGCATGCGTGTGTGACAGTGGAGGCGATGACACCTCATGCTCGAGTGCCTCCCATATTTGATACTAATCAGGTGCGATCTCGAGACGGCCACTTACCGAGGAAACTATTTTTGAATTGATCCCTGGCAAGGCCTCGAGACCGTTCCTGTAGAGGTTCTGCTTGCGGCTGGTCAAGGAGGCCATAGAACGTAGTAAGACGAGGTGATGGATAGTTTCATAGCCCCGGCTGGAGAATACCGCACTGGAAAATATATAAAATATTCTAAATAAGGTATTAGTTTTAAGTTAAAATAAGGTAATAGCTAAGGTCTGAATGAATAATAATAATTATAACACTAAGAGTATATTAAACAAATACCCTGACTCTTGCTTCTTTTCAAACCTATGGGCCGGAGCACCCGTTTACCAGACTGAACTTGTCGACTCCATACAGGGTCTCGCCGTTCGTATAGTCAAAGTTCCTATATTAACAAGTGGTTTAGAATCACGCAGCTGAAGAGACTTTGCTCTCTTTGCGTATTCTACCGCCTGTACAACGGGGAGCCGACTGGTGCCAACGTCTCATTTTTTACAACCGCACCGCTCCACATCGCCGGTATTTTCACCCATATTTCCAGGAGCTTCCACGCTCAACTACGCATCGGTTCTTCAGAACGTTTGTTCCGAGTAGGAGGGGAACTTCCTGCCGAGGTTTCCGTCTGCACTACGACATGGGGTTGTTTAAGAAGAGAGTTATAAAATTTCTTAGAGGCCGGCAGCGCATTGGCAACGCCCACGGTGTTGCAAAAGTCCATTGGCGGTGGCAAACACCTTCCATCAAGTGGGCCGTCTGCCTGTTTGCCTGCTTCAGGCAATAAAAAAATATCATATTTACCCCATTTGAGAGCTATAGCTGACCAAACATTGTTCCAGCTCAAGATTCAGTCGTAGGAAGATATGGCCGGGCCAATTCTCCGTAGTTAAATTTATGCCTAATTTCAAATGGCCATAACCTAACACAACATTCGTTGCAATAATCAAGGAAATGCACAATGGCGCCAGTATTTATGAATGTGTACCAAGAAGAAAGCTTTTACCAACTTAATGCAATTTAAACGACCCCATAAAAGTCGTGGGTATAATGTCATGTCTCTTTTAAGGAACACAGTCGAACATACATAAAGACAAAAGTGTATGGATCGCTCGTAAAACCTGCATTAGGAGACGCTTACAAAATGTAAACAGTACTGTCGCTTACAGAAATGTATTGTAAATAGCTGTTGAAATTATTAAACACTTTTTTCAATGTGTAGAATTTTATTTAAAATTTGCTAAATTATGCGGCCATAACCAATAATTAGAGACCAAACCAGTCTTCGTTTCTATTATGTAAAAGTGACTGAGTTTGTTATATAAAAGTGTATATAACAGTGTATCTATTTTAATGAAATTTGGCAGATGATTTTCTTATTTTATATATATACACACACACATAATTGTTTTTATTCCGAAACTACTTGGTGTTAAATTGTAATTCCGTTAAATTAAATTTTTTGTAAAAGGATGACAGGCAAATAAAACCTATCTATGCCGGGCAACTGGACACTGATTAAATATTTGTGCCAGGTATTACTTGAGTGAAGTGGTGGAGAGTAATCTGTACTATCTCCAAGCCACAGACGGCTTGTAGTAAGAGGTAACTCGTGAAAGAAAAAGTATTAAATTTGTCTTTCCGGAAGCATTGACTTATTTTAGGATTCCCTAGTTTAGATATGCTAAAGTAAAAGTTTTGTTGTTGCCCACATTAATTTGCGTATTTAATAGTTTGATCTATTCTTTTGAAAAAAAGACTATTGCTGAACCTAAAACTACTGTTTATTGGAAGAAACAACAACGCACTTACATTGCTAAAGGGCGTCACACACGGCGAAGATGCTATAATATTTCATGTTAAGATGCCTGGATATAAAATATTATAGCATCTTAAGGTATCACACACGGTTAAGATGCTATAATATATCCATTCGAGTCATTCTATCAAAGGTTTGACTAGGGGTTACACGTATATTTCTCCACTGAATATATTTACAGGGTGATATAATATGAATAACACAGCCTTACTATTAGATTTATTCATCAGATGATAATTCTGACTTCGAATACGACTTAAAAATTTCTGCCGCACTTTCTAAGTGTCGAAAAATCTGGGTAGAAAATCATATAAAATTTAGGAAAAACCGCGGTGAATTTAATCTTTACGAAGACCTTTCACCAAAAATGTTTCAAATATATTTTAAAAAGTCAAAGGAAACTTTTCTTACTATTCATAATTTGATTAAAGCCGATATCAAGAAACAAAATACAAACATGCGTGACTGGCAACGGATAAGTGGAAAAAGGAATCGCAACGGACAAGTGGAAAAACGCATCGCAACGTACAAGTGGAAAAACTTCAACTGACAAATGACAAAATGAATCACAACAAAATTTTAACTCGAAGTTTTACGGGCAAATTTTCAAATTGGACAAGTATATTAACAATCTTCCCGTAAAACTTGAAGTTAAAACTTTTTTGCGAGTTATTTTGTCACTTGTCAGTTGAAGTTTTTCGACTTGTACGTTGCGATACGGCTTTCCACTTGTCCGTTGCGGTTAATTTTTCCACTTGTCCGTTGAAGTTTCACTTCTAATATGTGTCCCAGCACACATTTCGATTTTTTTGTCCTTTTCTGCGACACGCTATAGCGGTGTCTATAGGTTCTACGACACGAACGCTTAGCGTTGTTTGGCTATGATTGGTTGCGAGAACATCGTGTGCTAGCTAATCACAATCAATCGATGCCAAAAATCGTATCGTGCTCGTTACATACATTCTAACCTCGCAGGCTACAATACAAATAGAGTGAATGAGCGAGCGGGAACGAGACAAACACGCCTGCACCCCCCATTCTGCAACGAAAACAGTCCTCACCATCGTCACAGGCACTAGGCAGTGGAAAAGTGTATTGTGCCTAATTGATCACGTTAGACTAGTCTTGCAATGAAAAAAATAAAAACTTCGTTTAAAAAAACCGACTTCAAAAAGTAAAAAACTAAAATGTATAAAATAACTTATTTCTAAAGCTATTATTATTAATATAGATTATCTAAAACATCTTAAAGTCGGTGCTTAGTAATTTTCAAAATATAGTAATTTTTATTATGTTTTACTTTGTACCGACTTCAAGATTTTTTAGATAATATATATTAATAATAATAGCTTTAGAAATAAGTTAGTTTGTAAATTTTAGTTTTTAGTTTTTGAAGTCAGTTTTTTTTAAACGAATTTTTTATTTTTTACTTGTTGTTGTTACTTTTTAGTGTCTAGCTATGTATGGGTGGACTTACGAATGGTGCCGCGCTTCTTAAAAAATATAGGTCCCAAGAAACGAGAACAAAAAAATGATCGTAAATTTAAAAAATTAAATAAATAAAATAAAATAAAATAAAAACTACTGGGCCAAACTATGTCAAATATTTTAGGGGACCACATGGCAGCTATTCCGCGTCGAACAAAAAAAGAATCACGTAAATCGAATCATAAATCTCAGAGTAATCGGTGTACATATGGATTTTTTTCATAAAAAATGTTCATAAAATGAAAAGTACTTGGCCAAACTATGTAAAATTTTTAGGGGACCAATTATAAGCTATTCTGCGTCGAACAAAAAAAGAATCACGTAAATCGGATTATTAATCACGGAGTAATCGGCGAACATACATAAAAAAAACAACAAAAAAAATCCCGACGAATTTAGAACCTCCTCCTTTTTTCGAAGTCCGTTAAAAAGAACACACATTTGTGTCCTCTTGTGCTGTTCGTTATCGGCGTGCTACTAACGTTTCTACCTCTTTTATATTTTATATCATTTTTAATATATCTAAACAATGATATATTGTATCGGTATCTAAACAATGATTTAATATATAAAAGAGGTAGATTGGTATTGCTTGATTCATATCTCCTGATGTTTATAAGAATAAAAATACAGCTAAAAAACTAAACCACTATGGGAAACAGGCGAGACTATATGTACGTTTGTACATAAAAAGGTAAACAAGTCATTTTATCAACATAATATTAACAAAAAGTACATCGAGTAATAACAAAAACTCGAGAGAAAAGGTAGTTGAATAAATAAAATATATTTCATTCCATTTTGCGTTGGATATAAAGTGCACACTCTGTATAAAGGAGCTTGCTATCTTGCTTTGTATCTTAAGATACAAAATATATAGCAAGCAAAATATTAAGACATATTTCGCATATCTCGGCATCTTAAGATACTTAATATGAAAATATATATCATCTTAACCGTGTGTGATAGCTCATACAAATTGTATAGTGAGCGATATTCCATCTTAAGATGCAATATTATAGCATCTTCGCCGTGTGTGATGCCCTTAACATATTATGATTTAAAAATATCACGTTTTAAGTATTTGTGCGTCGCATTTTTATCGAACAAAACTGATTCCTTTTCTAAATAACAATAGTTTTTTTTTATAAAATACCTATCAATTTACCCATGTTTTTGCAAATCAAGATATATTGTATAAAAATATCACGAAGAAAGCCATAAAAAATGCTTGCTTACCACAAACCTAATTAATCGAAATCAATAATTTTTCAGTTTGAATAATAGTCTTACAAACACTTATCTACACAACTGTCCCTATATTTTGGATTGCATTCAAAGATGGTCGTCTGGAACGCATGCAAGGATCTCGCGCGGTGATTAAATCCACGCTTCACTCAGAACTTTATAGTTATTTGGCCATTGTCCGAATACAACTAGCGTTCCTTCTAAGAAACTCAATTTCCCTTTGGAGTCTTTTAGAGAATCATAAATGGAGAATAAATATAGACAGTTATTCATTATGTGCTTGAGTGACAAAAGGAAGCGTGCATGAAGATTAATACGAGTATGCTGCGCATTGGCGCGGGATGGAAATTCGGCAAGGGTAAGACGGTTGAAAAATAAATAATGCAAGCGCCGACCACACCGCTGTTGCAGGAGTTAAGGCTCCACTATCAGCATCAACAAAATATCCTAAAGCAAAATAAGTTTATAAGTTATTAGAAATTGAATACAAAGGTGCATGCAATTTGCAATTTCTTGATAGTCTATTACTAACCAAAAATATAGGCCAAAATGGGCACGTCACTAATTTCTACGTTATTAGTATTATGTATTTATGAGGACACAGTAACAATGAGTGACGTTAGAGGTTTTCCTCATTTCTAAAAGATGACTCAAATGAAATTTTAGTACATAAATATTAAATATACTTTATACTTTGAACTAAGTATTTGAGAGCGTTTTCGATGTATGTCTTAATAATAAAATCTGTACTCTAATAATAGAAATTTATCGTATTCTGTAATTTGTGTTCATATAAAATGGAGAAAGATAGTTTAGTTATATATATTTTTTAATATTTGGTACTTCAATTTATTCATAATAAAATAATAATGCATCTGGACATTGACCGCGTCTATAGAATCCCTTTTTTTTTGCCAGGGGAAATCCGCTTGAGGACTAGGACCGCGACAGGCGCAGAAGCCTGGGGGATGCTCGCGACCTTGGTGAGACAGTGTGGGATTCGCCAGATCGGGGGTAGCACTAGCGTGCCCGGTCAGAACCGGTGCCACGCTATTGCCACTCCCCAGTTAGGGATACCCACTAAAACCCCTGGGTGTTCCGTCCTGCGCCTTATGCCAGGGCTACGGGAATAGGCTACCCGGCTCCGCATTCCCTGGCAGGCGTGGGCCCCGCTCACTGAGCCTCTTCCAATGCCGGGGGAGCTACTCCCCCGGCGACGTCTCGGTCTTTTCCGGGCGTGGGGCGGTCTGTAACGCGCCCCACGGGAAGAGAGATGAGCGCGCGCGGAACACTCGCGCTCTCATCTCGACGGCATGTGCGGGTGAGTGAGAACCTCTATACCCCTAGAGACCCCACCCGCGCCGCCCGCTTACGGTGGCCGAAGGTCTAAATCAGACCTCCGGCGTCGGCGCGTCCTCCTTTGTCGGGAGCGGAGCAAAGACGTGCGCTCACGCTCCCGTTCCGCCTCCTCCTTCGCAAACATGACGTGCTCGCAGAAGGAGGAGACGGCGTCCCATCCGGTGCGGCTCCCGACCATGGTGCGAACCACGGCCGGGAGCGAAAGGTCCTGTCCGGTGAAGGCGACGAGCTCTCGGCGCTGCTACGTCCATGCAGGACATTCCTGTAGGGTATGCAGCGCCGTATCCTCGTCGCCTGTGTCGCAATACCCTGACGTGGCCTCGCGGCCAAGGCGACACAGGTACCTCCCGAAGCAGCCGTGCCCCGAGAGGACCTGCGTCAGTCGGAACGTCAGGGTGCCGTGGTTTCGTCCAATCCAGTTTTGCAGGACGGGCCTCACCGCCTCGATGGTGGCGGGGCCCGCGCTGGGGCGTCTAAGGCGGTCTTCCCAAACTCCCATGGCGACTTGGCGGAGCTCCGACCTGCACGCCTCGATTTCGCGAGGCGCGGGTCTGGTGCCCCTGGCCAGGGCTTCTTTGCGCCATACATACAGTGACGCCAGCACCCTGGCCTCCAAGTCCCATGGGAGGGATCCGGCGAGTAGCGAGGCCGCTTCAAAGGACACCGTACGGTATCCTCTTATCGCCCTGACGGCCATTATACGCTGAACCTGACGCAACAGCGGAGCGGTTTTTGCCGTCAGGCGGTCTGCCCATACTGGGGCCCCGTAGAGGGCCATCGACCGTACGATGCCTTCTAAGAGTTTTCGGCACGTGGCGTTCGGCCCCCCGACGTTGGGGAGCAAGCGCGACAGAGCACCCGCTGCCCCCTTGAGTCTGGGGAGCAGCTGCCGGAAATGTGCCGAAAAATCCCACCGGCCATCGAGGACCAATCCCAGGTATTTCATGGTCTCCCCGATGCCGATGCGGATGCCTCCTACGATGATAGCGGTGTCTGGAGGTGGGCGTTTCCGAGGACCGTGGAAAAACACGGCCTCGGTCTTCTGAAGCGCCACCTCCAGTCCAAGACGCCGGATCCTGCCTACTACTAAGGACACCCCAGCCGTGCCTAGAAGACACGCCTGCCTGTGGGTCCTCCCTCGTGCTGCGATCAATGTGTCATCTGCGTAGCATATGATGCTGACGCCGGGGAGGACCCTGCTGCGTAACGTCCAATCGTATGCGATGTTCCACAGGAGGGGACCGAGAACCGACCCCTGTGGAACACCGCACACCATGGCTCGCCGATTCCATCCCTCGTGGACCGGGTAAATGACGGCTCGTTCACTTAAGTAGTCCCCGACTATTCGGCGGAGGTAGGGAGGCACCCCAAAATACCGGAGTGCCTCCATGATGCAAGGCCAGGGCAAGGAATTAAAGGCGTTGGCGATGTCGAGAGACACCGCCAATAAAACCTCGCCCCGGGAAACTGCTTCCTCCGCCAGGCTTCTCAGGCGCATGATAGCGTCGATTGTGGAGCGCCCCGTGCGGAATCCGAACTGGTTGTCCGCCAAGTCCGGCCCCGTCGTCGATAAGTGCTGGACGAGGCGGTCGACGATGATACGCTCGAAGAGCTTGCCGACCTCGTCCAGCAACACAATGGGCCGGTAGGCGGACGGTGAGTCCGCAGGGCGCCCCTCCTTACGCAGCAGGACCAGCTTTCCGGTCTCCCACCGTTGCGGGAACTGGCCCTGCTCCAAACATGCCTGGGGCGCCCAGGCACGGAGCTTGTTCCGTGCCATCTTGAATGGGCGCCCCCAGTCTATAGAATCCCTACTACAACCCGAAAAATCTTCAAGGGCGTTGGCGCTGCTACAAGCCTTAAATGCTGCAGAAGTTGTCAAGTAATATATTAAAAATAATAGTTTAAAAAAACTAAAAAAAACACGCTTTTATAAAAAATCCAACTAAAAAAACAAAAAATAAAATTTAATATAATATAAAAAAGCGTGGGGTGTATTCAAAGCGCTTTTTAAGATATTATATTATTAATTGAATACACCCCACGCTTTTTTATATTATATTAAATTTTATTTTTTGTTTTTTTAGTTGGATTTTTTATAAAAGCGTGTTTTTTTTTAGTTTTTTTAAACTATTATTTATTTTTCATTTTTTAGTTGATTTTTGTTTAAATGTTTTTAAATACAAGCTTTTGAGATCCTGCATATCATGTAGCAGCAGAGTGCTAGCCAAGACAAGTAAAACGAGCCCAAACACGACGGGTCTATCTTGTTTAGTACAGGAGTTCCTATGGCCACCTTCCGACTCCATCATCAGATCAGCTCCATGGTACCATATTATTGCATTGTCACGCGATATAAACATACGAGCCCAAACACGAAGGGTCTATCTTGTTTAGTACAGGAGTTCCTATGGCCACCTTCCGACTCCATCATCAGATCAGCTCCATGGTACCATATTATTGCACTGTCACGCGATATAAACATACGGGCCCAAACACGAAGGGTCTATCTTGTTTAGTACAGGAGTTCCTATGGCCACCTTCCGACTCCATCATCAGATCAGCTCCATGGTACCATATTATTGCATTGTCATCGACCTTTGACAGGTGTGCAAAGTATGAATTAAATCTGATCGTTCAAAGTAGGACAAAATCGAGCTCAAGTTACATACTGACATACTGACATACAAGTGAAGCTAATATAAAGCGTGTAAAAAACATATTTTTTAAATAAATACGTACTTTTAGGTTAAAATTTGTTTCCTTGCTTTTGTACACTCTACCCATCAATATTGAAATTGGTTACCATTACATAATTAACTCAGATAATAATCACTTACATTCTGTGTATATTTGAAGTTAATAACAAACAGTCATAAGCGGTGACGTAGTACATACTCGCACCTGTGCATCCTCGTGGGGATCAACCGCATGTGGTTACAAGTCTCCTATGAAATGACCGACTAATAGTATAGTGTGACAACCGCATACTTGTGTAAGGAAAATGGATCTTTACTTTTTGTAAATATTAATAATATGCGGTTATCGATCTATGTTGCTTCTAAGGAAGCTGGGATCTTTATTTTTACTTTAACTGAAAATCAATTGTCGTTAAACACACACATGACCTTACAACTTTAAGAAAAGAGCAGTGGCTCTGTTCAAAACGGACTCGAGCATGAAGGGTTCCTCTATAATAACAATGTGTATTCAAAGCCCTATTCAAATCGAATTTGAAATAAATAAAAATAGTATACCGATCCGGCGAGCAAAAATAGTCAGCCTTACTCATGAACATGGTGACCTAGGATCAGTATTTTACTTATAGTCTTGAGGGACTATGGGTCGATACAACAAAACTAAGTTAAGCTTTCTTTTATTGCAATTTAAATAAATCATATCGGTGACTGTTCGATTACAATATACAGTATCGCACGCCATTGTTATTGGGCGCGGGCACTAAGTTCGCCTAGCGCTTGGAAGATATTGCTTACTTTATAATTGTGTGACAACATTTCTTATATAATATTTTACATACTTTTATGTTTATAAATAAATAAAATATATATAAGTGATTGCATATCCTCTAATATTTATGTATACCATCTTTGACCAATATAATATGTTTTATTCCTGCCACGGGTTGGCTGGAAGAGATCACTTCTTAGCGATAAGACCGCCCATTGTGCTTATTTAGAATATTTTTAGGCTATAAGTTTTTCTGTGTTTTCTGTAATGGTGTACAATAGTGTTATCTATCTATCTAAAATTCATAAGTAACTATATTCGTCCAAAAGCTAGTGCGATATGTAAAATATACTTGAACAATATCATCAAATTACATATTACATATTCTTCCTTTCAATATTAAAATATTTTGGCAAAGATACTTCAACTTTTTTAAATACACGAGGCCTCTTTATCTTCCTGAGATAATTAGCTATGAGCTATGACACATAGAGAGACAGTAACCGGAATAAGACCACACGAGTCCTTTTTTACTATTATATTGTGAACCAAAACAGGGAATATTCGAAAAAAATACTTAATTATTGTTTTGGGTTTAAGCGATAAGTAATCACCTAGAAGTGAAACCTTATGGTCAAAACAGTAAACAAGTATGTCGTAACCACAACCACTAATGGTTAGAAAACAAGAATTTCTTTGGCTTGTTTACAGGATTATTTCTCACTTTCCTCACGACGTCAATTGACCGGTGTTTATGGATAGCGGCGCGTGCGCAGGCACGTACGCAATATGCAGTTGAGTTTCTCTGAACTCCATTGTTGTCTCCGGTGACAGATGAAATTCTTACTGACATTTCGTATAATTATTACGTAGTTCCCTGATACAGTTTTTTAGAAATTTCAAAATTCGAGTTAGTTGAGAGGATCTAAAGCTAAATTCAAGTAATATAGCCGTCTGATGACAGTAAATGTGTAACTTCGGTCTGTGTCAACCAGCTATTCACAAAAAACCAAGAACTTACCTTTTAACAAGGAAAAAATCTTAAGTTAGACTTATCTAGGCAGTTGCGAGACGAGACAGTGCATGCGATACACGATAACCCCTTGCCACGGGCAAGAGTTCTTCATATAATTATGAACAAATTAGATGTCGTGAGTCGCTTCGTCGTCGTCGTCTTTGGGTATCTTGATGTTTTTTTTTTTAAATTCCTTGGCATACAAACAGGTATAAGGTCCATTTTGGGGGAATGTGTTTACCTTCACCTGTGGACATTTGCAGCAACGAGGGTGATGCCAATGCATTGTGAGCCTATAGGATGAGAAAGGGATGAAGTAGGACGGATGGTATTAGACGATGACAACTCAAACGTGAGCGGGGGCGTCGAGCGTATTTCCGCCCCCGGCGCCCCGGCGATGGGTTGGCATGGTTGACCTCCAGCGCCGTGAACAAACGGCCGCGGATGAAACCCAGCGCAGGGTCCGGCCACACTTAAGGCCTGGCTGGCTTGCAGGCGGCGGGATGAGGAAGGGCAATAGTGCCGCATTCCCCATTCTGTCATTTGTGTCTGATAATGGACCGTATCGGCCAGCGCCTACCAGGGCTTATGCGAGCAGGCGATAGCCACTTCCCGTTTCGAGGATGAGGAGAAGGAGCATGGGAAGTTTTAGTGGGTATTTGGGCAGAAGAGCGGCGTGACGGATAGAGTGGAGGGAATGAGATAGAGTAAAGTGAGCCACCGAACTCATATTATGTAAAAATAAGTAAAATAATTTAATGGAAAATTACAATTACAGTCCTATTAAGTAAGTTTGTTTAAGGGACAAATTTGTTCGGTTATATTTATTATCATATATTCCAAGTATGTATATATTTAAACGGAATAGCTGTAGCATATTGAGTGTCCATTTTAGATAAGGCGATAACATTTGTTATGGGCACAATAACCTGAAAAGATTAATGAATGTACTAGATAAGATTACTGTAAATGGTTGGTTGTTACTAGAAATATTGAGTTTGCTAACTAATATTTTCGTGTCGTAACTCTGCCTGCAGTATACTAAATACATAGCAAAAATACATAGTGTTTGGGGTTCTGTAGTCAGTTTAGCAAAAATGAAACCCTTGTGTTTTTGCCAAGTCCTTTCGTCCTTTTGGTATTGTTACAATATATTGTATGTTTCTTTCTTTTCTAATTAATCTCCGAGACTAATATGGATATTTATTAGACTAGTCTTTCTGTATGTAATCTATATCTACTCAATCATGTAACAAGTATTGTAACGTTACTAGGAACGAGAACATATACGAAACTTACACTTGTAGGCTACATAAAGTTTACAATCATTTCGTGGGACAAAGTATATGCTGGTCAACAAAATCCCAGACAACCCTCAAGAGCTTCTATTAGACATGTTTAAAAACTTAGTAACTAAAATTGACGTGGAAGCGGTGGTAGATTCATAAATTACAATAAGTAATATGTAAGATTTCATTTTGAAATAATTACACATTTTATTTTCGTTTTCAAAATAGCAAAAAAATATATAAACTTAGCGTCATACGTCAGCCAGCCTTAATGTTTATTATTACAATAACCACATACTGACGGTGAAGGAAGGAGACTCGTGTTGAAAAACTGGCACGTCAAGATAACCAATGTGACAAATCTGCTATGCAGCCTTGGACAAGCGTTACCGGTATGCTGTCCGTTGTCTCTAAAAATGGGTTGGACCGAGTCCAGCAATGAAACTTTTCTGGACTCGTAAGAAAACTACATAGACACTGGCTGTTTGAAAGATTCATTATTTTACAATTAAACATTGTGTCGAATGACATTGTCAGTTGCTATTGAACTGTTGTTTTCTAATGTTTCAACTATTCAATTAATAAGAAATATAATATGTAGTTCTAGTGAAATTCCGTTACATTATAGTGACACGCGTCCATTATACAAAAACATTATGCAAGAAACATAACTTTTGAACATGGTCCTTCGAGCTAGATGTGAACCAGCGACCTATCTACTGAAAAGCACTTTAATATATTATAATTTAAAACTCCATATCTAATAAAAAAAAATGTCAAGTTCACTCCAAAACTCATGAATATTTATATTGCGTGATAGCAAGAACATCCCTATTACGAGAAAGTGTCATTCAATCAACAATCTATAATAAAAGTAACGTACTAAGAATAAATACAATAGGAATTTAATATTCCAATGAAATGAATCACAAACTAATAAATCATTGATATTATTTATCTAATCTTATAAAGACAGACGACTGGCATGTCCTATCCTATTCACTGAATACTAAGTAGCGACACCTGATTATTCGTTACGTCACTGTTGCTCGAGGGGCAAGATCAGCATCAGTCTTTGTCAGATTCTATCATTTATTGATAAACAAAGTATTATAGATTAATGACGTTGTAGCCTACAGTTTGTTTGTAATAGTTGTTTACGAGTTAACACCATTATTACTTGAGCGACACAAGCAAGAAATGCGTGCGTGTTACGGAGATCAATATGTTGCGATGGATGTGTGGAACGTCACGTCACGCGGAAACACCGTGGTAGTTTTCACGTCCGTGACATATAGACAAACTGCAAGAGAAGCACTTACGCTGGTACGACCACGTTTTACAGAGACGTGCGAATTATTATGTCATCAGCAGTCAACCGCTGTCCACTGATGGACGTAGGCCTACCCAAGTTAGCGCCATTTATCCCGGTCCTCCGTTGTTCTCATCCAGCCCCCACCGGCGACCTTGCGCAGATCGTCGGTCCATCGTGCTGGAGGACGTCCAACACTATGTTCGCCACGGCGCGGTATTCACTCTAGGACTTGTTTGCTCCATCGGCCAACAGTTTTGCGATAAACCTCGCCAGAATATATAGCACTTCAGCTTACTAATTTTGCGAGATATTATTATGTGGGAACAAAATTAAATGTCTAACCACGGTGTCCGCCAGGTCCCAGTCAAAGGCCCAAGAAATGCTGGTTTGACGTTGTGAAGGATGATATGCGTACCAATGCGTATACTATATGCGTATACCGTTTGGCCAAGAATTATTGTAATTATGCATTTTTTAACTGTTTAATTTTGTGAGCGATAAAGTGTTATTTATCTATCTATGAAGAATTAGGTAGTCCGCAGACAAACAGCGAGGTGTGGGACTCACGATGACTGCCTGAAACTGGTTTATCGATAATGATTAACTGTTGATACAAACATGTTGTCTTCCAAAAAATTTCTTACATGCTTATTATATAGAAAGTAAATATTTCAACGGGATTTCTACTTCAACTACTACTACTTGGAAATTTTGACACGCCTGCACGGCGATATCAATAGGATATATCCATCGAGATAGCGTACACGTGATTGGCAATGAGTAGCCTGTCGTTGGGGGGCTTTAAAGCCTAGATATCGATGCAGGGTTGCCAATCTATTTGTTATTATCAGATACATTTCGTAATCAGTTAACCGAGATAAGCGTACACGAGATTGTCAATGAGTAGCCTGTCATTGGGAGCCTTCAAAGCCTAGGACAACGATGCAGGGTAGCTATTATGTGTAATAACTAGGCTGTTATTGACAGACTTCAAAGCCAAAGACTTTGATGTAGTGTTTGCAATCTACCATCCTTTTATCATATACAGTTTGAGTGTTGGAACCATAACCCCAAACAAGGAAGAAGAAGAGTGCCTTGAAAATCGAACTTATTTTGCCCTTTTTGTTTCATTTTCAGAAGTCAGGACAGTTTAGCCTGAACCGCTTATAGAGCATATAATTATTGTGTAATATCTATGTATACTATTAATTACATTTATTTGATTTGCACCACAATCCACAGCCCGGGTTGTCTGGAAGAGATCGCTCTAAAGCGATAAGGCCGCCCTTTGTTCCTGCCTTGACACGTAAATGATTTATTTTATGTGTATGTGGTGTACAATAAAGTATTTTCTATCTATCTATCTATAAAGAAAAAATAGAACATTGGATGTGGTTAAAGTTTTTATGTTCGTGAACAATAAGAAAGAAGCTACACAATACCTTATATGTTAACAATGTGCATGCTTCACAAATGCATGCTTTTGATGGCGTAGGACGAGTACTTGAATGCCTTTGCCTTTACGCATTGCACACGTAAGATGTGAGCTGTACTCTTACTTAGTTAAATAAATTGAATAACTTTATTTACTTTTTTGGCACACTTGGGACGTTTTTGTCAAGTGAGACTCTGCTTTACATAATTACACAAAAACATGAACTTAGATTTTGCTCAATACCTTTTCTAAAGATCTTTATACATGATATAAGTATTAAATGACTTAGTTCCAAATTAAGTTTATTTGTTTCTTTCATGTGATCCTACTTTGTAAGCATAATAAAAAAAAATAAAAAAATGAGAATATGAAATTGAATATATGTAAATCATTAATTTTAAAAGAATGAATGAAAAGAACCTGTGGGCGCAACTCGCCCTTGACTGCGACTCGCACAGGACCACGATCCTGTGGGGCGCAGTCAAGTGTTAAAAAAGGACACGAGCCGCACGTAATGGCTGCCAAGCTGCATAAGATTATTATATCCTTTGCAATGCCAATTTGTGTGTAAAATCTTCACGTATAATATGTACATTAGTGTCAAATATTGTTGTTACCTGTGAAACACACAAGTTATATCTTATACTAATATATAAAGCTGAAGAGTTTGTTTGTTTGATTGAACTCGCTAATCTCAGGAACTACTGGTCTGATTAAAAAAAAATCTTGCTGTTAGATAGCCCATTTATTGAGGAAGGCTTACCTATAGGCTATGTATCATCACGCTAAGACCAAAAGGAGCGGAGTACCAATGAAGAATGTTTCAAAATCGGGGGTTTTAAAAACAAATACCACGCCGATAGCATCGCGGGCACAGCTAGTAAATTATAAAGTTAGTGGTTGTTTTAATAATAACACCCCTACCACTATAAATTAAACACCTACAGTCTAAGTTCAAAATGTTGACGAGAAATGCTGTCGCTTACTGTAATTGTAGGCAGGTGCGGATCCAGGCCTCAAAAAAGGTTGTGGTCATAGCCACCCGAAACTGGGCCAAGTGCTTATGAACTCGCGAATCATTAATATAGGCCATTCCTACAAAGGAGATGTTTACAAAATTTATGACGCCTGATAAAGATTTTGGACAGTGAATAGTTCCACGTGTAAGTAAGGCCGTGAGGCGAACACTAGTAAATTAATAAACCTATAAAATGTTACTTTGTTTTTTAATTTTATTATGGCATTGGATATAGATATGTCGTGATAGCGTAATGGCTAGCGTACGCGTCCCAAACTCAAAGGGCGCGGGTTCGATCCTGGCCGTGAACGCATGCACCACAGACCTAATGTACATATTGGTACAATTACTATGTGGCAAGAACGGTGAAGGAAAACACCGTGATGAAACCTGCACATCGAGATAACCCATATATTTAACCTGCTAAGCCGCCTGGAGCCAGCGTGGCGAGTATAGCGTCCGGTCCCCCTAGAGTGAGAGGCCTGAACCCAGCAGTGGGACGTTTATGGGCTGATATTATATAATAATTATTGTATATAATATCGTCAGCTTATCGACCTTAATAGACCGAAAAAGTGTGACGTCCCAAGTATATTAGGGTTGTGGGCATGCCCGCCGTGCCTACAATAGTGGATCATGGGCTTGATCTTTTTGACTTCGGTGTTTGAAAGTTAGAAAAAGGACATAAGGTTCAACGACTTTCCCCTTGGCAGAGTCTCTAGCATTAATGAAGCTAGCTGGACGCGTGCCAGAATGTTTGGCGCGAGTTGTTATAGTAAAAAGAAGCCTTAAGTCTTAAGTCCCGTTGATCTATAAATCGGTTTATGTTAGAAGAACTCATCTTCATCAAAGATACTTTTCAATCGCAAATTACGTAAATTGAAAAGGCGGTAATTAGGACTTTATATTTATGACTAACTTAATTTGCAAAACATATTTTAAATAAATAATAAGACGTTGCTTGAATGGTTTAATAATTTTTTTAACCGACTTTCAAAAGGGTTTTTTTTCTGTATTATGTTACGCGATTTCTCCATCAATTATTTACAGATTTACATTTTTTTTCTTTATTCGAAAGTATACTCCTGAAGTGGTCCCATTATCACCAAGTCAGGAGCAGATGAGTGGATTCTAGGGAAATCAACAGCAACCCTTGTTAAAGAGCGCCCAGCGCCTACATTCTTTAAAACGCAAGACTTGTATAGGCGTGCGAGTAGTACAATTTCTACAGGCGCTTAAATATTATTTCTAAACCTATTGAAGCAACTATAAGGAGGAATTTTTTAACAAAAACAAAACAGACTTTAAGTGAAAAGCTAGAAATAAATATTTTACATTTCTAATATTCTGAAAGTATGCTTGGAGTTGCTTAATCACAGGGATGAAAATAGCATATCGTCCCTGGGAAACAATTTTCCCTACTATCAAAAAATTAAGAATACTATGCGAACCATAGATAACACATGCGACTCATGTCCCAACTTTTTTTACAGCCACTAAATTAGATAAATGGTAATAAAATAATATCAAAATACCCATACATTAGTATTAATTACCATTGACTGTAATTTATTTAGATTACATGAATTTCATCTAAATATTTACTACCATCAGTGACAAAGAATACTATCTGGTAAAATGCATTAGAAAAAAAAACTTGACGTTTCACATTTGACGCACGGGATGAGGTTTCATCAGATTTAGATATGGATTTAAGGCCTGATTTCATTAGAGAAGTAGTTGTTGTATAATTAAAAACGTGGTCAGGGAAGTTAATTATATTCATTAATTGAAATATTTTACATGAACAACAAACATGACAGCAGAAGGGCAATTTTAGAAAAGCAGAAAAAACATATTATAACAAAAATTACCAGTGTACAAAAAATTCAATTATATGTTCGGAAATTACTGAACAGTTGTTTATTTAACTAATAATTTTTTATTTACTTTCCGCATATTCGAAATGAAAAGTAGAGTATTAACCTCGGGTGAAAGGTCTATTTAGGACTCGAACTATTAGCGCCCTCGCTTCTCTCGTGCGTCATACCATCTGCTTAAATAGGTCACTTTCACCCCTCGTGTAACAATCGACTATTATACAACATCTTGAAGTCAGTGCGAAGTACAACATAAAAAACCAAATTGCAAAATGCACCGACTTCAAGATGTTGTAGAAAATATTTATTACTTGCTATTTGAAGTCATTTTTGTAAAAAAAAATGTGTATAAATATGTTCTTTGAACGTTCTGAGATTTTTTTGTAAAAACAAGAATAGCGTATTGACACCAGCCGTGATTAGAGCGCATATTACAAGAATGTTTTTTACTGGGCGATTGTCTTCTCGAGTGTTTTTCTTCCACGGTATAAACGTCAAATCGTGACACTTGAATTACGTATTACAATTGTAGCATAAAATTATCACTTAGATATAACTGTGGCAAGTATCATAACACTTACCACTGTACTGTTATTACGGTTCACTAAAGTATCATAGCGGTGTATTTTGACTGTTTATGTTTATAACTAGCCAGTGGGTATTTCAGAAGCTTTAGGTGTAAACCAAGTTAATTGTTTCTTCATTTTAGTCTAAACTAATATACCTGCTTCTATACTATACTAGTACACATTGTCGTGTTTTTATGTTGGTTGACTTAAATGAAAGTTTTAGAGTATCGAATTTATTGAGTATAATTAAATGTCAACTGTACACAGACAACATACGCAAGTACAAAAATGTCATAACACAACATAAACATACAAGGAGTGTAAACAAATTTGGCAGTAAAACATGTAATAATAATTATAATTACTAACATAGATTAAGTGGAAATTGTTACAACAACCAGTAAATAAAATAAAACTTAACATAATTAACTTGCGTCCCTTTACATATGAAACAAACAAAGTCGCTTTCCGCGTCTGTCTGTCTATATGCCCGCTAACTCTTAAACCAGGTAACGGATTATTACATAATTTTTCAACGAAGGTTTATTGCGATTTATAACCTATTTAAGTTTTTATACATACAATTAAAATAGAGTAACTTAAACTAAAACTCTAGTAAGCAATAAATAAAACAAAAAATCTTATGCTAATAAACGTAATGGACCTAGAATCCACTATTTAGAAAAAATAGGAATTCTATATTAAATTTGCTGTATTCTTCATTTGGATATTGGACAAGGTTCAGAAGGTATGACTAGTAGTAAGTAGTAGACTAGTGTAAAGTCCTAGTCGCTCACGAACGAAGTCGCGGACACAAATAGTCTATAATATTATAAAATTCTAAAAATACCGTGTACAGCGCTATTTAAAAAAACACCACTGGAATAGATTTTATAAGCGACGGAGAACACGTTGCAATTTTTTTTAGATTTCTTATCTGTCTGTTTGTTCGGGATCACGTAAAAACCACTGGGCCGATTTCGATGCGGTTTTCGCTGATCGACAACAAATTCTTATACTTAAAATCTGCGCTACGTTTATCCTGGTAATCCCGCTGAAATTTTCCCGGGAGCGGTTTGAAGTTGTTGAATTCCAAGACATTTTCCACTAGAACGATAGCTTAGATTCTTTTTTAAATGCCGCGATATTTGTGTCCTGGAAATCCCGTGGGAATTTTTCGCGTCAAACGTGAACAAAATCACGGGCATATCCTAGTTATTAATAAAATTATAAAATACAGTTCCGATATTTACGTATTAGCTGTTACGATGTTCCCCTTTACGTGACAGGACGTACGAATTAAGGAAGATTGAATACTAACAAGATTCTCATCTATTAGTTGGGGACTGTTTAATGTTACGAGAATCGGAAGTAGACTTAAATAGAATGAATGTTTTAACGTAATTTATGTAAACGTCTTGTTGAATTAATTTTATTGTTGTCGTTTAAAAAATATGTAGAACAGTTTACTTCTATTTCATGTTATTTTAAATCTTTAACTGACTGTTTGTATAAAAAAGAAGTAAGTCTCAAATCTCAAATCAAACACTATCGTTCCTAATGCCGAAAATAAACGGTCCATTTTTGATTGAAATGAGACATAGTCCATTTAAAACAATAAACATATTTAATTATGGAAGGTTTCAAAGGTGAGTTTTATAATCTTTTGTCTGCTTACTTGTTATTAAATGATGTTCCTTAGATTATGGATGATTTCAAGGACAAATTTGAAAGGATACATAAACCTTTTCTAACAATTAATATATATTTTTTTAATTTTTACATCACATTGCTCCTGAAATTAAGAGACAGGAACACGTCTTATTTCGGTTTAAGGTAGATGGCAGGTTCCATAACATTTCTAGGAAAATCCTTTAATCTAAATCAGGGATCCCCAAAACGATCGATATCGACCCCCTGGGTTTGAAATCGGTTTGCCAGGAGTCGGCATTAACGAAAACTGATTTTGAGAGTTGACGAGGTCTTAAAATCGACCTCTATTAATTAATACAAATTCTTATTTGAAACTTTCAACTGTGATGTGATAATGTAAAGTTGTGTTACGAGTATCAACTTGTTATAAGATTTACTAATATCTAGTAGAAAGTATCATTGTTGTAATTTTAAAAAACTCAACAAGTCGATAAGCGTACAAAAGTTCTTGCAAGATAATGAGTTCGAGCGTTGGCCATGGGAGTCTGAGGTGTCAGTTCATTTTAGAAAAGGGGTCTCTTGCCCAAAATAGTTTAGGAATCCATGATCTAAACTTCTAAACTGTCGAATTCCTTTTTTTATTGCGTCTTCTTCGGAATCTTAAAGCCAAAACACACTTTTTACATATTTTATGTAACTTGACTAGAATATTGAATACAAATTCCAATAAACACGTTAACGTTATAGCGTCTAGATCTAGTTATTAACATTAACCAAAATATTAGGTTTTAACTATTGTCTTTGCAATTTTCAATCACCGGACATGCAAACCGCTCATCGCCTTTGTTCCACCAGTGTCCACCGGACGTGTCAGTTAGGCCACGTTAGCACCTAGAACAGCGAAGAAACCCCTAAAGACGTAACAATGGAGGCAGGAGGTCATTGCACCCCGTGGGACGACAATGCCGACTAATTGTATTCAACGTGTGCTAAAAGCATGTGGGCAGATCCAGTGAGCAGCAGAATGGATAATTAATCATACACATTTACGCTTTGTTTTTGTTTTAAATTTTCATTATATTCTATAATTATTAATATTAGTTATATTGTATTCTACCTATAATCCTTTGATGGCTCGTCCCTTTGCCTTACTGGTGAAAATTTGACATAAGCTTCATACAAGGAATGCCAATTTCTATCGAGGCTTAGGCAAGTGAAATAATAGTAAGACGATAGGTCTTCATCATCTATGTGTAATGTGCCCAGTAAACTGGATGTCATGTCGTTGGAAAGCCATTGGATCCCAATTCTACTATATTACAATATCATCAAAATGGTCAACCACTGACGTTGAAAGGCTGCTTCTTTAAACAAAATCCACCATTATGACTTCAGTGGTCGGCCATTCTGATGATATTGTAATAGCAGAATTAGAGCCCTGATCCGTTACCCGAGACAGGCGCCAGCCTTCTCTTGAAAAGTCGATTACAGGACACGGCCTTAGGAGAAGGACCCCACGGTTCCAAGGATCTATATTAATGTTAAAAAAAATATTATAAAAAATGTGTTTTGTTTTT
This sequence comes from Dendrolimus pini, assembly GCA_949752895.1. Lineage (NCBI taxonomy): Eukaryota > Metazoa > Arthropoda > Insecta > Lepidoptera > Lasiocampidae > Dendrolimus > Dendrolimus pini. Next base: position 14,980,045 of record OX457140.1, on the reverse strand, counting down.
AATATACATATGTAAACACTTCACGCACTTACGAATAGTTAGTTATATTAGGTATAAAACATTGTTAAAACTATTAATTTCCTTTGTTAAATATTATTGTTTTTCAGGGTTTTTGTCAAGCCAGTGTCATGTACCTACGAGTATTCATAACTATTCAAGTTAATAGAATAATCTTGAATAAAGAAGGCATTAGGTGAAGACCAGCCCATATAACTTCGTCAAAATCTTAAAATTTTCACGAACAACGACGTTCCTTTGACCACGGTAAAAGTCAAGTTTCACTAAGTAGTTAAAAACGATCACACAAACTATTTTTAATTAATAACTACTGGTGTTAATGTTTTGACAAAATTATATAATTTTTGAAAATAAAACTGTGCAGCTAAATATTCATTTTTTTTATTTTTTTTTATTGCAGGAGTTCAGCAGACAGGCAGACGGCCCACTTGATGGAAAGCGGTTACCATCGCCTATGGACATTTGCAACACCAAAGGTGCTACAAATGCGCTGCTGCTCTCTTAAGGGAGACTGGAACCTGGTCACCAATGCCGGAACACAACTCAAGGTTGTTATGGCGACATACTTTAGACCAGGGGTGGTAGCCATCCAGCCGGGCAAATACCCTACCACCGGGCTGTGGGTTGTTTTGTCGCCTCTTACGACAGGCCGCCCGGCCGCAGGAAATTGTATTCTTTCTCCGTTCCTGCACGGATTCTTCTTCAAGTTCCTATCACTAGCTCTATTATTTGTTTTTGTGACCATTACTTTTCAGAGAAACGTAGAAAGATTGCAATTTCAGTATCATTAAACTTAATTCTTACGAATTTTGCCATGATTGCGGGTCAACGACTTTGTGTCATTTTGGCAATCAACAATTTTGTGACCACTCATTGTTTTGCTTAGTTCACTTGTTTTGTTTCATTTTGAATTTCCCAGAGTGCGCGTTTAAACCCCTGTCTAAAACAGGAAGTGGAGTTTGTAACATGTAATTTTACTGCATAATAATGGAATGTAATAATGCTTGAAGCTTTGTTAACATTTTTGTTAATATTTTCAACCGACTTCACAAAAAAGGAGTAGGTTCTCAATTTGTCGAATTATTTTTTTTATGTATGTTCACCGATTACTCCGAGATTTATGATCCGAATTACGTGATTATTTTTTAGTTCGACGCGGAATAGTTGCCACTGGGTCCCCTATAAATTTAACATACTTTGGCCCAGTAGTTTTCATTTTATGAACATTTTTTGTTCCCGTTTCTTGGGACCTATATTTTTTAAGGCGCGCAGCACTTTTCGTAGGCGTACCATAGCTAGACACTAAAAAGTAACAATAAATAATTAAAAAAAACTCCGTTTAAAAAAACCGACTTCAAAAACTAAAAAGTATAAAATAACTTATTTCTAAAGCTATTATTAATTATAATATCTTATTTTTTTATTACTTTTTTTATTGCATGAGTTCAGCAGACAGACTGACAACCCATGATGGAAAGCGGTTACCATTTCAAAAGAACATTTGCAACATGAAAGGTGCTACAAATGCGTTGCTGTTCTCATAAGGGAGACTGTAACTAGAAGTAGCCACAAATGCCGGAAGACAACTCAAGGTTGAGGGGCGGTAGCCATCCAGACGGGCATATACCCTACCACCTGGCTGTGGCTTGTTCACTATTTTATGATGCGCAGCCATTTAGTATAACACTTCTAAATTAGTCGTTTCTGGCTTTATATTAGTTACAACCATATTCCTCGTAAATTAGGGTATATATACATAGATAAAATTTAGTAGCAAGACTTTTTTTAGACGTATTTTATATGCATTTAGTCATCTAATAAAAAATGGGGGAGGTCACAATAAGGAACAAATATATCTAACTTTTAAACCAGGAGGTGGGAAATTCAAACTAATAAAGAATAAAACATTACATTTAATGAAAATTTGTTTAAAAAAATTGCGTTGAGTAATTATTAAAATATTATTAATATTAAGGCTCAGTAGCCAAGCGACAAAAACACAATTCTTCTTCTCCACAACGGAACTTAAAGATAGTTTGTGTGGATGGACACGTATTTCACTGATTTTGCATAGCTATTTGAACCGCTAAATCTAAGACGGCACCTAGTGAAACCGAGACTTAATTTTAATTTCTTGGTATTTTTTATTACAGAGTAATAAAAAATATGTTTATGTGTGATGCACACACCCTTGCCTTTGTAAAAATTATAGCTTCTATATAGTAGTTTGTTCTCTCACATATTTATACTTGTACTTGTATATTTATATATAATAAATATGTACATTTATATATTTATTATACATAAATATATAAATGTACATATACATAATTTACACAAATAGACGTAAGCGTGTTATTTATGTCGAGTAGTATTAATTAAATTTAGAAAAGTGTCTGTAGGCATTAGTAGATATTCATGTTGTCACCAAATACCAACTGTAACTTTATATTTGGTGACTTATAATCGCAGTTGACAGCTCGTTATATGGTTAAGCTGCAAAGATAAATGGCCTTTAACAATTCAAAAGGTCAAAATCTTGCCTTCGGAGAATTTCGGGTATTGTTTTACTGGACACATGTGCCACTCCGTGCCAGTGTTTTTAGTGTATTAAGAAAAAATGTAATACTTCAGATATTAGAGACTGTGTGTGTGGTACGTTCCTTATCGTAAAAGATTTGATTATGTACTTGCACATCTGGGATTTCTAATAGTTAATCGTGCATGAACTACACAAGACTTGGATCGCTGATTAGTTCTTTCAACGCAAACAAAGTGAACTAGTAGGTAAATCAGCCAAATCAACGTTTAGCAATGTGAAACATATTTTGGTGTAGTTTACATACTTTGCGAAACACTGCCCGTTTCGCAAAGTATGTACCTCGGCACAGTGGTGTACCGTGGTCATTAATTGGTGTGCCTCGAAAAATAAGGTTATGCTGCAATTTAAACTTTAGGTTCGTTGATTAATAATAAATATTGTTTCGACGATTAATAAATAAATGTTGATTAATATTAATTAAAAATGATTTTTATTTGTGGTGTACCTCCAACAAGTTTCGTTTTCCTAGATGTACGTTGAAAACAAAAACTTTGCGGGACACTAGCTTAGGGAACCGGTTCTTAATAATACATCGTTTATGAACTACACAAGACTAACAAGTATGCAATGTGCACACATACAAAAAAATTGACAGCACACACGACGTCCACTATACAGAATAATTTTTCAACATAAATATAGGTTTCTAACCGTCATTTAAAAACTTCCATATTCCAACGTCCAGTGTATAATTATGTAATCAAATCAGTATAGCAGGGCTATAGTATACTATCGGTCACGGGCTCACGTTGCTTGTTTATCGTTGACCTTCACGGTCCACGCGCACTAATCTCGGCAGCTTCCTGTTATAGTAGATGCGTATGCTGATTTAGATATTTAGAATCAACCGTTGGGACTATTTGAGATCACCTGTACGCATTCCTCAGTTGATTGTTCGAATAATCAGCAGAACCCGTCTTCGTTCAACTGTCTTTGGACCCAAATGTCTTTTATTTGAATTCTGTAACGAAATAATTGACAAACGTGCTAATGCCCTCGATTCTTTTCATACCAGGGAAATCGATGACATCGTCACCTCCTTTTTTTAAGTTGCTTATCTTTTCCTTCTTTTTTGAAACTTGAAGGAAAGTGGTAACAGTCGTCTATGGACATTTACAACCAGATTTTACAGAGAGATTACACAGCCAGGTGGTAGGGCATTTGCCCGACTGGATGACTACCACCCTTGGTTTAGAGCATGCTGCCATAACAACTTTGAGTTGTGTTCGCGTATTAGTGACCAGGTTTCTGTCTCCCTTAAGAGAGAGCAGGACATTTTTAGCACCTTCGGTGTTGCAAATGTCCATTGGCGATGGTAACCGCTTTCCATCCAGTGGTCGTCTGTCTGTCTGCTGAACTCCTGCAATAAAAAAAAAAACTTGCTCATCAGTTGTTAAAAATTAACCAGATTCACCGACATGCGGTATATGGTGGACATACATATACGAATAAAGGGCTTCGCATCTGTCATTATTATACGCACCGGAAAAGAATGAATCTTATTGCCAGAATTTGTTTTTCCCGATACCTACAACCTGCATGTCTTCAAGTCCCGTGTGAAGGATCTTCCATGTAAGTGTGCTTAACCTTAGACCATATCTTCGTCTAGTATCAGACAAGATCATGATCAAACGCGAACATATACTACAATAAAAAACCACCAAAGGTGCTGTCATTATCCTACTGGCCTCAAAGACGAGACTGGAACCTGGCCACAGATGCCAGAACACAACTGTCCTCTCCTCTCACATGGCGGTGGGTTGTTTTGTCATCTCTTACGATAAGCCGCTTGACCTCAGCAATTACTGTTCTTTCTTCGTTTGTACAGGGATCAGACTAGCACAATATAAATGGACTGTTATGTACAAAACTAATTGCCACGTAATTGTCCCGTTGCTGGGCCTGGGTCTTCATTTTTTAAGGAGAACGAATTATGCATTTACCTGCCATGAACGTTCAAGATGAATTTTATGGTTATTTCAATATGCAGAGTTTTTCTTTCACTGTTTTTTTTAAACAACTCTACGGACTCTAGTTCCGTACCCTATTTTTACAATTTAATTTAGGAAAAAGTTTCTAAACGCTTCTTTGTAATTTAAGTTATGAGTGTGTGACATTTAATGAGTGTGTGTTTGTGTTGTGGTGTACCCTAAGAATAACTTATTATTTTAATGTATTCTACTTTTAATACTGAACTTATACTAATATAGAGTGTATCTGTTACATGCTGTTGCTGTGAGGAAGTGCACGTCCATTATGTACCTTATGTCTATACCTATATATATTAACGTAAGCTAGCTGGTAGTAATTATAATAATAGGCATATTAGATTAGAATAATACCTAAGCGGTTCGAGCTTCTCGTCCACCATTCGAATAAGACGTGGATTAGTAGCCACTCTTCTTCTCCCACTTGTCTCGTAGTCTTATAAAGTCATCTATAATATTCATATAACCAAATATCTCTTCGACAGTCAACCCTAACTCCGCCGCAAGTAGCTTCAATAATTCAACCAATAAATGACAATCAAAACCAGTTACTAATTGAATCAATGCACATTTAATTAACATGTCATTATATCACATGTTGATTAGCATGTTACTTAACGGCCGTATTACCAAATACCGGTACATATACGGGCGCCCTCTTATCACAGAATAACAACACTTTCACTGCGAAATAACGAAATTGTGACAGTACCTTATCGCAATTTTCGTAATAGTCAATTGTATAGTTGTTTTGCAATTGAACGGGAAAATAGGGCAGCCATATTGGATTTAAGGATTTTGGGCCCGTAAGGCTATTATGACCTAATGCTTTGTTTACATTATTGAGCCTGTTATGAAAAAAAATCGTAAGCGACATATAAAAAATTATTCAGGCGAGCTAATTTACAAGTTATTTTTTATACATTACTCATAGATATCCGAGTTTTAGCATATAATATAATAAGTTTTCCTATATCGCAGATACAGGCCTAAAGATCTTTGAATTAGGATCTAAATCATTTTAGCTACATGTTACAACTACCTGTGCCCGCGACTTCGTCCGCTTGAAATTTTTTGCGCGGATCCCTAAAAAAATAGCCTAAGGTACTTCTTACAACATCAGCTGTGTGCCTGTGAAAATTAATTTTTTTATATAAGTACTTTCATATGCATTGAATAAAAGCTGTTATTTTGACATTACAAACAGACACGTCAATTTGATTTATATGCATAGATAAAAAATAAACAATTATGTGTTTGCCTGACGATTAATTTATTCAATGACAAAAATAAACTGCCTACTTCTCTATGTTCCACCATCCCATTTTCCCTATCCCATCAGTCTATTCCAATCCCATATCCCATCCTTTATATAGCATTCCTCCTGTCTGATTTCTCTATCCCATCTCATTTTTTTTTATGACAACGTCAAACTACCCATCAAACCTAACCTGTGCCCCTAGCTCACACGCTTTTACGGAGCGCCACAGGAAGTAGACAAAAGGGTCTTGCATCTCTGACGCCCCAACGATTGCCGACGAACCCAGGGTCCTGCAGGAGAGGATACACACCCAGGGTCCTGCAGGAGGACAGATTCAACAACAGGGGAGGAAGTCCGTGGGATCCCCCTCTTGTCCAAGCGACCCCCTGTGCTAGAATTCCATACCTCATCCAGGGCGATTGCCAGGGGATTGAAGGGACATAGAATGGGATAGGATAGCCCATCCTATCCCATCCTAAAGGCTGGCAACGCGGTTTTGAAAATGTCTTTAGGCGGCGGTAACCGCTTCCCATGAGCTGGGCCGTCTGCCTGTTTGCCAACTTCGCAATAAAAAGAAACCGAGCCGTGGGCAAGTAAATCATTAAATAAAGATTAAGGCTACCGTCATTGTAGAAAAAAAACCGCTTTAATCTTTGCCAAATACAGTGAGTCAGATCAATTAATTTAGAACTAGGTTGCAAAAAATCAATTAATCAATTTAATTGATTTAATTTCCGTTTAGTACCAGACATACTATATATGAAATTTGTCTGCGAAGTATAACCGGGTTTTATCAAATGCGGCCATTTTTTTAAGTTCTAACAGTAGCGTCATCCTACTTTCCAAAACCAGTTTGTTTAAAATTAGGAACCTTATGATTTAATTATTTACATTTATAACTACAGTAACTTGATAGATAAATTGTTATTTTTATATGTAAGGAAGGTTCACAACTACTTTTGGTTAACAAAATTATACTGCATTATATCTATATTGTTTTTAGCTTAAAACAAATGCTAACTAATTTCTCATTTGATTACTAATTAACATGAAGTACAAAGTTAAATAAATGGGATTTAGCAATCATCTTTTAAGTTTAATGCAGTATCTGGCCCAAAGTATAGCCAACAATCGTAAGAGTTCTTCGACTATATAAATAATAAAAAATTAATAATATTTTTTCTTAACTATTATGTTAAATAAATCATTATTGATCTAAGGTTAGGAAAGGAACTACATATTAAAGAAAAAAAAGAACTGATGATTTACTGAGTTTGGAAATTACACAAAAACACTTTAAATCTATTTATGGGCATGGCAATTTAATAAAACAAATAAAACACAATAACTTCTAAATTCTAAATTTTCTTCTGAAGTGTGACTGAAACTGCCAGTGATAAGTTGTTCAATACTATATTCATAATTATTTATGTACTGACTATAACATACTCTATTAGTAACAACCGTTTACAGTGCGTATGAATTGTGTAATAAAAGTTAAATAAATATTAACTTCTTAGATAACCAGTCGGTCAACAGGTTCGTTAAACTGGGAAATATCGATGCAATGTTTTTTATGGACTTTTAACTAGGTTTGTGCGAATAAGTAACGTTGCGTAGCCAAAGCATATAACGTAGTACAAATCGATTAGTAATTATTGTACACACATGATTCCCAGAATATGTCTATTACCTCTTACCAGCAACTTCTTCTTTTGTATTCATATTAAGGTTTCGTAGGCATTTTGATATACACGACACTACTGCTCCACTAATATACACTGACGGACTCATAAACTGCATCAAAGTAATAGACGACTTTGAAATAAAGTTTGCATATTTTAACCAAGTATGCAAACTTTCTATACAGATTTAAATTGAAACCTCTAGATTGGTTCGTGAACTTTAAAACAGCGTAGGGTCATATCCTTAAGTTTAAGTTTGTGTACTGGAAAGGACCTTAAGACATTTTTTGAAGAAAAAACATAAAGTTAAGGAAAATTGGTTTAATTAAAAAATTGGTTTTAACAATAGACACAAACTTTATGCAAGGGTTTATTTATGTTTTAATAAGGTGTATTACCTCCACGTGCCCTTATTACGGATTCTAATCGGTTCCGCATAGATTTTATTAGGGTTATTAAAAGATCTTGCGGAATATTGTCCCATTCTTCTGAAAGTGCTGTTCTTAGTGCTGCCACTGTCGTGGGCAAAGGGTTTCTCGCATATACAGCTCTTTTTAAATTGTCCCAAACATGCTCAATGGGATTAAGATCCGGGCTGCGTGCTGGCCAATTCATTGTACGTATCCCAACCTCTTCGCAATATTGTCGAACTTGTGCAGCAGCGTGCGGCCGGACATTATCCTGCATTAAAGTAAAATTTTCGCCTATGAATCCCATGTAAGGCACCACGTGATCTTCTAAGATCTCTGTTATGTAGCGATGTGCAGTCAAACCCCCTCTATTACCGTTTTGACGGACCATGTCTATGAACACAAGTACTGTTCGCCCGTTCATCGATATGCCACCCAAGACCATACACGAACCGCCTCCAAAAGGAACACGCTCCTCAATGCAACGTTGAGCATATCGCTCCCCACGTCGACGATAGACTCTTCTGCGACCATCTGCACCATATAAACATGTCCTACACTCGTCCGTGAACAATACGGAGGTCCATTGCTCTTCTGTCCAATTCTGCTGATCACGCGCAAATCTTAAGTGAGCTTGTCTGTGAGCTACAGACAACTTTGGACCATTTGCTGGTCTAAAAGGGGTGATATCCGCTTCCTTTAACCTTCTTCTTATTGTTCGTGCACTCACGTTTACTCCACGCACTTCATTAAGCTCTGTTTTATTGTTAACAGACGTGAGGAAACGATTTCGCAGGGAAGTTGTAACAATAAATCGGTCATCACGACCGGTGGTTGCTCGAGTCCTGCCTGTACCACGTCTCCTTCTGTAAGAACCTGTCTCCACAAACCTTCTGTATATTCTAGAAACCGTAGACTGGTTTAAATTTAAATTTATACCAATCGTTCGTTGATCCAAGCCCTCCCGCACCAATGCTACAATTTGAGCCGCTTGTTCGGACGAAGTATCCATATTATGGTTCAAAAACTCTCGATGAGTTAAAAAACTAACCCAACAATTCTGCTGGTAACAATAATTCAATTGACATAAAATTTAAAAACTTCGTTTAAAAAAACCGACTTCAAAAACTAAAAAACTAAAATGTATAAAATAACTTATTTCTAAAGCTATTATTATTAATATATATTATCTAAAACATCTTAAAGTCGGTGCTTAGTAATTTTCAAAATATAGTAATTTTTATGTTTTACTTTGCACCGACTTAAAGATGTTTTAGATAATATATATTAATAATAATAGCTTTAGAAATAAGTTATTTTATACATTTTAGTTTTTTAGTTTTTGAAGTCGGTTTTTTTAAACGAAGTTTTTAAATTTTATTTGTTACTTTTTAGTGTCTAGCTATGTACCTATGGGTGGTCCTACGAATGGTGCCGCGCTTCTTAAAAAATATAGGTCCCAAGAACCGGGATCAAAAAAATGTTCGTAAAATGAAAACTACTGGGCCAAACTATGTCAAATTTTTAGGGGACCACATGGCAGCTATTCCGCGTCGAACAAAAAAAGAATCACGTAAATCGAATCATAAATCTCAGAGTAATCGGTGTACATATGGAACGGAGTGAAAATTATTTCCATGAAAAATGTTCATAAAATGAAAACTACTGGGCCAAACTATGTAAAATTTTTAGGGGACCAATTGGAAGCTATTCCGCGTCGAACAAAAAAAGAATCACGTAAATCGGATCATAAATCACGGAGTAATCGGCGAACATACATAAATAAAAAGCAAAAAAAAAAAAAAAAGATCCCGACGAATTGAGAACCTCCTCCTTTTTTCGAAGTCGGTTAAAAAGAATAAAAAATCAATGAGAATCAATTTAAAACTTTGCTATAAATAACACGCAAATCTGATACTACGAGTAAATTTTCTTTTCCCGGCTATATTCATTTGTTTTACTGCAGTTCTATTTTTAAATTTTCCTTTTTTGTGAGATTAAGAGCTAGTCTCTCCATATTTATATAATTTAATCTAAAAAGTTTGCATACTTATTTTTTAACCGACTTCGAAAAAAGGAGGAGGTTCTCAATTCGTCGGGATCTTTTTTTTTTTTGTTGCTTTTTTTTATGTATGTTCGCCGATAACTCCGTGATTTATGATCCGATTTACGTGATTCTTTTTTTGTTCGACGCGGAATAGCTTCCAATTGGTCCCCTAAAAATTTTACATAGTTTGGCCCAGTAGTTTTCATTTTATGAACATTTTTCATGGAAATAATTTTCACTCCGTTCCATATGTTCGCCGATAACTCCGTGATTTATGATCCGATTTACGTGATTCTTTTTTTGTTCGACGCGGAATAGCTACCATGTGGTCCCCTAAAAATTTGACATAGTTTGGCCCAGTAGTTTTCATTTTACGAACATTTTTTTGTTCCCGCTTCTTGGGACCTATATTTTTTAAGAAGCGCGGCACCATTCGTGGGTCCACCCATACATAGCTAGACACTAAAAAGTAACAAATAAAATTTAAAAACTTCGTTTAAAAAAACCGACTTCAAAAACTAAAAAACTAAAATGTATAAAATAACTTATTTCTTAAGCTTTTATTATTAATATATATTATCTAAAACATCTTGAAGTCGGTGCAAAGGAAAACATAAAAATTACTATATTTTGAAAATTACTAAGCACCGACTTTAAGATGTTTTAGATAATATATATTAATAATAATAGCTTAAGAAATAAGTTATTTTATACATTTTAGTTTTTGAAGTCGGTTTTTTTAAACGAAGTTTTTAAATTTTAAAAAATCATTTCAAAGTAATCCTGAACTTTGATGCAGTTTATGAGTCCGTCAGTTTAGTAAAATGGCGAAAAATTACGGATGATCTCTATTCAGGTCAATTTTTCAAGAAGGTCTTCAGGTTCAAATCCTATCCGAAACGATTTTGATGAAAACTAAAGTGGTATCATTAGATTTTTGAATTAATTACCCTAGTCAAGTCTTTTCGTCGAGCATCCCGCAATCCCTGAAGGAAGACAAAAGTCTTCGAACAGTGCGTCCTCCCCGTACCGACCTCCAAGGCCAAGACGTGGACAGTGACGAATAGTTTTGAGTTAGCAGCGTTGAAATGTCTGTGGGCCGGTAACATCTGGCGCAGGACTGGTGGCCGATGGCGCAGAATAGTCCTGGAGCGGAATCCGCGTCTTGGTAAACGTAGTGCCCTCCTGCCCGATGGACTGACGACTTGCGCAAGGTCGCCGGTGGGCACTGGATAAGGAAGGTGGAGGACCGTGATGATGATGACTGGAGGACAGTGGCGCCGATTTGGGGAGCCTTGCGTCCAGCAGTGGATTGGCTGACGATGACCCTAGTCAAATATTTTTTTTCTCAAAATCAGGTGATTTAATTCCTGACTATATATTTGATACCTCAAAAATTAAACCATCAAGGTCGGCCTCGAGACTTATTTGTGTATTTTTCGCTATTCCGTATAGTTTAGGATTTGAGCCTGAAGGCTCACTTGAAAATTTACCTGTTTTTAAACTGAGGGTTGCGGGATATCATTATAGCCATCCGTGCGCCATCCGTGTTCAATATAATAACATTTAGGATGCTGCTGGGACTGCCTCGATTCTTTCATTACGTTATTAATAAAGCAGCCCTCAGTCTTATAGCTTTTACCTTGTTTACTTAGGAAGTAACGAATTAACACAATGGATTACATTTTTAATTTTCATTTGTAAAATGGTTATTTCAGTCATAATTTTGATTAAGATCTACAAACTGGCTTCATTATAAAAGTATGAATCATGCGCTATAGAGGATATTGCAATTAAACACTTTTTGCAACTGAGTTTTATTTTTGTTTGATTAATTGTTTAAAAATATCCAAAGATCAAAGATGGTCATAATGTGTTTGTCTACCGACTCTACTAAGTTTTTATAAAACTTAAAAATAATATTTTCTTAAGTTTTCGCGACTTGTATATATAATAAAACTACGTTTTAACGGTTTTAGGCGCGGTAATTTATTTGATTTTTGGTTATTCCGACGTTTCGGCCGCTGTTCAGTGGCCGTGGTCACGGACGACAAAGATGACAATTGTCCAACGTCAAATAAATTACCGCGCTTAAAACCGTTAAAACGTAGTTTTATTAAACTTAAAAATGTCTCGTCGGCCGAGCGCCTGTTAGTTTATGCAGAATAAATGGTTACGTGGTTGCAACGATAGTACTCTAACTTGACTATGTCTGTCATTTGAATATAATAACAGCCCCTAAAAGTCCCACAGCTGGGCTCTTGCCTCCCACTGTACGGGAACGGACAGTATATTTGCCACGCTTGACCAAGGCGGCTTGGTAGGTTATTTGAATACCGAATATTCATTCACTTGCCTTACCATACGGTTGAGTTGTGACATCACTTGCATGGAGCTTATGTCAAACTAGCTTCTGCCCGTGTGGAATGTTTTTTTAACTATCCTACGGGAACTCTTTATTTTTTCGAGATCAAGAGTATCCTATATATTGACTAGGGATTTAAGCTACCACCATAGAAAATTTCATTTAAATCGGTCAAGTCGTTTCGGAGATTAGCCCGTACAAACAGACAGAGAAACAAAAAATTGAAAAACTCTAAATGAGTTCTATTTTACTTCTTACATCCCCGTGACTAGGTTTTTCGCATTATTTTTCATTGTACAGAAATTCGACCACTATAGTTTTATTATAATAAAAAAAAAGTATATGTATAGATAAAACTAAATTAAAACTAAATTTTAACGATTTTAAGCCCCGCGTTTTGTTTGATTTTAATTTCGGCAACTTTTCAGTAGACAGTAGTTTCGAACAATTGATTTCTTTATCTTCCGTGATCACGGCTATAAGTCGTGCGCAGGTTTGCCGATGGTCGCCCCTCCCGCTCAATAACACTGGGATCGGGGCTAGTCTAAGTAGTACTAAGAACTAGATGACCGCGGGTGCCCGATATGGGAGGCGGGAGGGGTTGTCATCGGCAAACTTTCTGCGCACGACTTATACTTATCTTAGCTCACTCAACTACAGAGGCCGTCGATTTTTTCACCCCTTAATATGGTGTTTCGTGGACATTTCTAACTTTAACTTTTTCATTATGTTCATGAAATAATTGTCATTTTTTTAATCCTCCCTCCAGGTGTACGGGATTGTCCGTGCTTTTTACTTTTTTAGGGGTTTTTATATTTTTGCATTATTTTTCTTTTTGTCTTTTATTAATCATTGACATTCTAATTGTGTATATTTTTCTACCAAATTAAATTCATATAATAAACCTGGCATTTTTGAAGTGATAACTTCTTATGGGAGGGTAAACTGTTTCGTTACATAACGCGTTACGGCGCCAGTCTGTCTGGCTTCCCTTTCTCTCAGGAAAATAGTAGCAGGGTTAAATATATTTTTACATAATTAAAACACATGTAAGAGTTTTCTGAAGTGATAACTTCTTATGGGAGGGTAAACCGATTCGTTACGTAACGCGTTACGGAGCCAGTCTATCTGGCTTCCCTTTATCTCACGCTAGTTATCACTTCTATGGGCGTCCCGACTCGCACACGTTTTTTTAATGTCTATGACATACACACACGGCCATAGTAACGAGTATGACGATGTTCTATGGGTTCAGTTTTGCTAAAAATCTACACCTCTTTGTGAGCACTGTAACAAAGTAGAGGATCTCATGCATATTGTTCTGGAATGTGGCCAAACCAAACCAATTAGAAGGACATTCTTGCCAGACTCGTCACTGCATAGTGGAGGAATAAATATTATTCTAAGCAACCCTTTGAGCAAGGAGGCTGGATTATTATTTAAGTTCATGACTAAAATATTTAAAAATAGAGTAAGTTAAAGTTAAGTTTAATGTTATACTTAAGTTTATTTAATACATTAATAAATGTAAATTTGCCATCACCTATGAGGCTGATATCGTCACTAGTGACGAAAAGTCTTAATAAAAAAATAAAAAAAACCTTAATATATTGATAACTCGTTATAAATTCACGATATCAATAATTCACATAGCATGTCACGTTCTGCAAACAATAACCTTCTGGGAAGGGTCCTTCGTCAATATTATGATCAATAACTTGATAGCATCCGGCGTTTTACGGTATGCGTGAATCCGGGTACCTTTGAACGTTGATTCACGATGTTATAAAAATTCTGTTTTATATTTCGGTATAACTAATGGAATAAATAGGCCAAATTCGATTACGGAACCTTTCAACGTGCGTGGTCCAACGCGTTGAAAAGTTCCGTAAACGCGACAAACGCCAATTATTTTCATCATTAAAAATAAATTAATCGATAAAATCTCATTATATAGGTACTTAATAGGTTTTATTCAAGCTGTTCAAGACAGATAAAATATATAACATTCACATTTAAACTTGGCAAAACTAAAAACTATTTTTTAATATGTGACAACATTATTCATAAATTTCTCTTCAACTCAAAATGGCTTCTTTATTAAATGTCCCCCATAATTTTTCACACTGTTTAATTATTTAACACAAGCCAATTCTTGTAAAATGTTTTTTTTAACTATTATTTTGATATATATTTTTTTTCTTTTATAGTTCAAAAGTGAGGCCGCAAGTATACTTGATTAAAATATTTAGCCTATTGTTATACAAGTTATTTTATATATGTAGCTTGTTAAATTTTGAAGCCGGTTGAAGTATGTATAACATGGCATCAATCCCAATTTACAAGTTCATTATGTTTGTTGAACATAAAAGCAAATTGGTATTCCGTTAACGTGCTACAATCTTGCATTCTTTACAGTCCATTTAGGTACATTCAGTCACAAAAGGCATACCCATTAAACTTATGAGATTTTAATTAAATCAACTAGGAAAGGATCTCGAAACACACATATGTAATATACACCTTTCATACAGCCCATATTTTTATTTTCTCCAAATTTGATTGGCATCCGACCACTTATCCAATATAAAAGCTTCGGAAGAAATAGTAGAAATCATTTTCAACGATAATTCAATCGATTTATTCAAAAAGCTAATTACTTTGATAAATCGATTATCGTGCCTTTAATCATTATATCACTTTATCAAGTGATCGTAAAATTGTATAAGCTTGTGTACTCGTGAACATCATCTGGCGTAATGTTTTCTAAGATGTCGTCTAAGGAACGGTACACGTGAAACGTGCACTACACGTAAAATGTCAGATGTATTAAATAGCTTACTCAATAGTAATGTACTGATGAAATGATATAATGATTAATGAATAATTGTATTTAAGATGATTAATACGTCGCAGAAACAATTATTTACGAGTTTTGGCTTAAATAATATAAGTAATATTACCTAACAAAACTTAAAATTCTATAGTAGGTAGGCATAGAAAGTAGGCATAGTACAAAAAACACTTAAAGAAAAAAATACGGTCATCACGAACCAGTATTTGTCACAGACTACCTATTCAAAACTATGTCCACTTTTTGACTATGCACTGTCGTCATATGTCATATCATTGTTGGTTGTGTGATCAGAATTTACAAGTTGCTAGTAGAACTATACTTTAAGATTAAAAATCACCAAAAAATTCACCAACAAGCAATATAACATAATGTATGAGTTATTATACTTATACTGAAGCGTAGGTAATAAAGATTTGCATTTTTGTTACCGACAGTACTAAAACCGGTCACAAAATTGTTGAAGGGTCGCGTTTGTTTACCGTCAAACACGTGGTCCAGTACGACCTTCAAGGACGGTCATTTCACTAGAATCAGTGTAGGTTTAGTTTTATATAAGCTTTCTGAAAACATAAACTTTTCCGACAAAAGTTGCGCACAGACGGTAAAAAAAATATTTTACTTTAATCGGTGACTTTGTTCAGGTATATATTTACTGCGGGCGCGATGCGATGGTAGGGAGAAAGTAAAGGGATATGGAAGAAGAAGCAAAGGAAGAGTAACTTACCTCGCCACAAGTCAACCGTAACACTGCAATCGTCCCCCAGGGTTTCACACACTCACTAGGATTTGCCTAGGAGCGTTAAATTAAGTTATAATAGTTTATTTTCTACCTATATTTGTGTTCCAGCAATCGTTTCTCTATAGTTATATGTATTGCGGTGACAGCACTGACACACAGCAGAATGTCTCTTGTTTTGCGCATTCTCCATTTAAAAGTTTATTCCTTTCTTGATGGCGAGAATGGGGATGAAGAATTAATAATGAGGTGTTTCTCGGCCCAACCGCTTACCCTTTTTCGTCCAAGTCTACGAATCTCTTTATAATATCAGTCCAAAACGGGCTAATATCCTCACATTTTTATAGGAAGGGACAGTGTACATACCCACTGGCTTTTTTCAAACGGGTTAGCGATTATTGATATGTGCTTAACATCTAACAGATTGTTACGAGTTTAGCGGGACTCGAATTAAAATGCCGTTGGATTTATTATAGAGTTTATTAGAACTATACAAACACGTATAATACAGGTACAAATACAACTGAACACAAGAAATCCAAACGTAATGCAGAAGGTCGTAATTCAATAAAACGCGCAAAGTCCGTCACTATGGTTCCCGATTGTACACACGTCACCCCTTGATCGTAGTTGTCACTGAACTGCCCCCTCCCTCAATCAGGCCATCGTTTTATACTGCACAAATGCAATGTGCCCGTACCGTAGTCGACATAATCCGAAACACCTGGATAATGAGTCGGCCGTAAATGAGTGCAATAAAACAATGGGCTGTTTTCTAAAAACGTATGTCAATAAATAAGTATACAAAAGAAGACGATCATAAAAGAATCACATATAGTTCAAATGCCGACAGGTATTAAAATGTGGATTCAGATATGCAGGTGGTTTTTGTTTTTATCGGGACTTGAGTTGTAACACTGTAGTTCTTAGATTTTAATTGTTATTTTTTTTAAACATAACTGTCTGGAAAGTGAACATAATTTTAACTGTAATGATGTTAACTCGTGAATTATAAAACTAAAACTATTTATGCGTATTAAGATTATAATAAAAAACACCTGCAGGAAAATGTTATCATTTATGTAGTTTACGTACATGTGTACATTTAGCTAATAATTGCTTTAATGGCGAGACATTACGCATCGACCATGGTAATACAGGGAAAACAAATACTACGAGTATTTGTTAATGATCTGTAAAATATGTGGTTTTAGAATGTGTAATACGTAAATACACGAACCACATTGATAATACTAACAAAGTTGTAAGGTATAATTGTTACTTCCTAACTATAGTAGAATTATTTTCTCCGTGCAGTTTGGGTCATAAATCAAACTCGGCCTCAGCCCGGCTAGGGCGGTGAGCATGTTGCGCGGGCGCAACGCCATTATCGATAAAAACTTATCTTGGTAACAGAAGTCAAATAACGCATATAAACAAAATATGTGTTGAGAACAATGTGCAGTGTACTTATGCATCTACACCAAGATCAGTAAATATGGGGGTGCCCCAAGGAAATATCCTAGGTCCCCTGCTCTTTCTAATTTATATCAATGATCTGCCTAGAGCAATACATAACCCAATGATCCTGTATGCAGACGATTGCACAATTATGTGCACGAAAGAGGATGAGATAATAACAAGTCTCAATTCAGTAATTCAATGGCTTGAACATAATAATTTACAAATCAACCTAAAGAAGACAAATCTAATGAAATTTCGCCAAAGACCAAATTGCGATTCCGATATAAGGGTACGGTATGGGGACAATGAACTGAGTGAAACAAACACTACAAAATTTCTGGGGCTACACATCGACAATAACATGAAGTGGAAAACACATATTGACCACATACACAATAAAGTAATACAGTTCTCATATGCACTACGGATGCTTAGTAAAGTTGTCGATCAAATAACGGTTATTGTGGCGTATCATGCGTATGTAGTATCCAGATTAAAATATGGTATAATATTCTGGGGGAATGCAACTAACATCGAACACTTGTTTATTGCCCAGAAAGGTTGTATACGCTCTATTTGTGGCTTAAAAAGGCGAAATAGCTGTAGACCATACTTTAAAAGCCTTAAACTACTCACTTTACCTTGTCTATATATCTATGAAGTGGCGCTTCATGTCAGAAGATACCCTGAGCAATATGAAGACATCATAAGCTCACGAAGATGTGACTTATTAAAATTTAATAAAAGGTGCACAACAACACTGTTTGCACGTAGCATATTTATGATGTCCATAAAAATATATAACAAATTACCATTAGACATAAAAATATGCCGCGAATTTGAGACATATAAATATAAGCTATTTACATATTTAACGGACAAGACATATTATTCGATACAGGAATTCTTCGACAGTAGCAATAAATGATTAAAATATTAGATGAAGATGGTATATATATATAATTCTGACTAAGGATAATAAATGCACTGACATCATAATATTTCGACGGGTGCAAAGTAAATAAAGTTATCTACAAAATGATGATTTTTAGTTTATTGTACAATCGTTTTAATAAAACAATTCTTTACAATATGACATTATTTGTTTTGCATATATCACATTATTTCAATAAATTTTCGTACGTAAAAAAAGCCAGCTACGTATGTTCTTTCAAAGTTAATACGATCATCTTTTCGCTCTCCTGTAAAGTAGCTATTTTGCAGATATCTCTTTTTACTTTGCACCCGTCGATTTAACAATTAATAAACGTATGCGTATCAATATTATTATTTTTTTAAATTTTTTTTTGCCTTTTAATTTAATATTTTTTTGACATTTAATGTATTTTTTTTTTTGGCATTTAATTTAATTCTATTTTTTTCTTTCTTTCTTTGTTCTATGATAAATATATAATTTTCAACCATTGTAAAGGTGGTCTAGAAGATATCGTTGGCGGCGATAAGACCTCCTATTGTATATATGTAACTTATATATATGCAATAAAGAGCATTCATTCATTCATTCATTCAACTCATTCTTATCAAAGAAAGATTATCATTCTTATAAAAATCATTATTATCTTTTTTGCTGTTAATTTTAAACTTAGATATAAGTATTTCTATTTATTTTTAATATAACTTGTTACATTCTAAACTTTTGTACTTATAGTTTTTTAATACATAGATACCTAATTAATAGTTTATTTTAAATCATTATTATTCTTATTTTAATAAATACATTGTTTTATCTATTTTTTTTTCTTTCATTTATATCACTAACCCACAAAATGTCAAAACTAAAAACACTATTAATAACGCTTATCGACAACAAAAATGCGTATCACTATGCCTGCCCATAAGGCCCGTAAGTGGAAGAGAGAGCGAAATACTCGCTTTACCGCTCCGATTATTTATAACCCAAACTGCACGGAGAAAATAATTCTACGATAGTACTAAAATAAACTAGGATATGACCCACGATTTCGTCCACGCTCGACTTGAAATTCCCGCGGGCTATCCGGGACACAAAGTAACACAGATTTGAAAAAAATGTAAGCTATCATTTTAGTTAAAACTGTGTCGATATAAGCAAATTTTATGCACTCGAACAACTACAAACCGCTCCCGGTAAAACCTCGGAATTCCTGGAATAAAAAATATCACGTTATAATATTTTCTTAAGTTTTCGCGACTTGTATACATAATAAAACTACGTTTTAAATGAAATCTTCTTGAAATCTTTCAGAAATCTTTATTTATTTATATGAAACATGAAAATCAAGATCTTATGATAGTGAGAACATGTTTCGCCATTTACTGGCATACAACGCCATTTAACGGTTTTAAGCGCGGTAATTTATTTGATTTTGGTTATTCCCTTTAAACAGACTTCCGAAAGTGGCGCCCGTATTTTGCCACCCTTTACTTACATCCAAGTACACATCGACTTATGAGTTTGAAGTTTATGTGATGCTACTTTAGACCACTATTAATGATCTAAGCATGCTAATCGTACAAGGTTTATTACATTTAGAGTAGGTATTGTTTCAGCAACGAGTCGTCAAGGTCGTAATTTTTATATACTCGTCCACATATGACGCTAATCTGCATCTTACAACTACATAACAATGATAATAGTCAGTACCATGGGAACGAGGTAAACTTGCATAATTACAAACAAAAACTCGGCCCAAATTGCAAGCGAAAATAACGTTACTTTCGCAGTTTTACTCTTACAAAATGTTTTTAATGTTATCGCAATGTATAAATGCGTAAAATTTCACTTAGGTACTTACTCCCCATTCAAACATTCTCAAAAATTAATAGTTGTTTAGTTAAAAGCTTAGGAAGACCTTCATCAAATACAATCCAAGCATGGCGTAGATTTTCTGAACTGAAATAATTTTATTCTTCTAGTCCAACAAAATAATGTTTCTGTTGCGTATATAACAATGATCACTCCTGAAACCAACACTAATTATGTTATAACATACTTTGATTAAGGCGATGGATAGCGATTTGTAAAAACACAAAGGTTTTTTCTTTCCAAGATGGCCACCCGCTACCATAGATACGACGCTTCCCTAAAGTGATGCGTCAAATTCAGTTGGCTGAAGAAGAAATAATTTTAATTTTGAATCGAAGGAATCGAATCCTACGCGAAGTTATTCGAGTACAAGTAGTTTAGGTTAATTTTCGGAACTAATCTGTGTATTAAATCTCCCAAGCATATTGGAAAATCCCCAAGCATATTGACGAAAATGAGGTATAAGACCCGCCAATCCACCTTTGTATACATGCCAATAAGCGTGATTAGTAATATAGTCAGTCTTCCTAAAATGGAGAAGCCCAATGCCCATTCCTAGTATTGGTAACGGGCTGATTTAATTATAAATACTTTTAAATTTCAAAATGACTTTCAGTTCATATAATTATACTTTAATTACTAATTTACGTATAAACATTTTTATATTTTGAGTTATATTTAAATAACTGTGCTAGACATATGTGTCTAATACAGTAATATACTTTTATAAGTATTATATAAGTGCTTAATGCTTTCTCCATAAACGTAGTGTAATTTTAAAAAGCTTTTCTACCTTCATCTGTGTCAAAGGTGTTATAACAGGATGTAGTAATGAGAGCAAATAGATTTTTAAAATAACCTCTAATCGTTCTTATATTTCTTAGAAATAATGGTTGTTATTTTTTGCAATAGGGATATTACGTGGTTATATTTTTAGGTACCGTTAGCGATCTCATTGTTTGGTTAAATTACAGTCTCCGATAATAATATATTAATTAACATTGAAAAAAGTAGGTATATAATTTATTTTGAATTTAGGTCTTGACGAAAATATTTCATGAAGGTAACATCAAATTTGTCAAAATCAATTATAAGTATAGGGCAACTTTATTTTGTTTTAGTATTTAAAATTGTTTGTTTTGAATATGACTAAAAATTTATCTTTCTGATATTTTGACACGGTGTTTATGTGTAATAACAGCCCATAAATGTTCCAGTGCTGGGCTCGGGCCGCCCACTATAGGGGAACGGACAGTACCAGCAGGTTTGACACATCGTTATCTCGATGTGCAGGTTGCATCACGATGTTTTCCTTCTCCGTTATTAGCACGTGGTCATTGTAAAAATATGTACATTAAGTCAGTAAACTGCTTAAGTGGTGCATTCGTTTCAGCCAGGATCGAACCCGCGCCCTTTGAGTTTGGGACGCATGCGCTAACCATTACGCTACCATGACGTCGTTTATGTAACAATAAATAATAATAAATCGGCTGACAAAAACACTAATTTAAGCGAGTTACGCTTATATTATGGAAATATACAACGAAAAACTCTGGTGACGATCTCACCAGGTCTCACAGACCAAAGACAATAATAGACTGTTTGCAAAATTTACCAGTTCGGGCCAATGCATACACATAAGATAAGGGACGGTAGGTAAGATAAGACTACAATGATTAGACTTCGAAGATTCTGGAATGAAACACTGGCTGACTAACTGGCACTTAAACACTGATCTACCAAAGCTTATTTGGGCAATGACACTGTAGGTTGTTTACCTTCTAACAAACAAAATTATTTATTCTGTTCTGGATGTCTGGGATAAGACTGGTATTATAGGTGCTCCAGAGTGCAGCACCTATAATACCAGTGCAAATTGCTTAGTTTGGGTATTAAATATGTCGGAGGGAAGCTATAATTAGATGGATTGTTGTTTGGATGTATAACGCACAATATCATTTGTTTACATTTTAATTGCTTCTAAAATTCTGAATTTAATTTAATTTAATTTGTTAAATGTTTCTATAACTTAAAGATCGTTCTAACCTAATAAAAGTTATGAATATTGTCATTTAATAAACGACCAATCAGAGCGGAGCATATGACTCGGAGCGGGGTCAGACGCCCTCTATACTTTAGTAGTATCTACTTCGGTAGACGGAGGAGTTTTTGTGACACATTTGGTTGGTGACAACAGGTCGAGTTGGACCTTTGAGAATTTTAAAGAAAGTATTGAAGTTGGAAGTATGAGCGGGTGCCCTGAACCCGCTGCTCGGTCTAAACTATGTTAAAATGTGTTTTAAATCTAAATTAAAAGTGTATAAACCGTGGCCATTGTGTTTTATGCTCGCATTTTGTCCTGATGACGCCCACTAAACATGCAACCAATAAAGAACATATCACAAGAACGAGGCCTTCTCCGACAAGTATATAATTTCTGTGCTTGTTTATCAATTTATTTAGCATTATCAATATAAAATATTTCTTCACCTGAAATGTACAATAGTGGTATAGTGGATACTTTATTGTCGTCAGCCAATTATTATTTACTGCTGGACGTAGGCCTCCCCGAGTCGGCGCCACTCATCACGGTCCTCCGCTTTCCTCGTGCAGCGCCTATCGACCTTGCGCAGGTCGTCAGCCCATCGAGCTGAAGGGCGTCCAACACTACGTTTACCGAGACACGATCTCTACTCCCAGGACTCTACTGCTCCATCGGTCATCGGTCCTGCGATAAATTTGACCGACCCACTGCCACTTAAACTTGCTAATTTTGCGAGCTATGTTTATATTTCTAACTCTATCCATAAGAGAAACACCCAATATAGCTCGCTCCATAGCCCGTTGAGCGACTTACAATTTGTGAACCAGTCCTACCATTAGTGTCCACGTCTCGGCTCAGTAGGTTAGGACGGAAAGCACGCACTGCTATAAGACTTTCTTCATCTTGAGGCATTATATAGTAGCATAGTGAGATTTACCTAAAGATACAATCACTCTGATCAGTTCAATAAACTCCCAAAAGATTGCATCACGAATATAACTTAATATAGGATTACTGCACTCGAAATATGAAAGTGTATAATTTTTAGGTGAAAGTCTAATATTTCGTGTCACTTACTGTTCCTAAATGTCCCTTTTTCGAAAGTACACAATTTATTTGTCATATACGCGGTTAATCTTTGAATAAACCGCCTTAATGGTTGTGTAGGTCGGGAAAGTAACTCGAATCATGGTAGTTGAATTCATTATTAGGTAAAGAGATTAAATTTTATTCGAGTATTAATTTCTCGGCTGTAAGGAGTTGAAGATATACAGAAGAAATTAGGCCACTCGGCCTATTGGTAATGTTAATCTCACTTTATTTGTAGGAGGGTTTCATCAGTACTGGCCATGCCACTCTCATAGGAATAAATCGCAGAGACTTTAGCGGCAATTACTTTGGCATCAACCGACAGGGGTTATGCCAGGATACTATTACGTACACCAAATTCGTGTAAGTCGCAGGGAGGAGGACACGTCCTAATGAAGTTTAGGTTTGATTACGTGTACACTCCACTAAAACATGATAAACGTCTTCTGTGACATGGAATTCTGTGCAATTGGGTGTTTCCGTTCTTATAATCAAAAATGTGAAATTATTTAGCGATATGTGTCCAGAGCGTAGTCAAAATCCTGTTAATATTTCAGACCTAGGATGACCTTGCAAACCACGGTGAGCATGTTTAACCGGATTGAATTGTTCTGTCGGTGGCATAAGTAGTTCTCCGGCAGTGGATGAGGCCTATAGGCCACCGCCTGCCAGGGCCAGCGGTGGGGCTAAGCCTTTTACCCGCAACCCTGGCATTAAAGGCGAAGGACGGAATACCAAGCAGTTTTAGTGGGTTTCCCTAACCGTGATGTGGCAATAATATCTTTAGTTCTGGCTAGAGATGCTAGTTCCACCCCGACCTAGCAAATCCTACACACCGGCCGCGATTTTCACTAGAGAGTTCTGTCCCTCCTATGTGCGGCTGATGGCCCCAATCGGGTTTCTCCTCGTTAAAAAAGGGTTGAATTTTTCTATACCATATGCCCTTCTTCACAGAGTTCTATCCACAAATCTGTGCGTTTATTTCATTGGATGAAATTATCTCTAAGTTTATTCTGTAGAAAAACAAAATGAGTGGCTAAATTTCTTGGACAACAATAAAGACTTACGGTCTTATTCATATTGAGTTAAAGTATGTTTGTAGGTTTCTTTGAACTCTTTAAACAAACCTAAAACTTACTCTAACTCGTCTCTCTACTAATAAGACCATAAATCTACATAATTATATTGTCATTCTTTATAGACGGACAGCTACAGCGGATTTCCTAAGATTATTGTGTATACAACAATATTTTTTCTCGGAATTTACTGGGTCGAAATGGGTGAAATTTGGTAAGAAGGTGTAGTCTATTTAGCGCTGTAAGAGTTTCTAGTGAAATTGCGAAATAAAAAAAATAAGGGTGCAGTTATATATGGAACTTAGGGTTGTCATTTTCTTTTTTTAGTGTATATTAGCTCAACATATGCCCTACACTCCCTAGTTAGGGATACCCACTAAAACCGCTGGGTGTTCCGGCCTGCGCCTTATGCCAGGACTACGGATTTACGACCTAGCCTCTCCGTAGCCTTAGCAGGAGTGGGCATCGCAAGGCCACTTCTACTGCCGGGGGACTTTCTTTTATCCCCCTGCATCTCCAAGCTCTGTGTGCGTGGGGTGGTTTGTAACTCGCCCCACCGGAGGAGAGGTGAGCGCGCGCGGAACACTCGCGCTCTTGTCTCGACGGCATGTGCAGGTGAGTGAGAACTGAGAACCCCTATACCCCAAGGGGCCCTGCCCGCAACATCAACATATGCCTAGTATTCATTTGGATGCTGATCGCACTTTACAGCACGTTTTATGGTTGATACAACATTTATAGTTAAATATCTCCTTAACCCAACAAAGTTTCCCCATACGATAACCCAAACAATCTGACCAAAATACTTCCCCTGTTTATTTACAAATTTGCTCTGAAAACAATTAATACCCACCATTTATAGCTCAGCGAATCCCATGTGTTCGGCATCTCCGCCACGTGTGGTAGTTCCTTTTTTGTTTGCTACCGACTTTTTGTATCGAATTCCTTAACAACGGTTTTGGAAAGAAAAAATGACAGAAAAGTTCGTCTCGACGACGTTTAACACTGTTCCGTACATAATTAAGTATAGAAAGGTATTGTACACTATATATATACACTTTTTATCCCGTTGGAACCGGTAGGTGGCACTGATATCGGGTTCTATAATCCTCCTAATCACCTGAACCGATTTTGGTGGTTTTGCTTTTGTGTGTCAGATAGTTTAAATTCACAATTGGAACCGTTAGGTGGCGCTGGGATCGGGTCCAAGATTTTTATTTTGTCAGAGCAGGACAACGTCTGCTGGGGCTGGTAGTGTATTATATTTGCTATTTTGTATAAGGCTTGAGATAGTTTCCTTTTTTTTATAAGCTTGTATTTAAATTGCTATATTTGTATACATAGAAGGTCCAATCTTACAACTGTTAAAGCAGTTATCCTCAAATCGGGGTTGAAGAAGAGGAAATTTTGCATACACATTTAGTTTGGATGATAATGCATTGTTAGCTAAGTCACGTATTACTAAATCCAATATGGCGGACTAGTTATTTTTTATGCACTCCCGTGTTATGGCTCCATACGATTTGTATATGGAGTAAACTATCATTTTTGGGCCCCCCTTCAATGATCAGAATCCAGTCAATTTATTCAAGATACTAAGAAATCTCAACATATTTTTTTTATAAATAGTTGATATTTTCTACGCAAATACATACGGCCTTACTTATAATAATCTTGTTAAAAAACGATCACGCATCTCTTAAGTAAGAGAATGAGAATCAGACCCTAATCAATGAATATCTTTTTCACTTATAAACGTGTATTAACCTGTTGTTTACCTAAAAGGAGGACAGATAAACGAAATTTGAATGACTAATGTAGTTTGTACTCAAAATATTCGACTAAAGAGGAGTTTATGGGTAAGATTTTCATTAAACAGTTGCTGAGCAGTTTTTTAAATTTAAGAAACGACTGTAAGTCAGGCCCACAATCTTAAGTTAAAACAATCACGATCTTAAAAATATTGGCTAGTTTTAAAACAGTTTGTTGGTTAAAAGTGTTGTGTTCAAATCTCAAAAATTCCGTTTATAGCTCGTTTAATTTTCCAATGAAAATCATTTAATCTTTGTAGAGGTTCATAAAACCGTTGTCTTGTTGTTAGTCAATATTTATTAATTATTGTCCTCAGCGCCACTGTTGTCTTAATATTTTCCTTAGTTTAGGGAGTTGCCTCGAAGAGATCGCTTTAAGCGATAAGGCCACCCTTTGTTCAACATTTACTGTACTTTTTTTTAGTTATTAATTTTAAGAACGTAGTTTTAATTTTTGGTGAACAATAGAGTGTTTTCATTCATTCATTCACCATTAATTCATCTAATGCTTCTTTTACATTAAGTACGATAACAACCAGGCAAGTGGCGATGGAAGTAGGCAGCGCGATTATGTAAGCGCAACATATGTACGTTTACATAAGCCGCTTTGATGTTTACAGTCATGAAGTGGATATAATGTAAAGAAGGGGTTATATATTACCAACTAAGGCGTAACCCTAAAAATGACAACTCCTTATTGTCATCAAAATCACGTATCAGCTGTCGTGGGCGAGGCCGGAGGACGGTGGACATGATTACTCTGGTATTTTTGTCACCTACGCGTCATGATTACATTTTCAAGGCCACTGACTTAGTAATATTTTATTATGTTTAGATCTTTGGATTACGAAGTCCTAAAAGTTCTATTAGGAATTATTTATGACAAGAAATGACTGAAACTCAGTAGGACGCGATCTCTATCTAGCGATAATCAGCTTTATTATCCAAAGTTCTAAAATTTATTTATTACTTTTCCGTAAGTAATGACGTCTGTCAATATTGTACGTTAGCTGATGCTACATTTCAAATTTAGTTTCAGCTAAATTGTTAAGAATAACGATAAAAATAAATTGAGATATCAAAGAAAATTTTGCCTTTGAAACGTCTTTGTTAGGAGGCTATAATAACATAAAAATGCAACTACGTTAGGTATAGGTATTAATTCCTATTAAATTTTTTTTTTTTAAAATAAGTTCCACTTTAGAACACTTTTTGAAGGTCATAAATTCTTCCACTGTAGAACACTTTTTGAAGGTCATAAAAGTTTTAATAAGTGTTTTAACTTATTAAAACTGAAATTAAATCGTAGGTTTGCCTGATTTCGGTATTTTGTTCACTCTATCTTTATAAATATCTCTAAGCGAAAACTAACGCCATTTCGGCTAATAAAATAATACCAATGTTTCCTACTATTATTCTGCTATTCTGACGATATCGCTAAGATATTGCGGATTTAGTAGAATACGAATTTTTTATACTATAGCTACGTTACGCTATCTTCCACTAATCGTACTTTGAATATCTTCGCAACACCAAGATACTGATATAGAAGAATTGGACTGATGGCTGGTTTCTATATTTTACTAACCTTTCTTTTTGCAACATACTCCGAACCCTAATGTAATGGCCGGCTTGCATTAAATGTGGTACTGTCAAACTGAGCTTAGTTGTATAGTTTTACTTATTTTTATTTGTTTTATATTATAATAATTATTTTGCCTTACTATCGGTTATTTAACATAAGCTCCATACAAGAAATGACATTTTTCTATCGATGGTAAGGCACGTGAATAAATGGTAAGATATAAGTAAGACCCGGCCATGAATCTGGCGCCTACTTGTCGCAATGTTCGCAGAACATTGAAAAAATGGGTAGACGGCGCCTCGCAGCTTATTGCATGGGCCCCCGAAATGTAGTAAAACATGAAGTGACTGAAAAGTGGGAGGAGGTCGCCTGCAATTTCATTGAGGCTATGAAGTATGTATCATTATGGTTCTTAGCTTTCGGCAGCCATTTGGAAAAAAAGGATCTAATATGATATCGTCATGTCTTGCTGACTGTGTATATGAAATGACATTATTATATGGAGTTCACACTGACAGAAATCTTGTGGTAAAATTTAATTTTAAATTTTAGTGCAATGGAAGAAAATATGTCCAAATGTCCCTTTAGCGATTTGTATGTACTAACTAGTATATTTATAATATTATAAAATGTTATAATTGTCGAGTGTGTACTTTAAGCGAGTTAAAAAAGGAACTGGAATACACTATACAAACAATGGATAGATATTTTAGATTTCCTGTCTGTTTGTCTATTTGTTTGGGGTTTACGTACAAAATACTGGGCCGATTTCGATGATCGAAATTCTTAGACTTAAAATCTGCGCTACTTTGTGTCCCGGGAATCCTGCGGGAATCTATCGTTGTTGTTGTCGTTTAGTTTGGATGACAATGATGAATAACTAAGTGACGTCATTGTAAATCCAATATAGCGGACGGCCCAAGATAGCGGATAAGTTACGGTTGATCAGCTAAATAAATAAAACAGGAGCCATTTGTCAACACCACGGAACCGTTTGTTGAGGGCAGACTGCAAAGCACTTACCTAATTTATTAGTATGTTGATATAACCATATTCATCTATCAACCCCACGTCTGTTTCACTTGCTTTACTTAGTTAATTAAGAAGTCAATTAAATTGCTCGTCTGTATGTCGACATTTGCAAGGGGTTAATAGTAGCATTTACTGCACATGTGCACTGCAATTGGCTTTGCAGACGTAGGAACAAAATGGCAGACCAAATAAAAAGATAACTGCAACTCAGTTGTAAGGGCTATTGATTAATTAGTGACAAGGGCAGCTTTTTGTGAAAGGGGGAAATTGTCTCGCTTTACTGTTTATTGAGAATTAAAATGTATATGCATATAGGTACTAATGTTTACATGGTGAGCTAATTTTGAATTGTAAAATGAAATTCAATCTATGGCAATTCTATTTTACGAGAAATTTATAGAAGATTATACAAGTCTACAATTTTATTTTCAAGTCGGACCTACATCAATATGTATTTCTGCACCTATTTCCTGTTAATAATTTGAGATCGACTTCATTCGTGTCGGATTTCAAATAATATAACATGGCGTAACAAACCGTCAATTTTGTTTTGAGACTCGAGTGAATAAATATTAGTTTTTGATGTTTCAAGAACTCCCTCCAAAGAAAGCACAAATTAAAAAAATATACCTATAGATAATATTCAACATAAATACTAATAATTATATAAATACTGCGGTTCGTCCTACCCATTATGACATACGGTGCCGAGACAAGGACACTGACGATGGGACTGGTTCACAAATTCAAAGTATTTATCTTATGGATAGAATCAGAAATGAAGATATCCGTAAGAGAACCAAGTAAACCGATATTTGTCGCGGGATCGACGGTTGATGGAGCAAACCTGTCCTGAAGTGGCGATCCCGTCTTGGTAAAAGTAGCATAGGGCGTCCTCCAGCCCGGTGGACTGACGACCTGCACAAGGTCGCCAGCAGGGGCTTGATGAGAAAGACGGGGGACCAGGATAATAATGTGGCTCAAACTTGGCGAAGTCTACGTCCAGTAGTGGACAGGGATTGACTGAAGAAGAAGAAGATATAAACAATAGTTTTCGACGAAAGTAAAATGAATATCATATCTAAGAATTTTATATTACAATTAGGTACTTTGCAATTCAGATAGTAAAGACATATAAGTAAGCGATAAATTTAAATTACAGCAATAAGAAAAAGATTGACTTATACCATACCTACTGAATATTTACATCTGCACGTTTTTCCCCTAGTAACTCTATTAAAGTAAATTCAACTTATTATAAAAATACAAGTACTATAAAACCGCTAAGTGATATAGCAGCTGTCCATATTAAAGTAGATATAAAGTGACATTAATGATTGAGTACATGCAACTGTGGCTGGAGCCGTACAAAAAACATTAAGCAATAAAGAATGGGAGTAACTTCTTATTACGTTTATTTATGGTATGGTATTAAAACTAGTACGGTCTCTTTTGGTCTACTAATGCCCCGTTGCTATAATGTACTAATGGTATTTTGCCTTACTATCAGTTAAAATTTTACATAAGCTCCCATAAAAGTTATTTCGAAATTCAACCGACCCCAATAGTAACCGTTTAACTTTTCGGTTTACAAACAATATTTTTTGGTGTTTGGATTCGACGTTATTGGGGTTAATTTTGTGAAAGAAAACAATGAAAATATCAGAGTTTTACAAAAATTCTACAGATAAAAATTATTTTAATAGCTTCTAAAATTAATCGTTCTTTAAGCATTACAAGTATAGCTGTTAAAATTTACTGTAACAGAGAGAAAAACCTATTAAGACAGTTCTCACTTCCAAAACTACCTGTCTCATAAGGATTTTTTTACAAATAAAGTAAAATTATAATCTTATATAATTATAATTAAATCTTAAAAATATGTTGTCTCTTAAAATTTTTAAGAGCACCTAACAAAGATTTATTATGAGATATCATTAGAGAAAATTACGTTAAATTAATTTAAATTTATGATGATAAATAATACAACAGTACAGGTTTTAATAAAATAAAAGACTGATAAAAGGATTTTTACTGTTGTTATTTACAGATAAAAGACTATTGTCCGATTTATGTGCGACAGTTAATTTTAAATTTAATAACACTTTTTAAGTATTAAAATTCTCAAACAATTTGAAACGTTTTCAGAGAGCTATTGACATCTCGTATCTGCCAGGTTGGATTTTAGCAGCTCCCTAGTAAATGTTTTATACCCACGTTACTCTTTGATAATGACTAACATGCGATACGCTGTCTAAAAATATGTCTACGCGTGGTTCAGACTCCTACAACGATTGTCCTGGCTTTAAAATAAACATAGTATATATCTTATTCAATTCATTGCCACTTAATTGTATGCAATATTTAGCTGTTAGTCCTTTATATAATAATTTAAAAAACGTACTACTGCTGGACTGCTCATTCACTACTCACACAACAAGTCTTATATTATTACTTGTGAATGGGGATTGTTCACTTTTTTCAATCTGGCTATTTGAAAAACCATTTCGAGGAATAGTGTCCCTAATCATTTCTGTCTAGTTAAAATTCCAAAAAACGTACGATCTTCTTGTATTTTGGAAGAAATGTGTTTGACCTTTATTTGACCTTACTAAATCCAATCAGGTGGGCCGTCTGCCTGTTTGCCTGCTTCAGGTGTAAAAAAAAATCTAGCTGAACATTATTTGATTTAAGTTATGTAACATGGATTTTCCCTAAAGACCACTTTAAAAAATTTAACGATAACTATAGAAAATAATAATGGTTGAATACGAAAAATTATAAGCCTAGCGACAAAATACACTAAAATGATCACGATACGTAATGAGTAATGACAGTGATATTTAAATAAGTAGCACAGATTACTATGATTAGATATAGATAAAACTTGCTTTAATTATTTTTGTTTTCGAAGCAAAGAAATCAATGTAAACTTGTGCCTTATGACGTCATCGGAGAAATAACTTTAAAATCGAATTATAAAAAAACTAACGCTTAAAATACAAAAATATTCAAATTAGTATCTTAAAATACCCTATTTTACGTAATAAAAATACAAAATCAGAGGGTATTTTTTTGTGAACAATCCCCATTGTTGTGTGAGATAATAAATAAAGTTTCTTTTTCTTCTTTCATTGTTAGGGAAATTGTCTGTATGGAATCAAATAAAAATAGTTTGGTTGCAGAACTGTAAGGAGGAGTAACAAGCAAAAAAATCACGTTCTAGCAATAATGGTACATGACAAACAGGGAAACATCAATGAATATTTAATTGTATTTAAAGTTGCATGTTTTGAGTATTATATTTTATCTAAACACTACAAATTCCCACATAAAACACCCAAACAACACAACACTTAAACATAAAACACCCAAATATAGCACCCGTACTACTTGGTGTTCCGGTTCCTTCCTTCCCTGTTCCTTCCTTCCTTGTTCCTTCTTCCCTTGTTCCTTCCTTCCTTTGCCTTATGCCAGGGCTACGGAAAAAGTGGAAGCTTGACCAACTCCGCGTGCTCTGGAAAATGAGGGAACATGGGCCACATCTATTGCCCGGAGGGAAGTATAAACTTCAGCGTCATTCCTCTATATATTGTTTATCCACAAGGTAAGCAAGTAACGTGGGTGTTATGAGTAATATGCAACGGACCAGCAAACACCTAGACCATAGATAGTAAATGAAGGAAAGTTTGTTTACGAAATTTACTATGTCGGAAAATGAATCCACGACCTCTCCGTTCCTGTGCGCTATGCTGGCAAAGGCTAAGCCCAGTCAGCCATTGAGACCGAATTATATATTTATTCTGTTACTAACAAACATATTAAAATCACCAGATTATCTTCGAATGTCCTATAACTTAAGTTTGCCTGGAAGAGATCGATAATGTCGCCTAATATTCTGCCTGTTAATATTTTAATTAATGTTTTGTGTCTCTTATTTTGGTGAGCTATTGCTCACCGAATTTCAGATTAATAGTTAACACTTTATTAAGTGTTATCTATTAATCTAAAATTCGAAAATTAATCTAATTAACTTTTCAAACAAGTGATTAATAGGTTAAAGGATTCCTTTCAATCAATAATTTTAAAACCGTTAAAAATAATCAATTTCTTATCAACAAATCTTTTTCAAACGCATTGTATGTTCTGTCCCACGCAGTTTATCACAGATTTATGTTATTTAGATTTTAATCAACACTAATTATAACCTCAGTAGATAATAAAATTTAATCAACCGGCAAAGGATTTGTTTTTTGTCCTGTAGATGGGATACTTGATAGTTTAAAAGAAATTTAAATTTTGTTCATACCTTGATTGGGTGATAAAATTTGTTTCATGGTTAAATTTTACGGCATAGTAGGAAAGCTAGGAAGCGATAAATTATTAAATTTTAATTTAATAAAAAAATTAATTACACTTATTCATTATAAGCGGCGAGATTTATTCCTTAGTATGGTGTGTATTTTATTACATTTATAATGTGCTGATGATGAAGAAACCATCTTGAAAGATGCAAACCGATAAAGTAGTATTACCGAATTGTAATATCAATCTAAGGTGAAGGTATAGTGGTAAATTTTCTAAATTGAAGAAGCTCAACTAGGGTTGCCAATCGTATATAGTATATGTATACACGAGTATAGTATGGTATCGTATTTTATTCCGTATAAACATAAAGTATCGTACTATATTTTAGCCAATTGTACTATATATTATAGAAAAATAATATAGTACGAAATGTACTATATTTTCATCGCTAATTCAACTGTCGCACTTTTTGTTCGGCTACTTGTGATAAGTTTAAAAATAATAGATCATTGCTGGATAAAACAAAAAGTAATATTTAATACACATGGAAAATAGACATGGAATAATGAAATAAATAAAATATATAATTAATAGTGAAAAAATGTGTACTATTTTTTTCATCTAAATTTCCCAAAAGTACTATATTATTACAGCTTAAAAACAAAAATACTAGATTTTCTTCAAAAAAAGGTGGCCACCCTAAGCCCAACAGGGGGCGTGTACGGGCTAAAATTATTAGAAAAAAAAATCGTTTCCAAATGTGATATATATCAACAAATTGGAATTGTATGCGCGGCTACGAAGTTAAAAAAACCCCGAATATTCCTCACACACGAAACCGCTGAAGATAATAGCATAATTTTGTTGCCTTCTGTTGCTGTGTAAATGTTTGTTGAATAATAATAAATAAGTACAGAAATTCGATTAAAAGGCTAACCCAAAGCTATGTCCTAGCACTATGTCCGCCTTTGGCTTAACAGGTTTATATCTTGGACATATCTTGAAACCAGCTCAATCAGTGACTCTCACCAAAGTCAGTATCTTTCAGGGCGGCCGCCATTTAATATAAGTTCATCAACTCACTGAAATTGCAAAAAATCCATTATTTTTTAAGTGTCTTTTTATTTAACACCGCAAAACGAATCCGACCACAAAATAGCGACATCTTTCTTGAACCAAAGAGAAATAGGGGGGACAGAGATAGATATACATACATACCAGTGTACAAAAAGAGAAGGAAAAACGTATGTATCAAGAATATGTGTGTGAAGTTTGAACTAGAGACGGCGGTACCTGACTTAATAATCATTGTTCACCATTAAATAATAAACAGAAATGAGGGCATATACTCGTAGTAGTTTGCAGTGTCGGAATGCCAGGCATGATTCCGACAGGATTGATTATGAGTTTTTAGACTTACTACAAGTATAAAAAAGAGATTGCAAATGTCTACAGATGATGGTGACCACTTTCCAACAAGGCTATTAGCATGTCTTCTGTATTCCAGATAAATAATAATAAGCAAACACATACATTGTATACCTCGTTGCGAAATAAGTTATGCATGTGTAATAGGTACAACGAATAGCGTTGGGGACGTTCTAAGACACCCAGACCTTAAAGTCAACAACGTACAGTTAGTTTACAAAATGACAATGCCCATTAAGTATAAAGTATTGTCCCAGGTTGAAAAACTAGTTGCCAGTAAAGTTATTTGTTGTTTTAAATAGATAATTAAACATACTTTTCGGAAAACAAAGAATCGTTTCTGTTAAACACTTCTTTAAGTATTCTGTGGACTGTATATCCATAGGTCGCTGATTCATATCCGGCTCGAAGGACCAAAAAGAATATGTTAAGTATTCATTTCCTGTGGAATGTAATTATTTTAATAATAAAAGTAAACTGAATATGCGTAATATAATGACTATTTTTAATGGGAGGAGAGGGGAGGGAACATAAAAAAACAAAAGAATATCTATATTCTAAATTCAAACACTAAGTATATTTGGTGGCCAGTACTATGTCGCACGTAAAAAATAACTATTTCTTGAAGATTCCAACAATTTCAAAATAACTTGCGAATGTTAAAATGTGCGATGTGCTTGTTGAAGAGCACCTTAACGAAAGTGAGCTAGGTTTGTTAAGGCTTTTTTTTATCCCATTCAACCACAAAGCTTACAGAATGAAATTAAATGCCAGTATTATCGCCAATTCGATCAGTAGCGTTCGTCGGTACCAGTCACAAGAGGGAATTGAAAGTGAATGAATAACAACAGCGAAATTTCGTTTTCGATGCACAATAACAAACTGGCATGAAAGGTCGCGAACATGCGTACAAAGAGCGCGTGTTTGTGGGCACCATGATTTCAAGAGAATTTGTGAATATTATTACTAGTTAGTGGGACTAGAATTAAAATACCGTTAGAATTATTATAGACTTTATTGGAACTATACAAACACGTATAACACAGGTACAAATATAACCGAATACAACAAATCCCAAACGTAATGCAGAAGTTCGTAATTAATTAAAACGCGCAAAGTCAATGTATACACGTCACGCCTGTATCGTAGTTATAGCTCAACTGACCCACTCTCTCAATCAGGCCGTCGTTTTATACTTCACAAATGCAAATGTGCCCGCCCGGCAACGTCGACACAATTACCTAGAATTAGCTTGTACTTGTAATCCGCAACAGATAGCTAATGATGCTTTCTGAACTAGCACTATAGGGCAATAGTCTGTTCTCCACAAAAACTAGAAACGTATGCCAATAAATAAGTAAACAAAAGAAGATGATCCTAAAAGGATTACAATTAGTTCAAATTCCGACAGGTAATAAAATGTGCTTTAAAGATCTGTACGTGGAATTTGTCTTTGTCGGGGCCTAAGTTGTAACAATATTAACTAGTGTTTTATACAAGGCTTTACAACAGTGATAATTGGTAGATCCTAGTCTTTATTGAAAACAAGCAAGCAACGCAGATTACTTCACGTATTTTTTTACCAAGGTTCTATTCGCTCCCGAAATAAGTATTCGAATTTATAACAGATACTATCCCATGTGCCGGGATAAAAATTATCGAATGTTCATTCTCGGTAATTAAGCTTACATACGCGTATTAGGCTAAACGTTATAAACATATATAATAAGTGTGCGCAATCAAACCACTCATTTAGCAATCTAGTTAAGGAACACGTCTTTAAAAGCACCTAGAACAGAAAAATATGGCAAAAAAAATATTTTATGTGAAGGAGCCAATTTTTACAATAATTTACCAAAAGAAGTAAAGGAGCTACAAAATATAAATTCCTATAAAAGGAAATTAAAAAATTGTATTTCAAAATTTTTATATTAAACAAAAAAACAATTATTTACAGGAGGCTACTCAGAAAATCTAGTTATTATGTTTCTCTCTATCTCTAGCTATTATTGTTATTTTTTATTTATGTCCACTCGCTCTTAGATTTATAGGATTTATGTTAGAATATAAATTATTGTATCTCATATAAGTGAACTGTAATGTTCTTTTCAGAATAAAGCTCTTTAAACCCAACCCAAAATGCAATGATCTTACGATTCAAATATGTCGTAACTGTCTATTCTATTCTATGTATTTTATGTATGTCTGTATATTCTATTAACAGTCGCGGAATAAAAAGTCACCTTAAAGTGGACTTTTGTTCTCACGAGTACAAGAAACAATGTTTCCAACATTTTAATAAATGTTACGTTTACAAACATAGAAAGATGAAGAAAGAAAATAGCAATGTTGACAATGATAGACGCTGAGAACAACAATAATAAACCTCTTTGTTTATTATTGTTATGTAATCACTACGCTTAATAATAGTTAAATGGTCAAACGATAAATAAAAAGGTTTAACATGAGCCCAAAACAATCTTTTTAGACAAGATAGAAAATCAAACAACTTTGATTTAGCTAATTTCAAACTTTATTGTGAAACAGTAAAGCATAATTTTCTGTGGAACAGTTCTGTTACTTAGTTTGAAAAGGTTACATGTGCTCGCGTAGCATTAAAAGAATCAATTTGAAAAATGCCGAAATTTTCATACCACGACTGTACTTGTATTAATGTATGTTAAATCTATGTTTATGTACTTACTATTTGCGCCCGCGGTCTCAGCCGCGTGGTGATGGAAAATTGTTATATTTTAGATAATTTACACTATATCTTTAAAAAAATATACCCTATGTGTTATTCTGATGTGTAAACTATATTATTGTAAAGTTTTATCAAAATCCATTAAGTACTTTTTGCGTGAAAGAGTAATAAACATACATACATTCTTACAAACTAGAGCTATGATGACATAGCTCTATAGGATGAGTTAGAAATAAGTTACCAAACTCATTTGTTTGAAATAGTAGTATTATTATTTAATAATTAATAATAATACTTACAACAACTTAAGCAAACAGAGTAATATTTTAATTGTATTTAATTTTGTACTGTGAATTCTGAACAAATACTAATTCCTTTCTTTCTATGAGTAGTCAAGAGATTTAAAATTACACAAACATTCCTCGCGTTTTCATAATTAAAGTTTTTATTCATTAGAATATCCTTAAAAAACTAAATAATTGGTTACAATGTAACGTTAACCCAGTTATGCGGGCACGCCTTCAGTTTCGGGCCACGATGCCTCATTGGGGCTGTTGTTCAAATTATTAAGCGATCTGGATCATTGACCTCTCAAATCGATGGAATTTAAAACAAAAACCTACCTACCTGAACCACAGAAAGAAGGAAAAAAAACTTTATTTGCAGAAAGCGTACGAGACAGATACTTGAACCACTCTTGTTCGGTCTTTGTCTAGTATAAAGTAGGTAGAATATCGCTCTATCAATTTTGCTGTTTTGGACACTTACTATCAACGTTTTGACCAAGACATATCGCACCGTGCGTTTACTATTTAAACATATTTTATACTAGTATAATTACTGGCCGTGTACTACGTGTACTAGTATAACTTATTGTATAATACTGGTCTAAAGAAGTGATGCTCCAAAGTGAATTTGGAGCAGTTTTCCTCTGTGTGCTGCAACCTGCAAGCAAGCCAGGAGAGGGCGGATCTCAAGGTTGGTGGAGCTTCTGTTATGGTAGTGCAAGGGTCCGGTTCCACAGCCTTAATATTATTTTAATGATTTCAGTTGGTTCCTGGAAGTGAATATACTGTAATTAAGAGATTTATGGTCTAAAAACTTGTTTTATAAAATGGGACAGAACTGATTTCGGCCTCAGACAAACAAAATAGGAAGAACAAGCCCCGGGCTCTTAGTGTGAAGCTAGCTAAATGATTTTCAAATAATAATCCGATCACGTCGCAATGCGTTAGGAGAACTTAGTAGTAAATAATCGAATTAGTACGGATAAAGCTGGAATAGTTTTTAGATTTTTACCCAGACACAAAACATGTGTATACTAAATAAGTACGCACATAAGTTTGTAAAAATGCTTCATATCGTTTGATACTTTAGATCACGTAGAATCCGTTTATACTTTCATTCGTCTAAGACTTCGATATAAACAGATCTGAATCTTTGGTACCAAAAAATATTATTTTTCTCAACGGGAAAGACCAAAAGAGGGGATTCTTAAATACTCGAGTCTATCTTACCAGACCAGGAGTCATTTTACATTTTAATATACACTTCTTGCAATCTTTAAGCGAATTAATCATTACGCACAGCGCGTACCAAAAGGGTTACACAAACCATAGCAGTGTCTTATTCCAATACTGAGGGATTGACAAACAACCGCAAATTGCTACAGTTGTACACAAATGTATAATCTTTATGATGAAAACACTTAAGTCTATTTTGCTCTGACTCTGGTGGTATAAACTGCAAAAATACATGTGTTTCCTCGTCCTTCACCGTATTAATAGCGGTTGCTTATTCAGATGTCCAAAGGACTCCCCTCATTTCGTAATTTATGGTTACAGTGGATTAATGTATAAGCTTAGTATGCCGCGTATTTGTTTAGGCAAGAAATGGGTGTGATTTTACGATGTAAAATCAGCATTTTGTTAGTGTCATAAATTACCTAGTATTTATGACTAGTGTTTAATATTTCAAAACATAAAAAGTTACTTGACATGAAAGAAATTTTTAAACGCTTCGAAGTTTCCATGAGTCTTAAACGTCCCATAGTTTCCACGTATCACGGCTCGCATTAGCTTAGAATTCCTATGTTATGCAAAATATTAAAAAAATTCAATCAAAATATCTTACGTTCATTGTCGTTATCAAAAGTACACATTTATACAGAATTTCACGATATTGGTCCATATTTAAGGTAGTAAATATCCTACATCCCAAATACTACGGAACATGTTTAAACTAAACTTTAAGTATAATATATTAAGTGTAATTAAAGTTTCACCAAGGGTGGTTATAAGTTTAAAAATAAGATTTTTTATCTGTAGATGAAAAGTTAGATGACGCAATATCTACGATTCTAGTAACTCCATATGTATCTCACCAGACCACCATCTCACAACTCACTCACCTCTCTTATTGACTTAAAATAATAACTGTCAATAAAACCATCGTTACAGGTTTTCAAGACTAAAGTGCTTTTTCATCCTGCTATAATTAAACATGCATGGAGTACCACGTCCATTGAGCTAGTAGTTATTATATCCAATTACCACATCTATTTTTTTAGTTCTACTTGCTAATGCCATTGTACGTATATAGCTGCACACATGAAACACCTTCGTTCCCTTTATCCATATAGAGTCAGTAAATGATCTTCAAAAACTGTTATGGCATAAATGTGTTGTGGTCTTTTTTCTCTTGGCCATTTGAGGAAGAGGAGGTTGGGGCCTCGAGGAAAATCTTCTGGCCCCGACTTTTACTCGAAGGGCAACTACCCGTCGGTGACGGGGATTTTAGCTATTAGAGCCTTCCTTCATAATATTGGCTCTCGTTGGCCAGTCTGTGGCATCCGATAGCCTTCGCAGGCTTTGCGTTGGCTTCATCTGCGACTTAGTCGGCGTTCGTAAAAATAAATACAAACAGACGAAAAGGATATGACAAAACATACAGCTAAGGTGAAGCATGGTAAGTTATAAACGCTGGTCTTAAAAAACTGATAAAGCGTTATACTAAAAGCGTACATACTATACCTGCTAATAATAGTTCAAAGTTCCATCTGGTGTTAATCTTTATAAACCTTAAGACTTATTCCTTGACATTGCTCAAGGTCATGGACTAGATGAAATAAAACGAAACATCCATAAAATTAACACCGAGGGGGATGAACATTTTTATAATGGTCCAAAAAACCACTTTCTAAAGATTTTAAAAGCACCTTAAAGAGCCCGAATAAAAGGGATTTTGATTCCCAGGGACACAATTTTGTATTTATAACGCGTGTTCCCTTGATAGCAAAGGGTGTCGTGTCACGTACGCTACTTGTTTCTTAAATATGCTCAATTTCAACCTTCTTACTATAATGATAAAGTTAAAAATGTACTATGAATTTTGTTGTAGAGTTTAACTGTCAATGGCTTGTAATGTCATCAGCAATCTTTCTAAGAAGCCACCCAAATCTGAAGATTACAAAAACTGAGATTAATCTGGCTCGAGGTGTGAACTCGCTTGTTAAGTATCTTTTTCCTACAAATTTTAATAATTCTATAATTTTTTGTGACATTAATTTTGTTTTATGATATATGACGTGCGTACATATTCCACAAATTAAAATGAAAATA
Source organism: Dendrolimus pini (assembly GCA_949752895.1). Classification (NCBI taxonomy): domain Eukaryota; kingdom Metazoa; phylum Arthropoda; class Insecta; order Lepidoptera; family Lasiocampidae; genus Dendrolimus; species Dendrolimus pini. The sequence continues at coordinate 14,939,109 of OX457140.1, read as the reverse complement.
AACCTTCATAAAGTAGGAAGAACGGGAAATGAAGTGCCGAAAACCTATGGAAATTATGTGCAATAAATATATATTTATATCTGAAGATTGGACCATACATTAGTGGCCTAAATTCCGAAGATGTTACCTGTAATAAAAAGAAAAAACAATGAACTATCGGAAGTACGTTTAGAGGGCCGCGTATATCCTTACTCGGCTCGTCATAGCATCTCTTTGGAGATCAGTACCCTGGTACGATAGGTGGCGTGTGGGATTCGTCACGTTGGAGCAAGTGGGATGCGTTAAGGCGAAAGACGGAACATCCAGAGGTTTTAGTGGGTATCCTTAACTCGGGAGTGGCAATAGCATGGCAACAGTTCTGAATGGGTATGATAGTGCCACAGTTCCAGTCGCAAATTATCCCCCCAAGGTTCTGCCCTTGTCGCGGCTTAGTCCTCAATCGGATTTCCCCTGGTATAAAAGTGGCATTCGTCACGTTGGGGTGGTAATAGCTTACCACCTCAATGTGACGAATCCCACACACCACTACCGCACTTCCCCCGTGGTGGCAAGTCGTGAAGCAGATTTTCTATCGTTAAAAAAAGCTTATTAATAGATTTTACTCGAAAATTTGTTGTATTGCACAATTAAGATCAACTATAAAGTTATACAATTATCTATATATACTAATACTAGCTGTGCCCGCGGTTTCACCCGCGTGGTGATGAAAAGTCGTTTTATTTTTGATAAATCAATCTATATCTTTATAAATTATAGCCTATGTGTTATATTATTGTAAAGTTTCATCAAAATCCATTCAGTGTTTTTTGCGTGAAACAGTAAAAAACATACATCCATACGTCCATACATTCTTACAAACTTTCGCGTTTATAATATTAGTATAATCCTTACTAAATAATAAATAATAAATGCGAAAGTTTAGGTGGATGTTTATTACTTAATCCCGTCCTAACGGCTAAACGGATCTGGATGAAATTTGGGACAGAAATAGATTATAGTCTGGAATAACAGGCTACTTTTTATCCCGGAAAAATATACGGTTTCCGTGGGGTAACACTAACGCGACTGAAACCGCGGGAATAGCTAATACTTATTTTTTTCATATAGGATTGCTTCTTCTCCTTAACAGCAATAACACGTTGCGATGTGTACATAGACTAGGAAGTAAAATAAAATTTTAACCTATATGTATGACCTTCAAAAAGTGTTCTCCAGTGGAACTTATTTTGAATAAAAACTTTTGAATTTGATGATATTTATACCCTAATATTAAAACAACAAGGGTAGATGAAATGTTTTTAGGCAACATTTTTGGACTTATGGCCAAAGCTAATCTTATGTTTGAAGCTTCGAGGATCATCCATACATCAACAAAACGTCAGGTAGCGACAGAAATGCACCCATCCGATTAGCATCCTCATATCTCCAATTTTTTGTAGCCTGTGCATGATTTTTGGGTTGTTTTCATTCTTTTTTACGATAGACAAGGTTTTGTATCTGTCAGTTCTTATGTCAATTTACAATATTTTTGCCTATAAATGAATTTAAGATTAAAAATACAAAATTTCTCAAGAGGCCTCGGTTAAAGGATTGGAACAGGATGTGATATTCAGGAATTGGATTATGAAAAAAAAATAAGTTTAATTAAGATTGTTTTTGGTGTAATCTTGAAAGAACGAATATTTATGTTTTGTTTTGTTAAACAAGGGATTGTTACTGATTAAATAGTTGTAGGATATTAATTGCTTTTAAAACAAGAATTAATTAATGTTTGAAAATCTAATATATTTTTGTTTTATTGTGAAACAAAAAATACAGTTTTATGGGTTTCCGAAGCACAAGGTACCAAACGAAAAATGCGATATCTCAAAATCAATGTAGCTTGTCAAGTTTGTATTTTTCCCTGGGTCTTTAAATTCATAACTGCAAAATCATTTAACAGAAATTAAACTTTATCGCAGGACCTTTTGATCCCTTGGAATTTAATTGCCAAAGATTTTTTTGTATAACAACTTTTTCAAGTGTAACTTTGAATGATAATAGGATAAAATACGACTCGTAATCAAATAAGTCTTTTAAATCGTAAAAATTTTATGACCCTATGTGTAAGCAGGATATTAAAATGGTCATAAAATTTTGTCTTGTTCAGAATGAATGAAATTAAGAACAGATGTTTAAAGTGAGACTGTGTGAAATTTTGCAGATATATTTGAGATATAATTATCATATTATAATAATATAAAAATTAAAAATATCAACATATCAACGGATCAGTAGATCCCGTAAATATCTTGGTTTTAAAATGTTATGATCCTAGAACATTTTTAGCTGCGTAGTTCATTCTGCCTAGAAAATCTGTCTTTCATTTTAAATTAAATTAAACATATATGTAGTTAGAGATATTATAAATTTTCTCTGGTCTAACATTGAAACTACCTATGATTTGGACATTTCTAAAAAAATGGTGGTACTTTTGTTCCATTCAATTAAATTAGTCTGAACGATGTATGGTATTATCGATGAAATTTTTTTTGGGGTCCATAGTTCAATAACAAAAAGAGCGAGGTTCTTCACTTCTACAACTCTTTTTCAATACATTGTGATATGCTAAGAATGTAGTTCGCAAAAAATTTACTCCCAAATCAAAACTTGACAGTTAAGACAAAGCTATTTAGTTAAAGCAGATCACAGAGTACATATATAATAAAGAAGCAGATAAATATTAAATATCTTTCGGATTTCTTTAATGCGATCTCCTAAATAAATAACATACCTAGTAATGTAGCCACTTGCTTATCCAACTCAGCTAAAAGCGTGATATTTATCCAACGGAACTAAAGATTGCAGGATGACCTCCAACGTTGCGATATATTGTGCGACCGACAAAATGTCGCACATGTCTGCTGGCGCCATTGGACATTGATAAAGGCCCTTTTGTTACAGATACTGCTAAATGGCCTGAAACACTATACGATAATGCATTCAGTTCTGTGTTGTACGTACCTAATTTATTTATCTATAACAACATTTTATTATAAGACGATAGAGTTTTTGGATGAATGTATGTTAATTTCTCACACAATTCTATCCTTGCAGAAACGGAGAAAGAATACAATTTCCTGCGGCCAAGCGGCCTGTCGTAAGAGGCTACATAACATCCCACAGTCAGGAGCCAGGTGATAGTGTATTTACCCGCCTAGATGGCTACCATCCCTAGTCTAGAGTATCCTGCCATATCAAACTTGAGCTGTGTTCCGACATTAGTGGCCAGGTTCCTGTCTACTTTTGTAGAACAGCAGCGCAATTGTACAATATTATTAAAACTCCTAAGAACAGCATCCCAAACCCTGGGTCTCCTTAGATCTTGTGAGGCGGGCACGGCTTACCTCAAAATTGGTTTTCACTTCAAAAAGTGTCGTTTTGTAATATGATAAAAAAATAAATTCGTTGATTAGAGTGTCATCTACCGCACTTGCAAATAAATGGAGCATCTAAGAGAGGTCTTGGTCACTTGTGAGTTGTGAAGTGTGGCCTAGAGTGTGTTGTGAAGTGTGGCCTGTGAGTGTAGAGAGAAGTATATAACCGTAGACATTACCAATTACAACATGAAGCTTCGTATAAAAACTCCTTCGATTTAATTTTGTTTCTTTATTTTTTTTCAATCTGCGTCTATGAATGTGTAATTAAAGCATTAATAACTTTGCACAAATACGTCTGGAGCCTTTCACAAGTGTGGCGCCATTTTTCAATGTGCATTTAAAAAGAAATCTACAATATTGACAATAGGATTTTTTATTGCAGCTTTACATTTATCGAATATTTATAAGTGTCGATCAATAATAATTACTATAGATATAAATTGGGCTTTTTCTTTGAATGTCTTTTACATATTTTGTGTTGCTTAAAATAGGCATACAGCAGATGGTTGACCTGATTGAATGGGGTCACTGTCACGATCGAACGTTATCGCTAGTTACCGGGCGGCCTGTTGTAAGAGGTGCCAAGAACCCCACAGCCAGGTGGTAGAGTATTTACTCGTCTGGATGGCTACTGCCCTTGGTCCGGAGCGTGCCGCCATAACAACGGTGAGTTGGCATTTGACCGGCATTAAAGGCCAGATTCCAGTTGGTATTTAGAGTGTGGCAGCACGATTGCAGTACCTAATGTCCATAGGCGATGGTAATCGCTTTTGATCGGGTGGGCTGTCTGCTGAATTCACGCAATAAAGAACCTTCGTTATAAATAATAAAACGTAAAAAAATGAGTGAAGGGTTTGTTATGTAGGGCTTAGGAGCTTTTCAGAGCTATTTATTTTATTAGGAGATTCTTGTTTCTAGTATTTTATTCCATACTATATATCTAGTAGCTACTTAAGAATATTTAGTACGTAAAGATAGTATGGCGTCAGGTATGCTCAGAAAATCACTTTAAATACCGTGTACATCAGTAGTACATTACTAGTTGAACATTTAGGATAACCTTTTTATACATTTCTTTCATATACATAATTTAAATTAACATTGTAATTCTTCTTTTCTGGTCGAGACGAAAATTATTTTCTTGTATTACTATTAATCCAGACATTAAATAATTTAACTTGAAACAAAGCCCATCTTCATCATTGCGCCCATCCGCCACCTAATGGTGATCGAAATTATTTTCTGTATATTAATGTGAATTCATATATTAAATATTTTATGAAAAACCAAGCCCTATCTTCTTCATTGGTTCCATCCGCCGCAAATGTACTTGCATTGAAATCATCACATCAGAGCTCTAAGTCTGCTATTACAATCGGGTCGAAACTGTTAGTAATAGGAGTTATTATAGCACTATAATAGTTGCTTTTCCGTACTAAAGTAACTATTATAACGCCAGTTTATGACCATTTCGACACGACGAGATCTAACTTGCAAGCAACCAAAGCAAGTAGGAAATACTTCTCGTACAATCCTACTCCTAGACTCCAGTGTGGTCAATCACAACAGTCAGCATATTATAATTATTATAAACAGTTATAACTTTTGAAACATTTTAAATTTATTGCAAACATACGGATGCTTCGTGGGATTTAAAGAATTAATTATGTTAAGTTTTACATATTATTTATAATTTTTAATAATGGGAATTCCTAACATACTCGTCAGCCATTATATATAATTAAAGATATTAACATTCAAAACATAGTCATATAACTTATGCGTCGAGGGAGTTATGTGTTAATTTGAAATGCTAATTATATTAGTGGTGTATTATTATAATATTATGTTTTATTTATATGATTTTGATAGTCGCAGTGGTATCATATTTTAACACATTAATTTTACCACTGTGTGTATTATAGGGTACATGTATATATATAATACAGTTAAGACAGACGACACAAGAAATGAACAAGATAAAAAAAACACTTTTATAAATATATTTTAATATTTTCATATATATATTTATGTGTATATATTGTTACGAGTTGCGAGACTCGAATTAAAATGCCGTTGGAATTGTTATAGAGTTTATTAGCACTACACAAACATAGGTACAACATGCATAAGCATTACGTTTGGATTTGTTTGTTGGTCGTAATTCAATAAAATGCGCGAAGTCTGTCACTATTATATTTCCGATCGTACACAGGTCACGCCTTGATCGTCGTTGTCGCTCAACTGACTCCTCTCTCAATCAGGCAGTAAAATGTAATAAATGCAATAATGTAATAAATCAGGTAATAAAATGTGTTTTTACAGATTAGGAGTGGAATTTGTTTCTGTCGGAACCTACGTTGTAACAATATATACGAAATAATTATGAAACTGGTTTTATTTTAACCGTCCTACAATGAAAAAATTTTTTTTTTATACAAATAGGTACTCCAATATGTCAAAAATTACTTAATAGACCATGGTCATAGGTTGAAAGGTTTTTTTAAGTGTTACCACATACCCCATCGTTCAAAACTTACAAGGGAGGTAGCATTTATAGGCTTCTTTAGTCATTTTGGAAAAAAAAACAAAACTTTATCAATTTTTATTAGGCCTTTGTTGCCGAGAGAGTATGCTGCCATAACAATCTTGGGTTATGTTGCGATATTAGTGGCCAGGTTCCAGTCCCCTATTCGAGGTCAGTACATTGATAGTGGCTTTGGTGATGCACATAGCCATAGGCTAGAATAACCACTTTCCATTAGGCTTCCCTGATGGAAAGTGGTTACTGTCACCTCCACCTTCCACAATGCTGTATGTAACATCGTGGTTACACGTGTTTGAAACTTAAAAGCATTTATTTACTTTTAGTTGAATTCATTTTATATCCTTGAAAATCAGCTGGTGATGACGCGGAAATGAGCGTGAAAAACGGAAATGTTTAGACGCACTGAAACTGGCAGGAAGAGCACGATAGACCTTGGCGTTGTTATCTGTGCTCTGTACAATTCGCTGAAATAAGTAATGTGGAAAAACACAACAAATATTATACATTTTATATAATTGTGACGTGGTAAAGCCATGCTGGAATTATTATATTGACTACAGCTCGCTAGGCAGGCTATATTTCGATATTTTGCAAGATTTATATTCATATGCTGTAGCAACTGACCCGTGCCTACTTCACTGGGCGACAAATTAACATAAGTTAACATATAATTACTATGACTAACTTTCAGAAGGAACTCACAACGATCACGTTCATGACCAGTTTTTTCCCGTTCCACTTGATTGCGGGCGTTACAATCATAAACTCTAGTGGAACGGATTATAGGGCGTTGATGTCATAAACGACGAAATACACAAATGTCATTGGCTGATTTCAAAATCGAACCTTTTCCAATGTTAAAGAGAATTAATGCTTTCTGGTGTTGACCAGAAAATCCAGACCCATGTCAAGAGGTGGGTCGCTGAGTCGCGTAAGCGCTGTGTGATCGAAAATTATGACATCATTAGTGACGTTGTCGCCACCACCATAACGACCGCGGTCACCTTGTGGAACGGCTGACAGAGCATTTTGGGTGTTGTGATATACTTACGGAACCGTATACTTAAGGAACGCGTTCTATAACAGCGGTTACCATAGCAAAGGCTACCAAGGCAATGATCATCATAGCAACGGTTACCGTGCGCCACCTATAACTATGTAGACTAAGTACGACTGTACGCACAGCCGTTACAATTTTCATGTGGGGCGGACAAAGTTTGCATGTCCAGTGTACACACACAGAAACTCCCAGAATAACAGCGCGTGGCGGTGCAGTGGCGACACGATGGTAGCCTTATGTATGTAATTCATGAATGATATACTAAAATTCATGAACAGTGAACTAATAGGAACGGTGATTCGATTGCTAACAACGAAGATCGAAAAGTTATAATGGTCGAGTAGTAATAATAACAGTATTAAATTGAACTAGTTCTGTGGCCGAATCGTACTAGAAAGTAGCACTCACTTGGATAATCGAATAAGCATAAGACTACAAGATAGTGGTGTAAACGACAGTGCCGTCTACACGAGTACAAGTCCCGCGCGTATTTAGTGGCGAGTACAGACTATAGTAGAATTATTTTGTCCATGCAGTTTGGGTCATAAAATAAAGTGAGTATTTCGCTCTCTCTTCCACTCACGGGCCTTATGGGCGGGCATAGTGATGCGCAATATTGTTGTCGATTAACGTTATCGATAGTGTATTTAGTTTTGTCATTTTGTGTATTAGTTATAAAAATGAAAAAAATTTAGATAAAACAACGTATTTGTTGAAATAAGAATAATAATGACTTATAATAAATTATTAATTAGGTATCTATGTTAAAAAAACTATAAGTATAAAAGTTTAAAATGTAACAAGTTTTATTAAAAATAAATATAAATACTTATATCTAAGTTTAAAATTAACAGCCAAAAAGATAATAATGATTTTTATAAGATTGATAATCTTTCTTTGATAAGAATGAGTTTTTATCGATAATGGCGTTGCACCCGCGCAACACGCTCACCGCCTTAGCCGGGCTGAGGCCGAGCTTGATTTATGACTCAAACTGTACGGACAAAATAATTCTACTATAGTGCAGAATATAATCGATACTAAAGTGTCTGGTTACTTTGCAACCTTGCTTCGGATGACGCTTGGCCGTGACAAAGTGGCTGGAACGATCGACTCTTATATACTTATGTCTGAATGCAGAAACGTGATACATTTATTTTGTACTAGTATTTGCCCACGACTTTATGTTCTTTGGACGAATAGCGAAAAAAAAAACATGCTATTATTACCTACTAGCGGCCCCGGCAGACGTTGTCCTGCTCTGAAAAAATAAAAATCTATGACTTGGATTGGGTTCCAATTGCGAATCTAAACCATCCGCGAACCCAACCAAACACACAAAAAAAATATCACCAAATTTGGTCCAGGTGATTGGGAGGATTCTAGAACCCGATCTCAGCGCCACCTACCGGATCCAATGGGATAAAAAGTATCCTATGTCCGTTTCCTGGTTCTAAGCTACCTCCCCACCAATTTTCAGCCAAATCGGTACAGCCGTTCTTGAGTTATAAAGTGTAACTAACACGACTTTCTATATATATATATATATATATATATATATATATAAAGATGGCTGTCAGGCGAGAGGCTTACATTTGAATGCGAAGAAAACAAAGGTCATGGTGTTTGAAAGAGAAACAACCAGAACGAATGCAAGGATAATGGTCGATGATGTTATGCTGGAACAAGTGAATGAGTTTGTATATCTCGGATGTGCTTTTAGCAGGGATGGAAGGTACACCGCTGATATAGAAAGAAGAGTGAATTTGGGGAATAGTGTGAATGGAGCGTTAGGTAAACTTCTAGGCGCTAAGAACCTCAGTCAGAAGGCCCAGCTTGCCATAAACAACTCGGTGCTGGTACCTACGCTCACGTACGGAAGCGAGAGTTGGGTATGGAAGAGAGAGCATGAAAATAGAGTGAACTCGGTCGAGATGCGAGCACTGCGCAAAATCTGCGGAGTGACGCTCGCAGACCGCGTTTGTAATACCGAAGTAAGAAAGAGAGTTGGTCTGAAAGAGAGTGTCGGGGTGAAGGTAAGGAAAGGAATGCTCCGGTGGTTCGGGCATGTGGAAAGAATGAATGATGGAAGAATGGCTAAACAGATATACAATGCAAAAGTGGATGGATGCAGAGGTCGCGGAAGGCCACGACATACCTTCCATGAACAAATTGATCGTGTACTAGCAGAAGGTGATGTCAGGAGCCTTAAAAACAGACGAGCGTGCATGAAAAGAGCTATGAATGTTAAAGAAGCAAGTGAGGTGTGTAAGAATAAGCCTAAATGGCGCTCTGTTGTTCGTGCCTACCCGGCAAGGGACATGGCGTGAAGTTATGTATGTATGTGTGTGTGTATATATATATATATATATATATATATATATATATATATATATATATATATATAATGTTTGATAAAAAAATGAACTATAAAAACCATCCAGCTCCTCGAGCCCATATGCAAATATGCTAATTCTTTAAGTGAAGTAAGCTCCAGCCTTTCGGTCTCTTGTTACACCGAACACTCGTTTTTTATGTATATATAAATGTTATTAATTTCAAATGCTACCTTTCAAATGTCTTAAAGTGTAGTAAACATAAACAATGCTTTTTACAATTTTGTTGCCAGTATAAAAACTCTAAAGTATTACCAGCTTTATGCATACATACACAATGAGAACAGTACACAGGAGTCAGTAAATTTTATACTTGACACGAATAAACTATGGATGTAAAGAGAATTGATGAAATAAAGCTCGGCTATAAAATTTGTAATAGATTTTTACGATGTCATTGTTTGTCATGCAAATATTGTATAGAGAATTGTTGTTTGTGTTTGAGATTTGAAACATGCAAGTAAACAAATGAAATATTGGTTGTAATTCGTGTAGTGTTTTTACTTTTCAACCAAATATTTTCTTATTGCCAAAATAGCAGATGGCGGACATACCATTATAAGTCTACATGTATTTATATACGTGTATATTTTGTTTTCAAATTCCTAAGACGGGGAAAACATCACCATATTGGGAATAAAGCGACTATCATGTAATATGGTATATTAATTATGTAGTTACTTAGGGGAACGGGGATAAAGACAGAAAACTTAAAATTAAAATATACAATTAACTAAAAAAATACAATTAAAAACTAAAAATAAACTAAGTTATAAATAGTATAGGTACGATATCATACATTGTGTAAGAAATTGCTGCCAGATGGGAGCGTGCCCAGAAGGCAGGCTGTATCCCACAGACCTAATGTTAAAGACAGATAATACATTTTTATCCCGAATACCATACCTAACTACCATAACGATACACAGCAACTTTCGTTGGTTGATCTGGGGCGTCCGAAAACCATCGCGGCCTTAGTCTTGGTCTACGGCTTCTATTGGCCTCTCTGCAGCTCCTGTTGGTCTCTTTGCAATATCTGCTGGCCTTTCTACGGCTTTACTTCTTCACAACCTCTTAGTATCGTCTTAATGAGGTTGTATAAGATTGAATACCAAAATTACTCAAATATATGCAACACTATTGCAAAAAAATCAAAATAACAATAGTTTTTGCTATAAGTATGAACATAACCTCGTGCATTGTATTACAATAATATTCAAATCGCCCGTTCATGGTAAAATGAAGGTCACAGATTTATTCTTATGGCTTTAGAAGGGCGGAAGATTTGCAGCCAGATGCGGATGTTGAACATTTCGTTTTTTTAGCCAAAGATAATATTAACAAATAGCTTTTTAGTTATTAATGGTGATTTAGTACGCCATTAAATATAATTGATATGTCTATTATTCTTTTGTTTAACAATTTAAAGTATAAATAAAATGGAAGCAGTATATTTCAGCACGAAGGTAGAGATATTTACAAATAGGTAGTTTCATTTTCCATAAATAATTAAGCCTTAATTAATGAAGGAACAGGGGTGGAAAATAACAGTTTATTTCGTTAATATTTGCTTTCATCTAAAGTACTGTTTCCATGTTAAAACGATAGTCTATAACTAACTCTATATGAATAAAACTGAGTAGAATTATTTTACATGTTACACAATAGGGTAATTGCGAAAAAATACAATACATATACTTGGGGGCTGAAATGTTTTTCAGTGTCAATGGTCGCATGGGATAGTCAGATCTTGAAATATCATACAAATAATTTACATTTATTAGTTATGTCATTAGATGGCTTGATAATGGTTTCAAAATTTATGATATTGGTGTCCCCGATATAACTTTCAAACAAAGGGTAAAATTCTTAAAAAGATAGATAGATAACACTCGATTGCTCACCAAATTACAATACAATTACAAAAATGACCATTACATTATTGTCATGGTAGAAACAATAGGCAGCCTTCTCGCTAGCAATCTCTTCCTGGCAACTTAACAAAGGAAAATAATTAATAATAAAAGAATAATTTAACCTAATCTGGCGATGTAGGTTAGGCTAGGTAAAAGGTTGCCTCCCCAGTGTGGGCAGACCGCCTGACGGCCCGCAACGCTCCGCTGTTGCGTCAGGCTCAGCGTATAATGGCCGTCAGGGCGATAAGAGGATACCGTACGGTGTCCTTCGAAGCGGCCTCTCTACTCGCCGGATCCCTCCCATGGGACCTGGAGGCCAGGGCGCTGGCGTCCTTGTATGTATGGCGCAAAGAAGCCCTGGCCAGGGGCACCAGACCCGCGCCTCGCGAAATCGAGGCGTGCAGGTCGGAGCTCCGCCAGGTCGCCGTGGGAGTTTGGGAAGATCGCCTCAGACGCCCCAGCGTGGGCCCCGCCACCATCGAGGCGGTGAGGCCCGTCCTGCAAGAATGGATAGGACGAGACTATGGCACCCTGACGTTCAGGCTGACGCAGGTCCTCTCGGGGCACGGCTGCTTCGGGAGGTACTTGTGTCGCCTCGGCCGCGAGGCAACGTCAGGGTGCCATCATTGCGACACAGGCGACGAGGATACGGCGCTGCATACCCTGCAGGAATGTCCGGCATGGACGGAGCAGCGCCGAGAGCTCGTCGCCTTCACCGGACTGGACCTTTCGCTCCCGGCTGTGGTTCGCACCATGGTCGGGAGCCACACCGGATGGGACGCCGTCTCCTCCTTCTGCGAGCACGTCATGTTTGCGAAGGAGGAGGCGGAACGGGAGCGTGAGCGCACTTCTCTGCTCCGCTCCCGACAAAGGAGGACGCGCCGACGCCGGAGGTCAGACCTAGACCTTCGGCCACCGTAAGCGGGCGGCGCGGGTGGGGCCTCTAGGGGTATAGAGGTTCTCACTCACCCGCACATGCCGTCGAGATGAGAGCGCGAGTGTTCCGCGCGCGCTCATCTCTCTTCTCGTGGGGCGCGTTACAGACCGCCCCACGCCCGGAAAAGACCGAGAAGTCACCGGGGGAGTAGCTCCCCCGGCATTTGAAGAGGCCCAGTGAGCGGGGCCCACGCCTGCCAGGGAATGCGGAGCCGGGTAGCCTATTCCCGTAGCCCTGGCATAAGGCGCAGGACGGAACACCCAGGGGTTTTAGTGGGTATCCCTAACTGGGGAGTGGCAATAGCGTGGCACCGGTTCTGACCGGGCACGCTAGTGCCACCCCCGATCTGGCGAATCCCACACTATCTCACCAAGGTCGCGAGCATCCCCCAGGCTTCTGTGCCTGTCGCGGCTTAGTCCTCAAGCGGATTTCCACTGGCAAAAAAAAAAACAAAAGGTAAAAGGTTGCCTGGAAGAGATTGCTTTTAGCAATAAGACCGCCCATTGTACTACCTTTTAGTAAGTAAGTTTTTTGTGTATTTGTATTTTTTGTATGTAATGTTGGTGTACAATAAAGAGTATTGTATTGTATTGTAGGTGGTGCAGATTATTAGGTAGTTCGTAAACAGACATACTTAAAGTATGTACATATTTTATAAATTAAATAAAAACAAGCATATTTAGAAGATATATATTAATTAGACTATAGTATAAAAATTGAGCATAATTGTTTAAGAAAATAGTGTTTTCTGAGTGCATTTTTAAATGTGGGCAATGTTTTGGCCTCTCTGACAGTAAGAGGTAAGAGAGTAAAAAATCGAGGTTAAAAAAATTTACTTTGAAAGTTCGTTAAGTAGCTTTTGAGATGTTATTTTCAATTAAATGCATTCTTTATAGTGGTATAGCCAAATTACGAAAATAAAGGATGTCTGTCATCTCTATAGAACCCTTTTTGTCTGAGTACTCCCACGCACTTGCAAACCTCCAACTCGATGGACCGGCAATCTGCGCAAGTTCGTCGGTAGATTTTGGAAATACCTAGGATATATGGCGAAAACTTGGGGAGGCCTCCGTCCAACAGTGGACTGCGATTGGATAACGACGAACGAATGTTATCGTAACACTGTGCAAAGACCTTAGAAAACCGTTCTTCAGAGTTTGATGTACATCAGCATTCTTTTTTATAGGCGACGGTAACCATGTCTCCTGTACTCCAGTACAGCAGACATGGTTACCGTCGCCTATGGACGATTGCAACACCACAGATGTCACCAACGCGCTGACGGTCTCGAAGAAATTTTATGACACCCTTTTTTGAAATACTTCATATCGTAGTGCTGTGGGAAAACCTCGGCTGGGAGCTCATTCCGAATCCCCACGGCACGCAAGAGAAACGTTCTCTAGAACCGTTGCGTTGCAGCATTTTTATCTATACTAATATTACAAAGAGGAAAGATTTCTATTTCTTTTATGTTTTTAACGAATAAACTCGAAAACAACTAAATTTAATTTATTAATTCTTTCACCATTCGAATGTTACATTATCCCTTATTAATATAGGCTATATAAAAATCAGGGATCTCCACTAAAACTTGAATAATGTAACCCATCAATCTAAACAAAATAGTAGGCGTTGGAATCGGGTTCTGCAATTTTGATGACATTTTATGTGTATGGGAGCTGCATATGTATAGTCATCGTAGCGGACAATGAACTACTGGCTAGCGCAACCCGGAAGCGCACATATTAATAGTTGCTTTATCTCGCTCGCACATAATCCGCCCCGGTCACACACTATATACATTGCAGTAGCAGTAAGATTTGTTGATATTTGTACTTTAGGTTACCGTTTCCAAAATAAATGACTCACTCCTGTTCACATCGGCATTCTACAGTGAATACTAACTACCCTCTGCCATCAAAAGTATCGTTTAACCTCTACCTTCTGCTGCTACATTTGTGTTTCAATGGGTCCAGGGGTGGTTTAGATTCACACTTAGATACGGTAGGTGGAACTGGAACCGGGTTCCAAATTTTTATTTTTTCAGGACAGGACGACGTCTGTCGAGACCGCTAGTCATGAACAAACGCTATGCATTGCAATTGTGTAGTTCGCAAGTGTTCTGCAGTCCGCTCTATATGTTTAACTTTATTATGCATGACTCAGTAACTAGTTGTACGACGTAATAAATTCTTAATAATTGCAGTATGATGGTATGTCATTATGCGTAATTTTATCTAAAACCCTTAATTATAATACTATGTTTACATTGTTTACTTTGTTCTGCTTTGTAAACTTATTAAATTTTTGTTAGGAAATATTGCTTCAAAACATTACTTTCACAATAGAATTCTTTATACGTGATTGCGATTTGGAAATTATAAGCCGCGTGCAGAAGGTTTGCCAATCATTATTTACTATTATTGTATATACTTATGTCAAGTATATACAATAATAAAATTATAAATTTATTGCAACAAATATTTATGTAACCATTTTGTCAACCTTATTGACCACCGACGCGTGACATCATGAGGCTATCGGCAAACCTTCTGCGCACGAGTAGTAGTACAACTCACTTAGTAATATCAAGAAATCACAATATTTTCCACGTTCCCTCTGCGTACAGAAAGCTGTGGCATGCGCTTTCATAGTCCGCGTTTCCCGAAAAGTACAATCCGGGTATATTCAAGTCTCGTTTCAATATGTATTTTTCAGTAAGCGTGGTCCATTCTTGACTGCATTATTCTTTAACATTACGCGTGATCGTGGTCAAATGCGAACCTATGTATAATAAAAAAACTTTAAAGTATTTGTTTATTTGTTAAATTCACCATTTATTCACCAATTTTATCATAATTTTTAATCGAACCGAAAAATGAGGAGGTTCCAGTTCCAAGGTAAGTTGTTTTGTATGTTTTTAATTTTCCGATTTTCAAATTTACGTTTTTGTGCCGTTCGCCGCTGAGACGCTTTGACCGTTGGGTCCCGAGGTCTGAAAGAATAATAATGACTCATGGCGCCCCCTGGTGAACACTAAGGGTGATTAAGGAGGTTTTCAGATTACCGATTCTTACCGGGTGATAGTTATTAATATTTATCTTCTATATTCGTATTCAAATATATGTAACGTTTCTCTCACGACGTTCTTTAATGTAGTCCAATATTTAAAAAAAAATGTATCGCTTCGGCTATTATCTTTTACTATCACTTTTACATATTTATTTGTATTGTTTCAAAAATATCATATACCCATAATACTTCCTTTTTTTGCAGATATTTATAATCGCATAGACAGGAAATCAAGCGTGCGTCGCAGCCCACATAATTGCATGTCATCAACCGATAATGTTGTTGGACAAAAATAGTTTATAAAAAATGATCTTCAATATTATTATTTTTTAAATCTTATAAATAAATTTAAATATTCTAAAAATCTTTTCGATATTCCTTAGACATGTACAATACATGTTAAACTATAAAAAACTACTTTTGCCGCGTGGCTTCGCTTGCGTTAATATATATATTGTCAATCAATTAGAATAATAAAATTTCTATACTACAAGTTTGAGCAGCAACTATTTTAAATGTATTTTTCGATATTTCAAGAACAATGCTTTTCTCATGGTTGACAGGCAAGCCTGCCAGCTTGCCAAAATGTCCTTTTCTCTGTATCTCTGGCTGCGTGTATACAAAATTTTATGATGATCAGTTGAGTAGTTTAGTCGTGAAAGACAAACAAATTTTCTTAAGTTTTCGTGACTTGTATACATAATAAAACTACGTTTTAACGGTTAAGCGCGGTAATTTATTTGATTTTGGTTATTGCTCATGTAACGAAACGTCGGTCGTTACATTAGCATTTGTAATAATCGACGGGGTCAGTGTGGGATCATATAAGTACATTTTTTCGTGACATTATTCGTTTCGTTAAGATAGTGGTATATATGTAACTTGTAAGAAAGAAAGAATGAAATTAATATTTATTTAGAGTTACTTCAAATGATAGAAGTATACATAAGCAGTTTAATAAAAGCCAAAAGTTAATTAACTCTAAACAGGCCTTAACTCAGTAAATGCTGGTTGATAACAATTAACAACCAACGCTAGTCTTCCGTTAGTGCCAATAATGATGAGGAAAAATATGTCACAAAAATTAATATTGCTACAAGGCCTTGCACTGGCGCCGACGAAGATATCGGTCTCTAATAATTAAGTAATTCCAAAATACCTTGAAATATTGAGTCACACCCATTTTGGGGGAATACACCTACTTACTGCCTTCTTAATTGTAAAACCAGGTGGGATTTTAAGGTCGTTTTACACAATATCATCACGTTTTAAGCGCAGTTTATTTGCAATGAAGTCCGGTATGGTGACCTTATTCAGATACTTTTAGAATGATCTGTACAAATATAGAGAAGTTCTGTTTGGATTTTTATTGTGATCAAATTGATTCATCGTTAAAAAGTAGCTAATTGAATTACTGTCTTAAGATATTGTGCTGATGAATGAATGAATCAATACACTTTATTCACCAAAAATTAATACTACGTTCTTAAAAACTAGGCATAATAAATGTAGAACAAGCCCCTCTAAACTAAGAAAAATATTAAAACATAACAGTGACGGTGACGACAATAAAAATATGAAATAAGTAAATAAATGCTATAATTTATACAATATAAAAACATAAAACATATCATACTATATATAAAATAAGCAGCTGATATTAGATAGATCAACCAAACTGAATGAATTTGATTGAAAGGCTCAGAACATACCTACACTAAGTAAAAAAAAACCAAAACCAACTTCAAATGTAACTAAGAAGCAGAAACAAATATTTTCTATAACATCTTGTAGTCCGGTCAATCTAGACATTCGAAGGTGCATAAAATCACAACAAGCTGAATACCAGTAAAATTGTTCAAAACATAATTATTATAAATAAAATAAAAAAATTAAGTTCCTCATCATTCCCGTGTATGGAAAAAATACGCGAGGTCAAAGGTGAAAAAATGAGTTCTTCGCGATTTTCACCAAAATGGCAAGTATCATCATAAAAGTATCTCAGACAAAAATTGTATTCTTTTCTGAGATATAACGATTCAGAAAGTTTAAAAAATATATATGAAACGCTTTGTACGTGTTTGTAATATTCAAGGGTTGCTCTCTAGTTCCCTGAGATGAGTGTATGTATGTATGTAAAAATTATTTAGCGGGTATTAAATATACATATGTACGTGAACAAATAAAGGCTTGAACTCAGAGTAAATAGTACTTGAAAAAACAAAAATAAGTCCTAAATTGGACTTAGTTTCAGCATAACGCTAGCAAACAAAGGCCAGCGTTGTTTTACATGAAACGAATTTACATCCTCTTAAATATGTTTTATACCACTTCTGTGATATCAATATTGTTAAACGTACATCTAAATACATTTCAACCACTTCAGAGCACTCTTTATCATAAAGCACTCCCTTTATAAATTTGCCGACAATTTCTCGCTACCATTGATAACCAACATGTGCATGCGCATCTATTGACGGCTTCGATCGTTAATGATAGCCAATTAAATTGTGCAGACATATGGGTGGGGCAATGAACTTTGCAATGCACTTGTTATAACTTATTATAACTTTCACCTTCAAAATATTATTTTAAACGACATTGAGTAAAGATTTGTAATTAAAAGTAGAGGTCGCAAGTGTAGTTTGATCGACAGCTATGTTATAATTAATAATAATAATGATTAAATTGAAATTCAAAAGTGTTTATTCAAAGTTAGTTACACTGGAGAGCATTTATTGAAGGTCATACATAGGTATAAGTTAAACATTAGGTCTACTCCTGTATAAATATATGATATACTTCGCAATATGCTATCAGCGGTAAGATACTCCTAAGTAACACGTCTAGGTATAAAATAGACGGAGTCTCATTTTCCTAACAAATACAATCTAGGAGTCTTCAAATCACGTGTGTATAGATATCTTCTACATAAGCGTGCTCTATCCTAGACCGCATCATCACTCAACATCAGGTTAGACAATGATCAAACGCGAACATATACAATCATAAAAAACTTTACTATTGATTTGCACAGTTTAATTATTTCAAATATTTTCAAACAAGTTCTTCAAATATAATTGAATCCGTCTTCGCCATTCATCAAAATATGTTATGCCATGATGGTTTATCTGTAAATTGCAAGTTATTATCTATTGTTCTTAAATTGAATGAGGTAACCGCACAATTGAGTGGGATCTTCATAATTTATAGTGTGGGCTTTGAAATAACAACTAACAAAATTTTGTTAATGCCCATTATTCTATATCGTTTCCCAATAGCAAAAACTAACTCCGTTGGCTCAGCGACCCAAAATGTGTATTGGCTTTCGTAACAAGAACACGCCACCTGTTCCTGTCCTGTGCGGTTTCTTGCCAAGGGCTTGAAGCTCACACAGGTCAGCCTCCACTATGTCCCACCACCGTTTCTGGGGGTGACCGACCGTACGTCGCCAATCCGATCGTCCCAAATAGGCCCTCTTCAAGCTTCCATCCTCTCCCATCCGGTCGACCAACAACAAAGGTCGAATAATATCATCGCAAAATCTCTTACTGCTAGAACTTGCTGCACTTGTCTAAAACTAGTTGGGGCGTTGCCTAGGTCAGTAATATCAATGAGCAGGGTTTCCTTGTGATGTTTTCCTTGACCTTCGGCGTGTGGTTAATGTAATAGTATGTATACGTTATGATTCAAATCCAGGTCATTGGAACCAGATGAAAATACTATTCCCACTGGGCTACCATGACGACAAAACTCAAAAAATGAGTCTTTATTTTAAAGTGAAATCCTATTTTACCATTTTTTCTTCTTAGTATTTGATGGGTGTGTATAGAGTCCTGCGGTTAAATCGAAACCCAGAATACCTGCTTAGTATAACATACGCGTTATCTTTTTGCTTATTTACGTTACAGATTATTATTTGTACCCCGACTAGTGAATCTTAATCAGATTATTAGAGAAATTGTTTTATCATTTATTTTTATTACTCTTAGCACTTACTTGTTTTTCAAAGGTTAGTTTTTTTAATTTCCCCCCTTTAATTTAGAATCAGAAATTGTTAACTAAACTAGACGGGACAAAATCAGAATTTTCTGCACATCTATCCATTCGGTTTTCGGTAAGTACGGTGGGGCGGAGCGGTAGCGAATATCGCCTCTATAAAACACGCGCAGAAGGTTTGCCGATGAATACCTACTTACTATATATTGTCTTTACTTATGTAGTAAAGTATATCCAATCATAAATTAAAATAATAAATTTATTGCAACAATGTGTAACCTTTTTTGTCAACTATTGGCAAACCTTCTACGCACGGGTAGTATGTGAATACGCCCTAATTGAAGATGCTTCTAATGACCCTGAATTCTATCTGTAGTATAAATAACTCAACCATTCCGCGATCCAAACCCAATATATCATATACCTACGCTAAACCTACACATGAAATATTATTACAATAACAACATGAGATTTATAATTTTATATTGATTTATTGTGCTGTTTACAAACTTACGTTACTTCCGTATTAAGAAAACATGGTTTCATACAATATTTCACTTAATTATTATCCACGTCTTCGTGCCGTTCTTATCTATGAAAAATTAAATAGATAAAATTTAATATGTTATATTATATAAAATAACAGTTCTGTTTCTATAAAACTATCTGTCAATTAACTAATTTGTATTTATATCCTTATTCGTAGAAACGTCATGTTCGTCCATTCATTTCTCTATCTATGTATAAAGTATATCAAAGCAATTAAAAAAATAAGTATTGGGTTTAGGTATATACCTATCCCTGTCGTGTTGGAGATGGACAGTAGATGTTTTTAAAAATTCTCTTACGCAACTACTGAGCTCTCGTCCCATCCACTTTGTAGACTGCTCGGCGCCGCACCTGCGTGTGCGCAAGTAGGCCACCGTAACTGGTTCCCCATTGGTTAATACCGTCAATGACTGGTTAGACTATTCCCACTTGTAATTTTCTCTTTAGTTCGTTGTATAATGTATACTTTGCTCTAAAATATTTTCATTTAAACTTTTTCTATTGAATAACTATGTAAGTAAAAAAAAAGTTAATAATAACAGCCTATAAACGTCCCACTGCTGGGATTAGGTCTCCAATTCTTATAGAGGAATAATTCACCTGTCACGCTTGGGATTGGCATTCGCATTGGTTATCTTGATGTACAAGTTACATCATGATGTTTTATTTGACTGTTAATGTGTAGTTGTAATGACCACATGGTCATTAAAACTACATACCCATAAGGTCAGAAAACTACCTAAGCGATGCTTGCTTTCTAGACAGGATTCGAACTGGCGTCTTTGGAATTTGGGACGCGTACGCTAACCACTAAGTTACCAGAGCTTTTAGGTATTTATTAGGATTTAAAATCAAACCTTGTAATTTTTAATTTTTTTATGTTATATTTAATCTTATATACTAATATATAAATCTGAAGAGTTTGTTGGTTTGTTTGGTTGAACGCGTTAATCTCAGGAACTACTGGTCTGATTTGAAAAATTATTTCAGAGTTAGATAGCCCATTCATCGAGGAAGGCTATTATAAGCTATTAGCTATTTATAAGCATTATATTATCACGATAAGACCAATAGGAGCGGAGCACCAATGGAGAATGTAAAAAAATATATATATATATAAAAAGGGCTTTTTAACTTACTTTTTTTTAACTATTCCACGCGGACGAAGTCGCGGGCACAAGCTTTATTAGCTTTTCTAGCTCATAAATGTGGTGATTGAAAAACCGCCCCTAACCCTCAATCACCTGTAATATAAAATCATTAGTTTAAATCAGTGCTTTTCAATCTTCTTGAATACGCGACCCCTTTACAGGTTGAAAAATTTTGGCGACCCCCTTGGGCCATAGACAGACAAAAAGATAGTAATTTAAATTACTACGTTTATGTCTTTCCCTATTTTGTTATCTATGTATGTATTCATTATTACGGCCTATACTTTGCTGCTGAGCTTAGAAAGTACCTAAGTATAAGGTATAAACTTTAATTGCCGTTTCCCTTTTGCCGACGACCCCCCGAGCAAGGCTTTGCGACCCCCCTAGGGGTCGCGACCCGCAAGTTGAAAAAAAAGGGTTTAAATTATCAAATAATATAATGTTTTCGTTTGTTTTAATAACTATACATAGTCGCGGTTTATAATAAAAATTGCTATTGACAATTTGCATTTCCCTTTGAAAGTTTATTTCATAACAAATAATTGTACCTTTCCAACAGAGGAATATTTTTTAAACCTCGTTAATATGAACGACAACGTATGCCTTTCAATTCGTTCCAATATAATCCGGTTCTGGTAATCTGAATCTGCATAAAATATCAGTTAAATAATAATTACGTAACACTCTCATTAATTTTTTACGACTTAGGTTAAACGCACACTTGTGGCATACGACACACGCCCCTTGCATTTATTTTTACACATTCATACCCTACTTAATATATTTCTGAACGACATAGGCCATTTTATGGACAGTATTAAAATAATGAAACAGCTCACTCTTGACCTTTTTTTTGTACCTTCAAGAAATTATGATTACGTTTATAATCAGTATAATATAATTCAATATATGAAAAAGTCAAATAAAACACAAGTGATATTAAGCCCACAAACAAAAGACATCCTTTAATTGAGAGAACGTAATTAAAATAATAAAGATATTATTAACAAGTGTATTATTAAAATAACACAAAATAAATATAATTACACAGAAATCAACGTGTTTAAAAAAAAATTAAAACTTAAACTAAATATTACAATCAAAATAAATGTTAAAAATTAAACTAATTAAGTTGTGCAATATTTTGTTATTAAAATTATTTTAATTAAGTATTTATTTACTTGCCACTGGGTAGATCCCAAAACAGCGCGATGTTATATTTCAAAGAGAAGAAAAAGAACATGTTTGCCAGTATGTGGTGTTCCTTAGGGATTATGGCGAGAAAGTAAAAAATCAAATTTGACTGGTTTTTATACAATCTTACTTTAAAAAAACAGGTTTGAGAAAATTACATCGACGTTTATTACAACCGTGTATCTATACTAGTATATAGATAAATGAGTTTGTATGTATGGTGTTACTTACCATTGGCAGAAATTGACTTTACTTGAATGGAGTTCATGTCAAATATTACTCTGTTGTAAGGAAAAAAGCTCGCGAAGGCCATCGACTGCCGCAGACTGGCCAACGAGAGTTGTTGAGAGAGCACAGTTAGGAAGGCTCCAATGGCTCCAAACCCCGCCACCGACGAGTTGTCCGTCGAGTAGAGGCCGGGGCAAAGAGGTTTCCCAGAGGTGTGTGTATATATTTATTTATTTTGTTTTGTACTTATATGTGCTTTGGTTATTTATCATTCATCATTATTTATTAACAGCACCACCGTCGGTATTAAAAATCTATGAATCCCTGCCAAGGGTTGCCTGGAGGAGATAGTTTCTTAGCGATAAGGCCACCCGCTATCTTTTATCTACGACAGATACGTATTACATAAAACTTAGTAAAAAATACGAATGTTTCACAATAGAATTTTTTGATTCGGAGGAAAACATTTTCTATGTTTAAAATCATACATAGAAAATGGTTTTATCAAAAGAATTATTTTTTATATACAGGAATGTATACGAAAATCAGAACGATTTCTTGTTTTTTTAAGTATAATGCGGATTGTGTGATTTGTGATTTTGTGGTAATTGAATTCTAAAAAAATATTTTTTCAAAAATGTGGTAATGAATGAACGTGATAGAAAACTCTATTTAGGTAGGCCCATCATTATAAAAGCCGCTTACCATCAGATGGCTCGTTAACTCGTTTCCTTAATACATAAATCAATATGTAAAGTGATAATTCCTCAACACTTTAATCGGATTTATCTAAACGTGTTTCAATCTATACTACGCAGAGATACTTTCTACTTATTAATTGTATTTACATGCCTCAATCAGTCGTGATAACAGAATAACACTGAGAGTGAAAGTATAGAGATGTGCTAATTGACCATAAATTACATTATTGATAACACTGTATTTAGGTCTTTGGTTGTCTACATGTTTTATAAGTGTTTATTATAGATAGTTACATAGTTATGTCTGATGTTTTGATGCTCGGCAAGGAGGATAAAGAGTTACACACCCTCCAGGTGTGCCCAGCATGGGCAGAGCAACGCCGAAACCTCGTCGCCGTTACCGGTTTAGACCTCTCGCTCTAGGCCGTGGTTCGCGCCATGGTCGGGAGAGTTAGGCTAAGGAAAGGACGCCGTCTCCTCTTTTTGCGACCGAGTCATGGTTGCCAAGGAGGAGGCGGAGCGGAAACGTGAGCGTACCAGCCTACCCCGTTTTCGCAAAAGGGAGACGCGTCGGCGCTGGAGGGCTAGTTTTCTCCTGGGGCAGAGTTCTCACCTGGTGTTATGCCGTCGAGGTGGAGACGTTTCGTGTTCCACGCGCCATCACCTCTCCTCCCGTGGGGCGCGTTATAGACCGTTCCAAGCTTCGACGTTTAAAGATGTCAGGGGC
Organism: Dendrolimus pini; assembly: GCA_949752895.1. Lineage (NCBI taxonomy): Eukaryota > Metazoa > Arthropoda > Insecta > Lepidoptera > Lasiocampidae > Dendrolimus > Dendrolimus pini. Next base: position 14,915,212 of record OX457140.1, on the reverse strand, counting down.
ATGGTTCACATAGCAATTGAAGAGGCCGAAGGTCCACCATGTTCTAAGCCCTCGCGGGGTGGTGAGAGTATGTGCTCGTAGCCCTGGCATTAAGGCGAAGGACGGAACACAGAGGGGTTTTAGTAGGTATCTCTGACTCAGGTGGCAATTAAGAATATTTAAACTAAGTCTTTTTTTCATCAGTTTTATTGTAAAAATCATTTATATTACATACCTACCTGTAAAAATTGTAGGTATGAATATATTATACTATTATACAAGGAGTTTGTACATTTTATGGTACACTTTACGACATAACAATCAGACCTATAGATTTGAAATTTCACATACAAACCCGAAACTGCACGGTTTCAATTCTATCTTCTTAATTCCGATAGAAATGCAAGGTATAAAAAATTTCGTAAGCCCTCAGTAAGCTGTATTTTTTGCTATCATAACTTCAATATAATGTTTCTTATAACCGCGTGGTGACAAAAAAACAAAGTAAAAAGTCTTAAAGTCGCGTGGTCATGGTTTCTAAATGCTTGATCTATCATGTCGAAGGTCAATGTCAGTTTGACAACTGCTGTACAAATGTATGGGCACTTATCTTGTTTTATATCTTTTTAACAACTACTTGGCTTATGCTGGGGCGTCATCTGCGTTAGTATTAAAGCGTTTAAAAATAATGTCGTTAACACATAGTCACATTACTGCATATACATACGTTATCATCAATGTTTAATGTCATTAAAAATGTCGCAACCCATCGCGATATCTGCGTGAAACGGCCTGAATCTTTAACACTAAAGTAGATGAAGTCCCAGCCTTATGATATTTGGTTTTGTGTGATATACATCGACTGTTTCAATAATGCAGATGAGCATAGCATACTTTTTATCACAAAAATTTCTTTCTTTCTTTCTTTCTTTGTTTAAATTTGGTGAATATGCATTGTATATAAGCTTACGAGAGCAAAGCCTTGTGGAAACGTCTAATATAATTTAAATATGAAACCTATTAAATAGTTATCAATACCCTTGATCATGGAATGACTCCAATATTCTCATATTTATAGCCTAAAGTCTTCAACTATCTTAATACACGGGATTATTATATAAAATACACATGCACCCAACAACGCTTGAAAGGCTCAAATTTGGATGGTTGTGGAATAGCAGACAGGCAGACGACCCACCTGATGGAAAGCGGTTATCGTCGCCTATGGACATTTGCAACACCAGAGGTGTCACCAACGCGCTGCCGCCCTCTAAGTTATTTTATGACACCCTTTTGAAAAAACCCTATATTGTGGCGCTGTGGGAAAAGCACGGCTGGAGAAACGTTCTAGAGAACCATTGCGTACAAGAGCGAAGCGGCTCAAGGAAGTGGGGATGAACTTCCAGTAGATGGCGTGCGGTGCGTTGGTAAAAAGAAGTCGAAAGCACCATTCTAAACAGTTTCCTATTCGTGACAATCGTTCAAGAATATGGTCCCAAAGTTAAAAAATGTACGTGTCTTTGTGTTAGTCATTTAAAGCACCAATCACAATACTAAGGTTCATCAGCCCCACACCATTTAAAAGAAACAATAGATGTGATTTGTTTGAAATCATTTAGCGTGAAGGAAATACTGTACAGTTGTTTACTAAAATGTTACCACGATTTTCCTATCCTATAAAACTGACGGAGACTGAAAATAATGTTATTGAAGCGGCATTTAGCTCAATGGCAACTATCACTTTTGACACGAAATTATAAAAATATTTTTTTAAACAAATCACCCAAATGAAATATCTGTTTTAGAAGAAACCGAAATGTAATATATATATTCTTTAATAATCGGCAGATAACAAGCACATATATTTTATTAACTAAATAAAAACAAGATTTATTAAAACAATTATAAAATTACATACTATTGAATACAATGTAAGAAAACTTAACTTATTTGTGTTGTATTCTACCCATAGTCCCTCAAGACTATAAGTAGAATACAACACATATTGTATATCCCCAAATTACGCAAGATACGCTTGTATTATGGGTAATATATTCAGCGGACTACTCTGAGGCCGATCCCACACACCCAGACCATAGTAAATAGCGGAGTAAATTCGTTTCCGAAATTTATCATACCCGGAATCGAACCTGGAGCTTCTGAGTTGCAGTGACGTAACCTGCCAAGGCTTAGCCCGTTCGACCACAGAGGCCGTCATGTACAGTATAGGTGCAGTGTATGTACCTATATACTAACAAAAAGGAAACTAGTCAAATATTGTAGAAACAAGCACGAAGAGTGTATAAACTGTTTTTTTACTATGCTACATATTGTAACGTATATATAATAGTTTATATCATGGGTCATTATGATCTGAACTTTTGATATCACACTCGTCTTTAAACTATCGTGGTACAAGAAAACGCGTGTGTTGTCTTTGGAACACCTGGTTGGAGCGAAGTTTATATTCTCCAAAAACACACAGATTGTATCAAAATGTATTAAATATTGTAAAAACTTGAAGTTAAAAATTCAGTCGAATTGAGAACCTCCTCCTTTTAAAAGTCAGTCAATATAGTAACTTATATAAAACCATGTATGTGCGCGTGAGCGGCGACAACGCCTGAATGCGGCCGAGTAACAGCGGTGGCTATAAGACCTATTATCAAAACACCGTATAAAACATTGATGCATATAATTTTATTTTTTATCTTATTTCATTCCATTAAAGTTATATGCTGATGATTTAAAGTTTGGCAGAGAGATCAAATCACATATTGACGCCAATTTGGTACAGATTGATCTAAATAATTTAGTAGAATGGTGTAAAAATAACCTAATGTCATTGAATCATAAAAAGTGCTCTCAAATAACTTTCACTAGAAAGACAAAACCTATTGTAACGCATTACTCTATAGAAAACAACAAAATTGAAAAGCTAGATGCTGTAAGAGATCTGGGTATTATACTTGACAATAAACTAACCAAGGTACCACACATTGAATCATGTATTAGAAAAGCATATAAAATGTTAGGATTTATCTGTCGTAACGGAAAAGAATTTCGAAAACCGAGTACAAAAATTTCTCTTTATAATTCTTTAGTTAGAAGTCACCTTGAGTATTGTAGCGTTGTTTGGAGGCCGCATTATGCCACTCACTCGCTTAGGATCGAGCGCGTTCAAAAAAAATTTGTAAGGCATCTTTCTTGGACAACATCAGTAGGAAATCGTTTTACTCCATATTTTGACAGGCTTAGACATTTCAAAATGCTACCCTTGTCATCACGTAGAGATTTACTGGATTTGATGTTTTTATTCAAAATTGTCAGAAATAAAGTAGATTGCCCACAGCTCTTAGAACTTTTAAATTTTGCTGCCCCCACTAGGATTCCGCGTTATCATATCAAGCCCTTTGCACCGCCATTACGCAAAACAGCTCTTGGTTTTAACTCGCCTATTCCTCGTTTATGCAGGTTATACAATAAAATGAACGGTTTAGACATATATCATGACTCCTTATTCAAATTTAAGAAATACATTCACTCAGAATTAATAAATAAAATTTAAGTCTGGCCTTTTACCCTGATTTTTTGTTGTGTATTATCTTTATATTAAGCAAGCTATGTTTGCCTGTAAGAGACTGTACATTAAGCATAAGACCAATAACATGTATATTTAATTAAGCATAATATCAATGTATCAGATGTTGGCAAACTTAATAAATTAAAAAAAAAAAAGTTGGAAATTAAATAATAGTACACAGCGATTATCATTTTCCTTTCGGTTAACACTTTCTTTCGTCTAGCTCCCATCCGCCAAAGAACGTGCGACAAGCAACTTCGTTGTAATAACCTTCACAGTATTGTAATATGTAAAATAAAAAAAAGTTAAGGCAGAGTAGAACAGACATAAAATTCACTTAGTACTTGTTGCGATTAATCGACAATACTCAATATGTAAAATTATGTCAAATAATAAGCAGCTTTGCCTAAGAATTGCAACCGTTTTTCGTCTAGACTAGACGATAAAGTATATCGTGATCAGACATTTAAATTTGAAATATCAATATTTTTTCCTCTTTGGGATAATTCAAAAGTCACGCTTTCAGTGTTTACTCGAGTTATACTGCAATGTCACGAGATTCGTGCCAAGTTCATAAATTATACTTTAATATACGGAAAACATTACATTAACCTAATTTATCAAAACTGGCCTTGTTGTTAAAACTAGCACTAACTTTCAGTATTCACGTCAGCAATTATAAAACAAGTAGTAAACAGTTAATTTATAAACGAATTTTTCACGCGGTACAAAGTATCTTATACTTCAGGATATAAAGTATTTCATTTCATGCTTATCCGCGGTATCGCGAATAATATATACATACAATTTTTTTTTTTTGCAGGAGTTCAGCAGACAGGCAGACGGCCCACTTGATGGAACGCGGTTACCATCGCCTATGGACATTTGCAATACCAAAGGTGCTACAAATGCGCTGCTGCTCTCTTAAGGGAAACTGGAACCTGGTCACTAATGCCGGAACACAACTCAAGGTTGTTATGACGACATACTAAGACCAGGGGTGGTAGCCATCCAGTCGGGCAAATGCCCTACCACCTGGCTGTGGGTCGTTTTGTCGCCTCTTACAACAGGCCGCCCGGCCGCAGGAAATTGTATTCTTTCTCCGTTCCTGCACGGAACGTTTCATACATCTTATTGTAGATAATTTCGATACGCTCTAAAACAGAATATAGTTGATGCTCAGTCAGACCTCCTTAGTATATTTCTAATTAAATGCAGACACATAAATATATCAATAAACAAGATTAAATGATTTCCTACTTAAAGCTACTTTCACATTACTAAGATTATTTTATTGACTTTCCAACAGACAAGAATGATCGTATTCATATTGAGTTAGTAGAGAGAGGCTTTTTTATGGTTATTAAAGAAGCTTTAAAACTTACTCTAAGTCAATATAAACAAGACCGAAAGTGTTTTGTATTCATTCTAATTAGAAATGTCATCAATGTTCGGCTGCTATTCGGTATTTGATCCTAATAGACCGAACACCGAATACTGAATAGCAAAAATCGCAAAAACGTGTACATACTACTCGAAAATGTTTATATTTCAATCACAAATTGTTGATAGTTAAACTACGTTTTACAGTACAGTGGTAATTGCGATTTTAATTATTTTTTTTATTTTAAACTTACGTTTCGGCCAGTTTTTAAAATGTCAAAATCAAATAAAAATGTTGTCAATAGCGACTACATTCATTTATGCCGAACATTCGGTCGGCGAATATGCGGCGCTTCAATCAATAGCGTAGCCGAATAATCGGTATTCTGTCCAACCAGTATTCGGGGCATTTCTAATTGTTATATGTACTTATATTAAACATGAATTTCTATAAAAGCGATGCACGTGTTAGAACACGAATAATACACGTAATATTATATATATGAAATCAACAACACATACGTAAAACTTTTTTTTCCTGTAACGCTTATCTGGAGTATTTAGATAAAGAGAGACTTCATCTCAAATCGGCACTCGATCATGTAATCTAATCTTACCTTCATTTCTACGAGCGCTAAGGTTATAGAAATATAACTCAATTGTTACATTTAATTATCTATACGTTAAACACGTATGAAAGTGGTGACAAACCATGTCTATTATTACCAGTTTCTTTTTTTTTATTGCCTGAAACGGGCAAACGTATGGCCCACCTGATGGAAAGTGTTTACCGTGGCCTATGGACGTTTGCCGACCTCTAAGAAATTTTATAACGCCCTTCTTTTTTTTAATTTATTATCCAATATGCTTACATTCATATACATTACAATCACATTTGAACTGTGGCACAGAAACCTCATGGGTTTATTCGTGTCGCAGGGAGTCGTGTACACAATACTGTTATTTTAATAAATAGGCGCAGAGGCGAGTAATGGTTATCATCATTCTAGTATATGGTTCACATTTTAGTCCCAGGACTGCACATGTGCGCATGATGGTCCGCTTTGGGAATCAGTATAGAATCTTTTCAGATTATACTTGATTAATTTGTGGTTATTTTTGTACTTGGTTTGCAGGTCCTCTGCGAGATCATTTATAATGTTTGGTATCATATATTCCTCGCGCCTTGTCCCATACACATTATGATATTTAGGTATTATATGTGTCTTAAATAATCCCATGTCATAGCGCAAAAGGAAAACTGAAGTTCCCTCCATATAAAAATAAAGTTACAAGATTATACATACAGTTTACATTGCCAAACTGCATCGCAGTTTGTCGGTAGCGTTCTTGCGGATCGCATTACATTATACCTTATAACTTCTATTTCGTGTAGTAAAGTATACTTTTTTAAATGTAAATTATAATATAAATTAATTTAAATGAATGAATTAAGCAATTTTATTATTACCGTTATCTAAAGTACATATACACCAAATCTCTTGTAAAATTGTTTAAAACGTTTCCATTGATTCCTTAATGATAGTACCATATCATACATATACGCAACGAGACATGGCACCATCATCAAGGACACAATGCTAAAGAATACTTACGTAATATACATTTTAAATTTTTGTTTGGACATATGTTTCGTTAGTATATCTTGGGGTATCTCATTATATATCTTAGGACATACCCATCTCCTGGTCCGTAGCCCGTAATAATTATTGACTTTAGGTAGTTTATATATCTATAGATACAATAGCGTGTTTATGTAGGTATACGCTATTCAATGCAAACAATTTTTACTATTATATGATAATGCTGCAGGTAAATGATCACATTTTTCAATTTTGCTATAAAAAGTGACATTAAATACTCATAAATATTTATTAATAAAGCACAAAGTTCTTAAAGTCGCTTTTTACTGATATGTGAAGTGAAGGCATGACATATTGAGGTCCAGTCTGTCTCAGATGTTGATAATGACGAGTGATGTTTTCATTGTTTTGTTAGTCTTTGTGAACTCGGTGTAACTGATCGATTCCCTTGACCTCGCCAATTTGTTAAGGTGGGTAGTTTGCCAATTGTTTAAAATTAAATAATTGATGAATAGATGAGTCAGACTCTAACATTCATGGAAGATTAGCTGTAAGACGATTGCAAGCGTTGCTATTTTGGGCTGTATGATTCTGTCGATGGAGTTATCTTCATGTATGTATTGTTACGAGTTGCGAGAGTCGAATTAAAATGCCGTTGGAATTATTATAGAGTTTATTAGAACTATACAAACACGTATAACATAGGTACAAATATAAAAAATCCAAACGTAAATGTGGGAAGTCGTAATTCAATAAAAGGCGCAAAATCCGTCACTATTAGATTCCCGATTGTACACACGTCACGCCTTGATCGTCGTTGTCGTTCAACTGCCTCCTCTCTCAATGAGGCCATCGTTTTATACTGCACAAATGCAAATATGGCAGTCGACATAATTTCCTAGCATTAGCTTGTATTTATAATCCGTGGCTAATTATGTAGCCTGCAAGCGGCCGTAGACGAGTACAAGAGAACTATTGTTCTATTATACTCGTCTACAAGAGCCTTTCAATTGGCTGTTCTTCAAAATAACTAGAAATGTATGCCACAAAATAAGTAAACAAAAGAAGACGATCATAAAAGGATTACAATTAGTTCAAATGCCGACAGGTAATAAAATGTGTTTTTTTACAGATTAGGAGTGGAATTTGTTTTTGTCGGAACCTAAGTTGTAACAGTATGTACGAAGTTAATATAAATAACAAAGTCAGATTTGTTATTTATCGACATCATTAGTCATTGAGGTTACAAAATGTTTCGAAGTTTTCAGTAAAACATCTGATAACATTGTATTTCTAGAACGTAAAATAAGCAGTCTAATCTCATTTTACTCTTTACTGAAATATGGCAATTAGATCGTGTATATTAGTTTTACTCGTTATCATTGGTACCCTTAGATCATATAAACTTATACCTTTATGTTGGTACCTACATACATATCTTGAGTATTCTTTTGAGTATCATATTTTTAATTGCAAAATTTTGCAATTATTACTTTTTGTTACCTACTTTGTATTGTATGAGTTAATCAGATAGGCAGACGGCCCATCTGATAGAAAGCGGTTACTATCGCTAATGGACATTTGCAACACCAAAGGCATTACAAATGGGCTGCTGCTCTCTTAAGGTATACTGGAACCGGAATGCCGGAACACAACTCAAGGTAGTTATGGCCGCATACTGACCAGGGCGGTAGCCATCCCGGCGGGCAATTACACTACCACCTGGCTATGGGTTGTTTTGTCGCTTCTTACAACAAGCCGTATTCGTCGCAGGAAATTGTATTCATTCTCCGTTCCTGCAGTGATGAAATGTATTATTTAGTTTAGATTAGATTAGCCTTTGTTGTATTTTGTATTCCGCTGCAGCCATTGTAAGGCAATGGCTGCAGCCGAAAATTACCAAAGTCAACTGTAATTTACTTACTTACTTACTTTGGGAGCTGACAGACTGGACATTGCAATTTTTTCCATTGTAATGCATTGTGGTTATGAATTTCTATCATTAGAGGTTTTTTTATCACCAGTCCCGCCTCGATTTCATTTGGGGACTACAAGTTAGTCATGCCTATTGCACTTTCCTATCTACTCTGATATTGCTTTTTTGTTGTAATGTTTATCTATAATATTTGGTGTTGCTTGTGTAGTGCGTGTTCTCTAAAGTTTTCTGAAAGTTTTTACAAGCTTTTACTTATCTTGCAATGGATGATCCTATGTAAGTTCGGGTGGAATCTTGCAAGTTAAATTTGACCAACTTCCCGGTTTCCGATTGAGCTGAAAACTTGCACACATGTGTATATCTGGTGACAATGCAACAATATGGTACCATGGAGCTTATCTGATGATGGAGTCGGAAGGTGGCCATAGGAACTCCTGTACTTAACAAGATAGACCCGTCGTATTTGGGCTTATTTTACTTGTCTTGGCTAGCACTCTGTTGCTGCATGATATCCAGGATCTCAAAAGCTTGTATTTAAAAACCTTTAAAAAAAAACTTATTAATAGTGATTTTTATATGTATTATAATTTATGATCTGTGTTGGCGATAGAATTCGATGGATGAACGACCCGCAAATCAATACATATTAATTAATACACAAATTAATTGATAAAAATGTTAGAATATCTACGATAATAAATGAAATAAACAATTATATATTTAGCTATTCGTTTTTATAAGTAAATAATTTCTAATAATTGAGTGTATGGAGAAGAATTGAATGAACTTCACTCGGATTGACCAGAGCGAGTCAGTTGCCCGCGACACCCGACCGTGCTAATACGAGTACGTGCCCTGTATTCGATTCTTTCTCAGCACTCAACGGCTAACTTTTCAAACCTCAAATACCTTGTTTTGATTCCCCTTCGCACTTTTGAACATTGCGTCCGTTACAATCTGGTTTCAAGTTTTAGTCAAGCTGAGCTTAAGCAATTGTTCTCACCTAATGTGTTTATTAGAATTCCCATATTATAGATACCGACAGTGAAACAAAAACATTGTGATGAAACCTGCACTACAATGTTACCGAAGTGTGAAGATTCCGCTAATTCACCTTAGATAAGCGTAACAGGTATATTGTGCGATCCTAAAAAATACGGAAAGACCAGCAGTGGGATGTATATAAATTCATATTATTATACGCATTATCGAAAGTACATCTTTGTATAATATCTATGGATAATTGTATAAACTCTTCTGTGAAAAGCCAAAAAGTATCTGTAAAGGCACGCTTGGCTGTCCATCAAGGGGCGTTGGTGTCAACACTAATGTACGGCAGTGAAAGTTGGGTGTGGCATAAGAAGCATGAAAGTAGAATAAATGCAGTTGAAATGAGAGCTTTGAGAAGTATATGTGAGGTCAACATGATTGATGTGATACGGAATAGTGTAATAAGGGAACATTGTGGATTGAAAGAAGATGTAATAACAAGAGTTGAAACAGGAATGTTAAGGTGGTTTTAGCATGTAGAAGAGGGTGGATGAAAAGGGAATCACAAAACAAGTGTATGACAGTATTGTGAATGGTAGAGCTGGTACTGGTAGACCAAGACGTACATATCATGATCAAATATCAGAAGTGTTAGAGCGAGGTCAGGTAAAAAGCGTATCAAATAAACGTGCATTGATAGTAGATGAAGTGCAAGTTGTTTGTCAGGATCGTCGCAAGTGAATATCTATAGTTTGTGCCTATTCCGATGGGAAACAGGCGTGATAATATGTATGTATGTATCTATGGATGCATTATTGTATTGATATATCTACTAGACTATTATGGAAGATATAATCATATTCATAGTAATCTAGTATTAACTTGATTGTTTACGGTATTCTAGAATCTAGATAAACTAAAATCCAGAGCAATACAGCTATAAACAGTAAATTTAATGTCAATATTATTTAACTGGGGCATCAATTAAATAATGCAACTTTGTACCAGATATCGATGCAGTCTTTGTAGAAAGTAAACTAATATGTTCAGACAGGATGTTTACTGATGATATTGGCCAACTCGAGTCATCACTAATGGATATATTTCCGTTCATTCGAAGTCAGGGTCCCATATCAATGCCATATTGATATGGGACCGCGTCTCTCTGCGTCTTCTACTGTCTGTAAAATAAGTATTTCGAGGAAGTGTTCAGAATGGCTCCATCTTCCTATTACTACCACCACACTGCTTGCCACCAGCTAGGTGGTTTACTGTTCATTCTTACCTCCTTAAGCCATGCGCCCTTGTCTAAGATTCAAAACTACACCATTTCAGTTTAACGGCCTCTGTGGTTGAGAGGGCTAAGCCTTTGCTGGCCTACCTCACTGCAGCGAAGAGGCTCCGGGTTCGATTCCTGGTATAGTAAATTTCGGAAATGTTATTTTCTCCGTTATGGTCTGGGTATCTGGGATCGGCCCCAAAGTAGGTAACCCATAACACAAGCGTAACTTGCTTAATTTGGGGATATACAATGTGTGTGTTTGTCTGCCGATTATTTAAGTTATACGCGCGAAGGTTATCGTCTAAGCTAGCATATTTAAAACTAGGATATGTCCACGAGTTCACGTTTGACTTGATATTCCCGCGGTTACTGGAGTACCACAACAATAGAAAATAATGTAAGCTATTGTTTTAGTGAAATCTGTGCCGAAATATGGTCACTTTTAAGCACCCGAACAACTACTAACCGCCCGTGGGGTTCCCGGGGTAAAGAATATCTCACATTTTTTTACACAAAATTTCTATCGATCAGTGAAAAATGACATTGGAATTTGATTTTTTTCAATCAGGCCATTTTATATCATTGCCAGAAAAATTCCCACAGGATTACCAGGATGAAAAGTAGCTCAAATTTTAATGTTAAGTATTTGCTGTCGATCAGCGAAAACCGCAACGAAATCGGCCTAGTAGTATTTACGTGAATCCCGGACAAACATACAAACCGACAGACAGACTGACAAGAAACCTAAAAAAATGTATAGTGTTCTCCGTCGTTTATATAGTCCATTCCAGTTGTTTTTTTTAAGTTTCAATGTACAGACACAATATTTTTAGAATTTCATAATATTATAGATAGATAGATGATAAATGTACATTTCTATGAGTACCTATATACTTATATAGAAATACTGTAGTGTACAGGTAGCAGTTAAGATGGTCAAATAGATAAGAACATCGAAAGTGATCATTACTATCGATACAACCAAGGTAGTCTTATTAGACTACCTGATGATGCGATCTATTGATCGCATCAGCCTTCGTATCCAAAAACATCGGCACACCAAGAACGCCGTATGTATCTAAGCAGCCAAAGTGGCCAAAACATAGTAACAGTCTAGAAAAATGAACTCTATTCTAAATGAGATTAGAGTCAAATCGAGTTGATTGCATACTAAATGAAAGCTCAAATAATCTTTTTAATTTTCATAACATAACTAGTATTTGCCCTCGACTTCACTCACAGTAGTTAAATAGTAAAGATTAATATTTTTTTACCAACCTTTAAAATTGAATGGATTTTTATTATGACAATGCATGAAACTTAGACTTATCCATAAAACCCTGATATTAGTAATGTTACTAAAGATGTTTTCAACTACGATGTCTCACTAAGGATTTCTAATAAATACAGACGCAATGTTCGCAAATCACTGTTTTCTGAATCAAAGTTAATCTAGTGGTTTGGAAGTGGAACAAAATCCCGGGAAATATCTAGAGTCCAAATATAGTAACGTATAAAAATGACATAAAGTATCAAACTGTGTTGTAATAAGAATAACACGGCCAGTTTTCATGCTATTTCTAGGCGTATAATTCCCAATAAAATTTTAGAACTTTCCGGTACTGAAGTATAGGAGTAAAAACACTAAGAAGTGAATCCGTTTTCCTGAAAAATTACACTAGAATGCCCATGATATAAGCTTTTTCAGCATTTAAGTCAAAAATGTCTGTAGAATAATGAAAACCTTATAAAAGTTAACATATATTTATGAAAAGAAATTGTTTCCGTTTTCCATCAATCAAACAATTCGATCCCAATTGGATTTTTTTAATAGCTTCAATATACAGACAAGATTATTTTACAATATTAACATAATTTTAACATTTAATTTGACGTAAACCACTATGTATATGTGAGTTTGTTGAAGTATCTAAAGACTAAAGAGTTTCAATATACAAGAAATTTAGAATTCGAGATAAAACTTTTTTTTATCAGCAATGAATTATTGATGTTTTTTATTTTACGTATATGAATTCATTTGTCTCAGATTTAGAAATCACAGAATATATTAATATAATAAAAGATTAGAAATATATATAAATCATCATCTTGAAATACCACCATGGATAAATATCATCTTACTGATGAAATGAAATATAAAATTGTTCATTTGAGACAAGAAGGAGTTTCTGTAACGGATGTGTCAAATGAATTAGGCATATGTGTGGGCTATTTTTCTAAACACAAAGTAAACAAAAGAAGACTTTGCTCTCGATCAGCGAAAATCGCATTAAAATCGGCCTAGTAGTATTTACGTAAATGTGGAACAAACAGACAAAACGACTAACATACAAGAAATATAAAAATAGTATCATGTTATCCATTGTTTATGTAGTCTATTCTATTCAAATTGTTTTTTAATAACTTCAATGTAGAGATATGGCATATTTACAATGTTGTGATATTACTAGCTGTACCCGGCAGATATTGATCTGCCCTTAAAAAATATAAATTTAGAAGCCGATTGCAGCGTCATCGACCGGGACCAAATATAAATTTATATCATTCTCAAAACCACTTAAAAGAACACAAATAATTTCATCAAAATTGGTCTCACCGCTTAGAAGTTTAGCGGCGTCATCTACTGGATCTAATCGTGAATCTAAACTATTCCAGGACCCACTTGAACCTTAGACCATAATGGTCTAAGATTTGAACACACACAAAAATAACTTCACCTAAATCCTGGAAAGCGATTGCAGCGCCACCTACCTGCTTTAAATTTGAATTTAAACAATCCAGAGACCCAAATATACACACAAAAAATTTCGTTAAAATCCTGGAACCTGTTTGCAGCCCCACCTACCGGGACCATTGTTAATATAAATCATGCCGGGATAAGTCCTGGGATGGGTCACGGGATGGTTTAGAGGGGTTCAAGTGGGTTGAACACACACAAAAAAAAACATCAAAATAGCTTCAATCATTTAGGAAGATTTCAGTGATATTCACACAAACAGAATAATTTTATATATATACACATTTTTGGGCCAGAAAACCTCGCGGGCGTCCCTGGAACACCCAGTTAAATTTAAATTTTATCAGAATCTGATCAATGCTTTTGGAGCACATTGAGGACAAACATAGATATTTATTTTCATAGATAAATAGATTTTTTGAGCCAGAAACCTTTTCGGGCGTCCTCAGAACACTACCAAAGTTTTATCACATCTGATCAATGGTTTAGGAACGCATTGAGAACTTATATACAAAACATTGATTTTTGTTTATATGATAAAGAAGGTAACTACGGATTTACCAATATT